>JARQOD010000001.1:30341375-30382604 GCA_033576555.1 Oophaga sylvatica
GATGTCCCATCCTGGGACAAAGTAAAAAAGGTAAAAAAAAATCAAAATAAACATGTTTTAAAAAAAAATCCAAAATAAATAAAAAAAAAAAAAAATATTCCCCAATAAATTCATTTCTTCCTGTAAATAAAAAACCAAAACAATAAAAGAAACACATATTGGTATCGCCGCGTCCGTAACGCCCCCCCCTATAAAACTGTCCCACTAGTTAACCCTTTAGTGAACCCCTAAAAAAAAAAAGCAAAAATCAATGCTTTATCATCATACCGCCGAACAAAAAGTGGAATAACACGCGATCAAAAAGACCGATATAAATAAACATGGTACCGGGCTGGAAACGTCATCTTGTCCCGGAAAAAACGAGCCACTATACAGCATCATCAGCGAAAAAATAAAAAAGTTATAGCTCGCAGAATAAAGCGATGCAAAAATAATTATTTTTTATATAAAAATTGTTTTTATTCTATAAAAGCGCCAAAACATAAAAAAAATGATATAATGAGGTATCACCGTAATCGTACTGACCCAAGAATAAAACTGATTTATCAAGTTTACCACACGCGGAACGGTATAAACGCCTCCCCCAAAAGAAATTCATGAATTGCTGATTTTTGTTCATTCTAACCTCCAAAAATCGAAATAAAAAGCGATCAAAAAATGTCACATGCTCAAAATGGTACCAATAAAAACGTCAACTCGTACCGCAAAAAATAAGACCTCACATGACTCTGTGGGCCAAAATATGCAAAAAATTATAGCTCTCAAAATGTGGCGATGCAAAAAACTATTTTTGCAATAAAAAGCGTCTTTTAGCGTGACAGCTCCAATCATAAAAACCCGCTATAAATAGTAAATCAAACCCCCTTTATCACCCCTTAGTTAGGGAAAAGTAATAAAATTAAAAAAATGTATTTATTTCCATTTTCCCATTAGGGTTAGGGTTAGGGTTGCGGCTAAAGTTAGGGTTGGGGTTGGCGCTAAAGTTAGGATTAGGGTTAGGGTTGGGATTAGGGGTGTGTTAGGTTTAGGTTTGTGGTTAGGGTTGGGACTAGGGTTAGGGGTGTGTTTGGGGTTAGGGTTGGAGTTAGAATTGGGGGTTTCCGCTGTTAGGCACATCAGGGGCTCTCCAAATGTGACATGGCTCTGATCTCAATTCCAGCCAATTCTGCGTTGAAAAAGTCAAACGTGCTCCTTCACTTCTGAGCTCTGCCATGCGTCCAAACACCAACACTGAGAACAAGTAACAGTCAAAAGGTCGTAATAAAAAATAACATTTATTGAAAAATAGTTAAAACCTGGAATAGGGCAACATGGGGAATATGAACTCACAGTTGCGCAATATAATGGGCCATATGAACAGACAAAAATCCACATATGGGCAAATAGGAAGACAAATAATCAAAGCATCACTAAATAGCAGTGCAATGCAAAAGAATGAGCACAATGTATAGGTCCCATATAAATATACAAAGGTAAGTACCAAAACACCCAATCAATAACTCTAACATGGCTCAAAAACAAAAGTATTGCATGATGGAGGAGTATATAATTACCCAGTGATGTGGATGCGCTGGACAAATGGCCGCCCCAAAAACAACATTGAGCAGACCATGAGCCGCATATTTGGTGACACGATCAGAGATTAAAGAAATGGGACAAAAGAATTGTTTTCATTCAATCCAGTGGCTGGATAGTTTTTAGTGTCCAAATCCACCTTGTTTCAGCCTGTGCCAACCTTCTTGACAGGTCCCCCCCATGTATATTGATAGTGAGAGCATCGATCCCCTTAACTTTAAGGAGAGAAGCATCACATTGGTGGTATTCAAAAAAATGACGGGGTAAGGTTTTCAGTGAAGTTACGTCCGTGTTTGTGGAAGCCGCAACAATGCCGAGCACATGCTCTCTAACCCTTACTTTGAGTTGCCTCGTGGTAAGTCCTATATAGAATAATCCACAAGGACAACTGGCACAATAAATAACATATCTTGATAACATGTGATATGTTGGCGAATCTCATAGCTTTTAGTGCCAGATGAATTAGTAAAGGAAGAACTGCGCTCAATATTAGGGAAGGCCATTTCTCCAGCGCATCCACATCACTGGGTAATTATATACTCCTCCATCATGCAATACTTTTGTTTTTGAGCCATGTTAGAGTTATTGATTGGGTGTTTTGGTACTTACCTTTGTATATTTATATGGGACCTATACATTGTGCTCATTCTTTTGCATTGCACTGCTATTTAGTGATGCTTTGATTATTTGTCTTCCTATTTGCCCATATGTGGATTTTTGTCTGTTCATATGGCCCTATTATATTGCGCACACTGTGAGTTCATATTCCCCATGTTGCCCTATTCCAGGTTTTAACTATTTTTCAATAAATGTTATTTTTTATTACGACCTTTTGACTGTTACTTGTTCTCAGTGTTGGTATTTACTATTTGCAGTTGGTCCATTTATATCCATTTGCGTACATGTTATTGATACTCCACAGTGACTATATATAATACCGGAAAGATGTATATCTTTGTACCGTGTTAGCCAGTAGATAGAAAAATATTTAGACTTGAGAGTCCTCAGTGGTTGATCCTTTTAATGGCTAACTGAAAAGATGGTAACAAATTGCAAGCTTTCTGCCATAATGACAGTTCTGCTTCACGTCACTTGCTTCACCTATTGCATTATTCCTGTGTCCTCTTGTGTATATAATATGTGATTCTTCAGCTTTTGTTTTAGTCTTTGCCTGATGAAGAGACCTGCGTAGTCTCGAAAGCTTGCAATTTACCATCTTTTCAGTTATCCATTAAAAGGTATCAACCACTGAGGACTCTCAAGTCTAAATATTTTTATTATAATACCGTTATTTTTATATCATCCATGTATACCATTGGTTCCAAATTTTCTTCACATGCGTCCAAACAGTAGTTTATCCCCACATATGGGGTATCAGCGTACTCTGGACCCCAAGAGTTTATTGTGCAATTTGTCCTATTTCTCTGTTACCCTTGGGAAAATAAAAAACTGGGGGCGAAAATATCATTTTGTACAAAAAAAAATATTTAACATTATAAACTTCTGTGAAGCACTTGGGGCTTCATAGCGCTCACCACACATCTAGATAAGTTCCTTGTGGGGTCTATTTTCCAAAATGGGGTCACTTGTTGGGGATTTCCACTGTTTAGGCGCATCAGGGGCTCTCCAAATGCGACATGACGCCCCCAGACCATTCCATCAAAGTCTGCAATCCAAAACGTCACTACTTCCCTTCCGAGCCCCAACGTGTACCCATACAGTAGTTTTCTCACACATATTGGGTATCAGCGTACTCAGGACAAATTGGACAACAACTTTTGGGGTCCAATTTCTCCTGTTACCCTTGTGAAAATAAAATATTGGGGGCGAAAAAATCATTTTTGTAAAAAAAAAAAGGATTTTTTATTTTTACGGCTGTACGTTATAAACTTCTGTGAAGCACTTCGGGGTTCAAAGTGCTCACCACACATCTAGATAGTTCCTTGTGGGGTCTATTTTCCAAAATGGGGTCACTTGTGGGGGTTTCCACTGTTTAGGCGCATCAGGGGCTCTCCAAATGCGACATGACGCACCCAGACCATTCCATCAAAGTCTGCAATCCAAAACGTCACTACTTCCCTTCCGAGCCCTGACGTGCGCCCATACAGTAGTTTTCTCCCACATATTGGGTATCAGAGTACTCAGGACAAATTGGACAACAACTTTTGGGGTCCAATTTCTCCTGTTACCCTTGTGAAAATAAAATATTGGGGGCGAAAAAAATCATTTTTGTAAAAAAAAAAAAGGATTTTTTATTTTTACGGCTGTACGTTATAAACTTTAGTGAAACACCTGGGGGTTCAAAGTTCTCACCACACATCTATATAAGTTCCTTGAGGGGTCTAGTTTCCAAAATAGTGTCATTTATGGGGGTTTCCACTGTTTAGGCAGATCAGGAGCTCTCCAAACACGACATGGCATCCAGCCAATTCTGCGTTGAAAAAGTCAGACGGCGCTCCTTCCCTTCCAAACTCTGCCATGCACCCAAACAGTGGTTTACCCCCACATATGGGGTATCAGCGCACTCAGGACAATTTGTACAATAACTTTTGGAGTCTTGTTACCCTTGGAAAAATAAAAATTGGGGTGAAAAGATCATTTTTGTGGAAAAAATATGATTTTTAAATTTTACGGCTCTACGTTATAAACTTGTGTGAAGCACTTGGGGGTTCAAATTGCTCACCAAAGATCTAGATAAGTTCCTTAGGGGGTCTAGTTTCCCAAATGGGGTCATTTGTGGGGGGTTTCCACTGTTTAGGCACATCAGGGGCTCTCCAAATGCAACATGGCATCCAATCTCAATTCCAGCCAATTTTGGTTGGAAAAAGTCAAATGGTGCTCCTTCCATTCTGAGCTCTACCGTGCGCCCAAACAGTGGTTCCCCCCCCACATATGGCGTATCAGCGTACTCAGGACAAATTGTACAACAACTTATGTGGTCCAATTTCTCCTGTTACTCTTGGAAAAATAAAAAATTAGTGACTAAGAGATAATTTTTGTGGGAAAAAAATAGGATTTTTTATTTTCATGCCGGGCATTATAAACTTGTGTGAAGCACTTGGGGGTTCAAAGTGCTCACCAAAGATCTAGATAAGTTCCTTAGGGGGTCTAGTTTCCAAAATGGGGTCACTTGTGGGGGGTTTCCACTGTTTAGGCTCATCTGGGGCACTGCAAACGGAACATGACCCCCATCAACGTCTGCATTCCAAAACGTTACTACTTCCTTTCCAAGCCCTGCCGTGGCCCCAAACAGTTCCCCCCCCCCACATATGGGGTATCAGCGTACTCAGGACAAATTGGACAACAACTTTTGGGGTCCAATTTCCTTGGGAAAATTCAAAAATTTGGGACTAAAAAATCATTTTTGTGGAAAATAGTTTTTTTTTTTCACACCCAGGCATTATAAACTTTTGTGAAACACTTGGGGGTTCAAAGTGCTCACAACAGATCTAGATAAGTACCTTAGGGGGTCTAGTTTCCAAAATGGTGTCACTTGTGGGGGTTTTCCACTGTTTAGGCGCATCAGGGTCTCCAAACGCGACATGGCTCCAATCTAAATTCCAGACCAATTTTAGTTTGAAAAAGTCAAACGGCGCTCCTTCCCTTACGAGCTCTGCCGTGTGCCCAAACAGTGGTTTTCCCCCACATATTGGGTATTGGCGTACTCAGGAGAAATTGCATAACAACCTTATCTGTCCATTTTCTCCTTTTACCCTTGTGAAAATAAAAAAAAAGTTTGTAAAATCATTTTTGTGGCTAAAAAGTTAAATATTAATTTTTTCCTTCCACGTTGCTTCAGCTCCTGTGAAGCACCTGAAGGGTTAATAAACTTCTTGAATGTGGTTTTGAGTACCTTGAGGGGTGCAGTTTTTAGAATGGTGTCACTTTTGGGTATTTTCTGCCATATGACCCCTCAAAGTGACTTCAAATGTGAGGTGGTCCCTAAAAAAAAATTAAATTTTGTTGTAAAAATGAGAAATCGCTGGTCAACTTTTAACCCTTATAACTTCCTAACAAAAAAAAATTTTGGTTCCAAAATTGTGCTGATGTAAAGTAGACATGTGGGAAATGTTATTTCTTAACTATTTTGTGTGATATATTTCTCTGTTTTAAGGGAATAAAAATTCAAAGTTTGAAAATTGCAAAATTTAAAAATTTTCGCCATATTTGCGTTTTTTTTTAAATAAACGCAAGTTATATCGAAGAAATTTTACTTCTAACGTGAAGTACAATATGTCACGAGAAAACATTCTCAGAATCGCGAATATCCGTTGAAGCGTTCCAGAGTTATAACCTCATAAAGAGACAATGGTCAGAATTGTAAAAATTGGCCCGGTCATTAACGTGCAAACCACCCTTGGGGTGAAGGGGTTAAATTGAATTTTTGGAGACTTTGGGTCTTCTTTAGTGGCTTTGCTAAATAGTTTGATCCCCATTCCTCTCTGCGCTCGGAGCTGTGTCGGGATCTGATGTACCAGCAAGAGAGACAGGAAAATTTTTGCACCATCTGCAGACACTAGATGCCCCATTGGAAGCCCTAACATTAGTTGCCCAGCCTAAGTTCTAGTACCTATGACTGTGCTTATGCAACACAAAATATATGACTCTGTCTGATCCACCTCGATACTATGGGGATCCAATGCAGTGGCGTGGATTCCTGGAGTAGTGCATACGACACTGTGAAGTTTTCAGTCAGCAGTTTCCCTTCAATTGAGTTAAGGTAGGATTCCTGATGTCCTACCTAGTAGGAGATGCCCTGGTATGGCTCAACCCGCTATGGGAAAAAGGGGCTCCTATCATCTCGGACCTGCAGGCCTTCTAAAAGGTCTTTGAAGAGCTCAACCCAGAATCTTCTGCAAAAACTTCCCTTCCCTGCTTCCAGGAGCAGACCAGATAGATGACGCATATGAGGAAGCCGCAAAGTTTGGCTTTGTCCTTTCAAAGACCACCCGTTCTTATATTAATCTTTTTGTGGATACGTCTACGGCATGACGCGATTTGCATCATTTAGATTTTACTGACCTATAGCAGGGAAAAGGGTTTTGGGATTCACCCATTAATACAAAAATCGGGCCGGCGTCAGCACCCGGGCAAGTGCTGGGGCCTTGATACCGGCGCGCTATGGGGGCCTGGGGCCTGTACCAGTGCCGGGACCCGCGAGTGGGCCCCCCGCCTGCTCAGGGCCCTGGTAATTGTGATACTTACCTCTCCCCGTTCCACCGCTGCGGTGTCATTTGCGTCTCCTGACTGTGAAGTTTTAGGTCATAGGCCACGAAGACGAGACTACAGTGCGCCCTTTCCTTGAACAGTCACAGGGCAAAGAGCCAGAAGACGCCAACGCTGAGGAGTCCGGAGTGAAGCAGTGATCAGTGAGGAGAGGTGAGTATTTTTTTTTTTTTATGTTTTGAACAATAAATGGGGACCATCATATATGGCCCATAATGTATGGAACATTATACATGGGGCCCTTCATATACAGGAGCATCATATGGGGCCCATTATATATGGAGCATCATATGGGGCCTGTTATATATGGAGCATCATATGGAGCCCATTATATGTGGAACATCTTATGGGGCCCATTATATATGGAGCATTGTATGGGGCCCATAATATATGGAGCATTATATGGAGCCCATTATGCATGGAGCATTATATGGGGCCCATCATGTAATGCATGGAACATTTTATGGGGCCCATTATGTATAGAGCATTATATGGGGCTCATCATATACTGTATGCAGCATTATTTGGGGCGGATTATATTTGGAGCAATATATGGGGCTCATTATACTGTATGGAACAATATATGGTGCTCATTATTCTGTATGGAACAATATATGGTGCTCATTATTCTGTAGGGAGCACTATGTGGTGCCCATAATACTTTATGGACGACTATACTGTCCGGTTTCTGATCTGTTATTGTAGAATTTACAACAGATATCACTCATGTAATGTAAGAAGTGAAATCTTTGGCATTGTACTATACCTATATTACTCTGCCATATCTGTGCATCATGAATTGTGGTATGTGTTAAAGGGGCGCACTGAGACTCTTTCGCCCGGGGCCCACGAAAACCTGGAGCTGACCCTGAATACAAACCCTTTGATAAATAAGAAATGAGGATCTCTAGTTCTTGTACAGAAACCCTGCAGTACCTCATCGTAACCGCGCCCATTGGGCTATCCCACTATCATGACCACCACAGCGTCATTTGACACTATCCCCTTTAGTCATGCCCATCGGGCATTAATGCACATCTAGAACTTGACAGTTGACTCTTAGGTTCTGTAGACAGAGACTGCAATGGTCATTACATATTGATCCCACCCCTTTCCACACCTACTCCCGGGTACTAAGTGTTAAATGTGAGCACTGAGTATGATACTCGTGCCAAACACCGCTGTTTTATTTCCTGAGCAGTAAGCCCTATTATTTTTGCCAGCAGCATTGGTGCATTTGCGGTTCTTGAGCTACTTCTATTCATTGGGGAGTTTCCGATTCTTCTGACAAGGCTTTTGGTATATACTTAACGTTTCTTATGTCTTCTCTGATCTGATGCATTGGTATAACCACATAAATATATAATAATATATATATATTAATTTTCCACATTTTTCCTATAATTCTATATGACTATGTATCTTCCATATGTAAGTTGTCCAACAAGGATAATGATTTGAGTGTATGTGAAGCCATAGGAACAGGAGACCTTACATACGTACCTTGAAGGTTTTTTTTAATTTTGTGTTCTGAGACTATATTGAGATGTCATCAGATAGACAAATTTTGTTTGGAATTTGATGGTTCAGCAGAAAAATGATCCTCATCTCACCATCAGATTTACAACTGAGAAGCCGTACATGGAATTTCTGATGGTAATTGTCAGCTCTGTCCAGACCTCAACACCCCCGTTGACTCTCTCTGCGGTAGGACTTTAAGAGAGCTGTAAATGAGCCAACGGCCTCAAGCAACAATGAGCTGAAACCGTGTTAATGGAGCGTTGGATCAAAAATTCTTACCACATGATGTAAGAAGCTTTGAGAAATTCATAGAAAAGGATTCATCCAATGTATTTCTTTTTAAAGCTGCATCAATAAGCCATCAGTTTAGGCCTTCACACATCAAGGCTTAATAATTTGAATTGATAATAACACAGGAAAAACTGGCATGTGATACCAGATTCTCTACAACTCATTTAAGAAAAAAGTGAAGCAGTAGGACATAACTTACCAAGATAAATCAACGTTAGACCTTTTGATTAGCCTTGTAACATAACTTGGAATATTAGCCAACTAGAAGCCTATTTGCAGGCAGCTGTTGCAGGGTACTTGCCTCAGTCATTAGTACAGATTAGGGCACTGGAGGGCTGGATGAGATACATTTGATGCAGCTCCGGGGTGGTGTTGATGCAGGTTCTCATTAAAGTGGTTACCACGGTCTATATTATTTTTTAACTATGGTCCTAAGAACTTACAGGCAGATTAGCTACCTGCCTGTTCTGCCCTGTGATGATCTCTGCCGGCTCACAGCGGTCACAGATCTCCTGCAGGCAATCCTGCATCATCTGGTGACATCACATTGCCAGAGTAGTGGCTTCTTTTTCGCTCTGCTTTGTTGATGGGGCGTGAGTGCGGATGTCATGCTGATTGACAGCCGTCTCCCTGCTGCCTTACGGTGGAAAACCTGCTGTCAATCAGCATGATATCGACAGGCATGTCCGACAACAGAGCAGCCTGGAAGAAGAAGAGCTGCTCTGTTGACATGGAGTAGCAGGAGTGGACAGTGATAGCTCTGTGTCGGTGCTGGATAGAACAAGCAGGTCGTAAGCAACTACCTGTGTGTTAGTTATTTGGATCATAATAAAAAAAAATAATATTGTCCTGGAAAACCTCTTTAAAGACAGCTTTTATTCTAGTATATTATTGTCACAAGGATGTTACGTCCCCTGGAAGACCTGGAGCTAGACGGTCACGTCGTGTAGTGAATCACAGGTCTTTTTTAGAGACAGAGTGATTTGTGTCCCATATTAAATGGAAGAATGCAGCTCCGTTTCAGCTGCTTCTGATCTGGTCATTACTTCTTCCTATGTAACTAGTCAGACCTTCTTGTCCCTGCTGGAGAAAGATTTGTCTTCCTGCACTGTATGCTAAAGCTAAGTGGTTGGAGTAGAGTTGTTGAAGAAGTGTTCTGTGGTTTGCTGTAGTACATGTGTGTTTATCTCCTGTCCCTATCTGCCTCCCAACTTTTGGTTAGTGCTTTTGTATGATAGAGGTTTTCTGTTGTCCGTTTTGTCTTTGTGTCTTGTTTACATTACATTACTATCACAGGCCTCATAAGGTGGTGGAGGGGACAGATCAGGGTTTAACAGGAATATAGTAAGGTCGGACACTTGGGCCTCGCTACCTTCAAGAATACCCCCAAGACAGGGATAGTTAGGGTCCCAGTTCCAGGGACAGTTTGAGGTACCCCTTCCTTATTTAAGACCGTCAAAGCGTGACAACTGTTCTGTCCCAATGAGGGCAAAGTATCCAAAAATAACTGTCTATAAATGGATTTCCAGATGCTTATTGTTTTTAGCCATGTTGCATAGCTAATAAAAGGTGTGACATTGACTTACAGGGCAAGTACCTCCAATAGATGACATGAGAAGGAGAGTTAATTTGGAGAGTTTATTTGCATACTTTTTTCCCATCAAGCATTGCCTTTAACACTCAATACTTCATCTGGATATCCTTGATGAGAACCAATAACCCCCATAGTTGCTGACAATTTGTCAGAACTATACTGATTTTCCAGTAACAATCCCAGCAAATTCATCATAGCGGAGCTTGTGAACAAAATTGGGCAGAGTCTTATATGGAACTGGGTAGAACCTAAAAGCACCAATTCTGCCAATACCAAAATTTACTACTATGCTTAGATTCTCTGTGTGCAACTTTACTATGTTGTTTTGTACATGAGCACTTAAAAAATATACGAATAAGGATGAAAGTCCTACTCCTAATACAAGTTGAAAGATAACCAGATGTATAATCGAGAATCCTATCAGATAACTATGCACATTCACACTGAGATTTGATCACATATTTGTCTTTGTAGATAGGATCTCAATTCATTCGGAGCTAAATCTGCTTTTTAGAAGCTACTAAATTCCTCAATGTGGTTCCTGAACACAATCAGAATCTTATTTAGAATCTCATCAATCTTATCATTTTTCACATGTCTAAGAATGGATTTGGGACTAGTGATGAGTGAGTATACCCGATGCTCGGGTTTTCCCTGAGTATTTTGGCATTTCTGTTGACGCAGCTGCATGATTTGCTGCTGCTAGACAGCCTGAATCCATGTGGGGATTCCCTAACAAACAGGCATTCCTCACATGTATTCAGACTGTCCAGCAGCCACAAATGATGCAGCTGCATCGACAGAAACTAAATCTCCGAGCATGCCAAAATACTTGGAGGACACCCGAGCATGCTTGGGAAAACCCCAGCAACGAGTATACTCGCTCGTCATCACTATTTGGGACTTTTTAGCAGAAACTGAGCTTTGTCCTCTGTAACAGAAAAATATTGTAAACAGAGATTAGTGAATCAACTCGAATCTAATTTGAATTTTTTTTGGAGGAATTGTAGTTTACAAAAAAAAATTATATTGTGGTACCGTATTAGCGAGAAAACTTCATGTATTTACTTTTATGCCAAAAAATGACAAAAGTATTCTATTAGTGATACCTTTACAGGAATTAAAATAATAAAATAATAAAATACATTATCCTACACCTTCACCTGCCTCATGCCGCCTCCACCGCTGCAGCTACACAGTCATTCATGATAGTCTATGGTCCTTCAAGTTCTTCACCACAGGATGATGAGGCCTCAAGCTGGGAAGTAGGTGTTGATACAATCACGGGCCTCAATGCTGGAGACTAAGAAAAGAACCGAAGGCCGGTGTGTAAAGGGTATGCCACACTAAACAATATCGCTAACGGGATCGCTAAAAAACGTCACTATTTAGCGATCCCGTTAGCGATATTGTTCAGTGCGGCAGCTTCCAGCGACGAGCTTCCTGCTGTGATCTCGCTCGTCTCTGGAATCGTTCCGGACCCTATTTTCTCGTCGGCGCTCCCGCTGGGTAAGTATCTAATCGCTGTGTGGCACCTTTTCTTAGCGATTTAGCGGTACTTTTGTACCGCTAAAGTCGTTAAGAATATCGCTAACGGCGATAGCGTCGTTAACTATATCGCTAAATGTGGCCGCATTTAGCGATATAGAAACAATCCCGCTAGCGATCGCATTAGTATGCGTCGTTATCGAGATCGCTAGCGGGATTGTTTAGTGTGGCAGTACCTTAAGACCTGGAAGCTTCAGTGGCTGCGGAGCTGCTGTATTCATTATCCTAAACCATCACCATCTTCATGCTGCCAACACACCGCTGCAGCTACACAGTCATTCATCATGGTCTATGGTCCTTCAAACTCTTCACCACCGGATGATGAGGCCTCAAGCTGGGAAGTAGGTGTTGATACAATCACGGCCTCAATGCTGGAGACTAAGAAAAGAAACGAAGGCCGGTGTGTAAGTCCTGGAAGCTCCGGTGGCTGCGGAGCTGCTGTATTCATTATCCTAAACCATCACCGTCTTCATGCTGCCTACACCGCTGCAGCTACACCTTCATTCATGATGGTCTATGGTCCTTCAAGTTCTTCACCACCGGATGATGAGGCCTCATGCTGGAAAGTAGGGGTTGATACAATCATGGGCCTCAATGCTGGAGAGTAAGAAAAGGACCAAAGACCGGAGTGGAGGACCTGGGAGGTCCAGTGGTGCTGCACGACAATTGAGAGCCTAAGACTGATGAGTAAATTATATTTGATTTTTAAACCCCTTTCTTCTCCTCCATTTATTATGCTTTGGAGTCTGCAGAGACCTCACAGTATAGCAACCGTCTTTTCACGACAATCAGGTCACTTTCAATTCGAACCAATTTTATTAACGTCAAATCTAATCTAATCGGACAAATCAAGCGAATCTGATGAAAAAGTTTTTCAATACATTTTGTAACTGTGAATTTAATACAATATATGTGTATATGGTATAACTATTCCAGGTTTATTGTAAATTAAAAATGTTTTTTTAGAACCTCTAATTAGAAAGAAACGTGTAATGCTCATTGTCTCCAACAGGTAAACTATTGCTAAATCGAGGGTTGTGATGTAAAACCAAAAGTTCATCATTTGTTGTATCCCTATCTTGTAATTGTAGAAGGCTTTTTTTAATTAAAATTTCACATTTGGTTGTAGGATACATATTTAGTCAGGAGTAATGAGTCACAGATAGGTTTTTATTATGTTGGAAGGACTACACTCTATTCAGGCCAAGAGACTGTAAGACGAAGCCAAGCTGCATTCTAATGGCGGTAGGGAGTAGTGAGCTGATCCTGTCTTGGGCGCTGGCCAAGATCTTGCTGAACTTGTTTAATATGAATTTGAGCTAGAAGTTTATTTTTCCTAAGATTCATTTTTTGTTTTATTTGTAGAAACGGAAAGGGGTCGTGAACTTTTGTGTCTGATAGAGATTTAGTGGACCCGCGTAACAAGGCAAGATAGTCTTCAAAGATATTGTTTATGTGACTACCGTAGCTATTTCTGATGTGTTACTCCACGTTTCGTCTTCAGAAAAACTTTGTCACAGGCCCAAAAAAAATGAGAGGGTATGATATTAAAACAAGGTTTAAGTTTGTCTACTCGAGAGGTGTATGCTCTGAAGTTAAGAGTAACAACCTGATAGACTTGGCTGACATTTGCCTCTGGAGTTGGGTTGAACTATTAAGGGTATGCTCCTTGCTGGTTTCGTTCCCTTTATAAATGCATACATTCAAATATTTCCGGGTGTATGTCACAAAATATGGCTTTAAGGTTTTTGCTGGAACTAAAAGGTTTTCTAGCAAGTAAACTTGAAGAAATGTTCTGTAAGCCAAAATGACATCAAAATACCCTTGAAGTTATGGTTATACAATATAGAGAGCATGGGGCCAAAGTGAGTGCTTGATTAGAGGTATAGCATGTACTACCAGATTAAAAAATTTTTTAGCTATGGTTTTCCACTACAGAGTATCTGACAAGCGGTGCACCTGGATAGTGGATCCTCTGCCCTAAAGGGAACATTATTTCTCTCTAGGTTGCACAGTGGGACATTATTGCTCTTCGTGCGGCAAACATAGATTATTAATGCTGCCTAAAGTGCAAATAGAGGGCACTGTTACAATGTAGGAGCAGAAAGGGGTACTATTACTATGGGTGACGCAAAGGGGGCATTGTTGCTTAGTGGGACACTGAAAGGAGTACTATTACTACGAAGCTAGGGTCACACCAGAGTTTATTCTCTCATCCGAATGAATCGGACCAATTGTGCTAATCCCGCTCTGATCAGAGATTGATCAGAGTGTGACCATAGTGAGCTCCGATTCTCTTGAATGAAGAAAAGATGGATAAAAAATGTCTCCATCTTCTCCATTCTGTCAGTCCGTGGAAGTCGGACTGCACTCAGATGTCAGCCGAGTCCAGTCTGATGTTTTCCATACACTCATTGACTTGCTTGGCCGACTAGATCAAACTTGGGTACGCTGTGATTTTTTTTCCCAGCACTGGCTCTGTCCAAGGAAAAACTCGGACATGCACGGCACCATAGAATCTGAGTACGATCCGATGTCTTGTTGGATCGCACTCTGACCGAAGATACAGTCATGTGCACAATCCCTTACTGAGGGAACTAAGAAAATCACATTTATTGTGTGAGACACAAAAGATTATACTTTTACTGTGTAGTCAACTATTACTGTCTGTTTGGCACTATTATTGTCAACTACACTGTGTAGACCTCTTTTGGAAAGTAATTACAGTCTGCAACGAGCTCAGTTCCAAAAGGGATGGACACTAGCTACTATGATATTCCCTCACATTGAGGAGCCATTTTATGCCTGTACATAATGAGTGTCCTGAATAGCACTGTATCTATGTATGTTTATATGTGTGTATGTTTATTTATGTGTGTATATTTATGTGTTTATATATGTGTGTATGTTTATGTGTGTGTATGTTTATGTGTATGTATAAGTATGTTTGCATGTTTATGTTTATGTGCATGTTTATGTTTATATGTGTGTGTAGTCAGATTCCTTCTTCTCTGCTTCTATCTCACATAAACTCCATACAGCTTTGTGTAATATCATCCCTCTGTGAG
The DNA here is from genome assembly GCA_033576555.1 of Oophaga sylvatica. NCBI lineage: Eukaryota > Metazoa > Chordata > Amphibia > Anura > Dendrobatidae > Oophaga > Oophaga sylvatica. The sequence continues at coordinate 30,356,199 of JARQOD010000001.1, forward strand.
ACTGACAACTCTGTAAACTCATGAGGAAAGATAAGCAACAACAAAGTGAAACATATCACTAATAAACACACAGAAGTTATATGAATATTCACTATTAAACATCATTCCTACTCAAAGAAGGTGAATAGACACAAAAATATTCAGAAAATAAACAAAAATTTTTATTAAATACATATGAATAAAATCCATATAATGTAAAAAAAAACAATGAAAGAACATGAGGGGATGAAAAACTCCTACACAAGGAAATCACAGGAAAACGTATAGAGAGTGGTATACAGTGGGTACTGAAAGTATTCAGACCCCTTTAAATCTTTCACTCTGCTTCATTGCAGTCATTTGGTAAATTCAAAAAAGTTCTTTTTTTCTCATTAATGTACACTCTGCACCCCATCTTTACTGAAAAAAAACAGAAATGTAGAAATTTTTGCAAATTTAAAAAAAGAAAAACTGAAATATCACATGGTCATAAGTATTCAGACCCTTTGCTCAGACAGTCATATTGACTTGATTTGTAAAGGCACACACCTGTCTATATAAGACCTCACAGCTCACAGTGCATGTCAGACCAAATGAGAATCATGAGGCCAAAGGAACTGGCCAAGGAGCTCAGAGACAGAATTGTGGCAAGGCACAGATCTGGCCAAGGTTACAAAAGAATTTCTGCAGTACCCATTTTTTCTAAGAGCACAGTGGTCTCCATAATCCTTAAATGGAAGAAGTTTGGGACCACCAGAAGTCTTCTTAGATCTGGCCGTCCAGCCAAACTGAGCAATCGTGGGAGAAGAGCCTTGGGGAGAGAGGTAAAGAAGAACCCCAAGATCACTGTGGCTGAGCTCCACAGATGCAGTAGGGAGATGGGAGAAACTTCCACAAAGTCAACTATCACAGCAGCCCTCCACCAGTCGGGCATTTATGGCAGAGTGGCCCGACGGAAGCCTCTCCTCAGTGCCAGACATATGAAAGTCTGCATAGAGTTTGCTAAAAAAAAACACATGAAGGAATCCCAGACTATGAGAAATAAGATTCTCTGGTCTGATGAAAAGAAGATAGAAGTTTTTGGTGATAATTCTAAGTGGTATGTGTGGAGAAAACCAGGCACTGCTCATCACCTGCCCAATACAATCCCAACAGTGAAACATGGTGGTGGCAGCATCATGCTATGGGGGTGTTTTTCAGCTGAAAGGACAGGACGACTGGTTGCAATTGAAGGAAACATGAAAGTGGCCAAGTACAGAGATATCCTGGATGAAAACTTCTTCCAGAGTGCTCTGGACCTCAGACTTGGCCGAAGGTTCACCTTCCATCAAGACAATGACCCTAAGCACTCAGCTAAAATAACAAAGGAGTGGCTTCAGAACAACTCTGTGACCATTCTTGAAAACAGTGGAGCATCTCTGGAGAGATCTGAAAATGGCTGTCCACCAACGTTCACCATCCAACCTGACGGAACTGGAAAGGATCTGCAAGGAAGAATGGCAGATGATCCCCAAATCCAGGTGTGAAAAACTTGTTGTATCATTCCCAAGAAGACTCATAGAATGTTAGAGTTGGAAGGGACCTCCTGGGTCACTGATGGCTGTACTGGCTCAAAAGGTGCTTCTAATCAATACTGAGCAAAGGGTCTGAATACTTATGACCATGTGATATTTCAGTTTTTCTTTTTTAATACATTTGCAAAAATTTCTACATTTCTGTTATTTTCAGTCAAGATGGGGTGCAGAGTGTACATTAATGAAAAAAAAATGAACTTTTTTTAATTTACCAAATGGCTGCAATGAAACAAAGAGTGAAAAATTTAAAGGGGTCTGAATACTTTCCATATTCACTGTAATCAATAGATAGCATTAAACTTCCACAATATGGCCATGTGGCCAGAACAAAAGTAGTAATAAAGTAAAAAAAAAACATATTTAGCTTTACATAATAATTCCCATTGAATGCAAATATAAATAATCCTGTACAAACATCATAGAGAAGTGAAATAATATGGAAATGTTCAGTTACCAATTACAAGTACCCAGGGACTCCAATGTACGTTTCACCAAGTGGCTTTCTCAAGGAGTTTGAGATTATGTACAGTCAAGGCCAAAAGGTTTGAGAATGACACAAATATTAATTTTTACAAAGTCTACTGCTTCACTTTTTCTAATGGCAATTTGCATATACTCCAGAATGTTATAAAGAGTGATCAGCTTAACAGCAATAACTTGCAAAGTCAATATTTGGCTAGAAAATGAACCTTATCCTCCAAAACACATTTCAACATCATTGCAGCCCTGCCTTAAAAGGACCAGCTAGCCTCTTTTCAGTGATTGCTCCATTAACACAGGTGTGGGTGTTGATGAGGACATGGCTGGAGATCAATCTGTCATGATTAAGTAAGAATGACACCACTGGACACTTTAAAAGGAGGCTGGTGCTTGGCATCATTGTTTCTCTTCTGTTAACCATGGTTATCTCTAAAGAAACACGTGCAGTCATCATTGCAATGCACAAAAATGGCCTAACAGGGAAGAGTATCGCAGCCAGAAAGATTGCACCTCAGTCAACAATCTATCGCATCATCAAGAACTTCAAGGAGAGAGGTTCCATTGTTGCCAAAAAGGCTCCAGGGTGCCTAAGAAAGACCAGCAAGCGCCAGGACCGTCTCTTAAAAGTGTTTCAGCTGTGGGATCGGGCTACCAGCAGTGCAGAGCTTGCTCAGGAATGGCAGCAGGCAGGTGTGAGTGCATCTGCACGCACTGTGAGGCGGAGACTCTTGGAGCAAGGCCTGGTCTCAAGGAGGGCAGCAAAGAAGCCACTTCTCTCCAGAAAAAACATCATGGACAGACTGATATTCTGCAAAAGGTACAGGCAGTGGACTGCTGAGGACTGGGGTAAAGTTATTTTCTCTGATGAATCCCCTTTTCGATTGTTTGGGACATCAGGAAAACGCCTCATTCGGAGAAGACAAGGTGAGCGCTACCACCAGTCTTGTCTCATGCCAACTGTTAAGCATCCTGAAACCATTCATGTGTGGGGTTGCTTCTCAGCCAAGGGAATCGGCTCTCTCACAGTCTTGCCTAAAAACACAGCCATGAATAAAGAATGGTGCCAGAATGTCCTCCAAGAGACACTTCTCCCAACCCTCCAAGAGCAGTTTGGCGATCAACAATGCCTTTTCCAGCATGATGGAGCACCTTGCCATAAAGCAAAGGTGATAACTAAATGGCTCAGGGAACAAAACATAGAGATTTTGGGTCCATGGCCTGGAAACTCCCCAAATCTTAATCCCATTGAGAACTTGTGGTCAATCATCAAGAGACGGGTGGACAAACAAAAACCTAAAAATTCTGACAAAATGAAAGCATTGATTGTGCAAGAATGGACTGCTATCAGTCAGGATTTGGTCCAGAAGTTGATTGAGAGCATGCCAGGGAGAATTGCAGAGGTCCTGAAGAAGAAGGGTCAACACTGCAAATATTGACTTGCTGCATTAACTCATTCTAACTGTCAATATAAGCTTTTGTTACTCATATGTTTGCAATTATATTTCTGTCTGTGATAAAAACATCTGTCAAACACACATAAAAACCGGAGGGCAGCAGATCATGTGAAAATATAATATTTGTGTCATTCTCAAAACTTTTGGCCATGACTGTATTATGTATTTAATAAAGTTTTCTGAATATTTTATCTATTCACTTTCTTTGAGTAGGAATGATATTTAACAGTGAATATTTATATAACTAATGTGTATTCATGAGGAAAGATATTTTTTTCTGTATTTTTTGGTTTATGCTTTTCTGCCAGTCACATTTCATCATGAATTTCAATAGGTTTATTAATAAAAACACAAATAGTTAACATTTAACAACACCAAAAATCCCATGTAAAACAATTACAATTTTAGATAACTGCTGATATTTTACATTCCTGTCTTCCATAGAAAGATCTATTGTGCTTTTACGTAAAGAAGACCCTTCACCTCCTGGGAGACTTAACAAAGTAAATGGAGACCAAAATATAAAACATTTCTCAAATATATATCATTTGGAAAAGTAAAATAATTCCCCAGTAACTTGGTAAATTGGCAGGCATAGCCTGGAGTTGTCTGAAGACAGACTCTCCACTATCTCACTAGCTACAGTGCCTTGCGAAAGTATTCGGCCCCCTGGAACTTTTCAACCTGTTCCCACATATCATGCCTCAAACATAAAGATACCAAATGTTAATTTTTGGTGAAGAATCAACAACAAGTAGGACACAATTGTGAAGTTGAACGAAATTTATTGGTTATTTTAAATTTTTGTGAAAATACAAACACTGAAAAGTGGGGTGTGCAATATTATTCGGCCCCTTTACTTTCAGCGCAGCAAACTCACTCCAGAAGTTCATTGTGGATCTCTGAATGATCCAATGTTGTCCTAAATGACTAATGATGATAAATATAATCCACCTGTGTGTAATCAAGTCTCCGTATAAATTCACCTGTTCTGTGATAGTCTCAGGGTTCTGTTTGAAGCACAGAGAGCATCATGAAGACCAAGGAACACAACAGGCCGGTCCGTGATACTGTTGTGGAGAAATTTAAAGCCGGATTTGGATACAAAATGATTTCCAAAACTTTAAACATCCCAAGGAGCACTGTGCAAGCGATCATATTGAAATGGAAGGAGTATCATACCATTGCAAATCTACCAAGACCCGGCCATCCCTCTAAACTTTCATCTCAAACAAGGTGAAGACTGATCAGAGATGCAGCCAAGAGGCCCATGATCTCTCTGGATGAACTTCATAGATCTACAGCTGAGGTGGGACAGTCTGTCCATAGGAAAACAATCAGTCATACACTGCATAAATCTGGCCTTTATGGAAGAGTGGCAAGAAGAAAGCCATTTCTCAAAGATATCCATAAAAAGTGTCGTTTAAAGTTTGCAACAAGCCACCTGGGAGACACACCAAACATGTGGAAGAAGGTGCTCTGGTCAGATGAAACCAAAATCGAACTTTTTGACAACAATACCAAACAATATATTTGGCGTAAAGCAACACAGCTCATCACCCTGAACACACCATCCCCACTGTCAAACATGTCGTGGCAGCATCATGGTTTGGGCCTGCTTTTCTTCAGCAGGGACAGGGAAGATGGTTAAAATTGATGGGACGATGGATGGAGCCAAATACAGGACAATTCTTGAAGAAAACCTGTTGGAGTCTGCAAAAGACCTGAGACTGGGACAGAGATTTGTCTTCCAACGAGACAATGATCCCAAACATAAAGCAAAATCTACAATGGAATGTGTTATGTTTCGGTAGCTGAGGAGTGCAGACAAAAAAGGCAATACACCAGAGCAGTTGGAATCTATGAGATTGCAGTACCCTGACTAACCACAACAACTAGAGGCAGCCGTGGAGCGTTCCTACGTTGGTCCTAGACGCCTCGTCACAGCCTGAGAAACTAACTACACCTAAAGATAGATATAGGAAAGCTATCTGCCCCGGAGCAGAACCCCAAAGATAATAGAAAGCCCCCAAACATGTAATGGCGGTTAGACAAGAAGAAATACTGACACAGACAGAAAATAGTATGAGCAAACGTTGGGGCCCAAACTAACTAAATAGAAAAGGATAGGAAGGGTACTTACTGCAATCCCAGAAAACCCTGAAAAGCACCAACTCTACTAATTTCAAAAACACCTGAGATCACACGACCTCTACCACCTAAATTAGTTCTCTGGTGTAACAAAATCAAAACAGCAGCCACTGAAAAAACTGGAAAAAGCAAAAGTACAAACATCAGTGGCTGAACTAAACTGAGAGGGCAAAAGCCCCCGGAGGGGACCCTGAAGGCCCCCACAGAAGTGCAGGACAAAATGCAAAAATCAAGCACAAAAACAAAAAGAAGAAAATGTCTTATCTGTTAGCAGATGCAGACACGACACAGCAGGCTACAAGGGAAACAGGAATCAAGGATAGAGACCAGAACAATTGATCACCGGCAACCCTGATGGGAAGGCGACTCCCTTATACAAGACCAGTCAGTAACACCTGATTCCCAATCCTCACAATCTTCACAATCTTCACTGGACAGACCAGCACCGCTTGTAACCACCAGAGGGAGCCTCTGCTCAGAACTCATCCCAAGCCCACTCACAACAGGAATGGTTCACAAATAAACGTATCCAGGTGTTAGAATGGACAAGTCAAAGTCCAGACCTGAATCCAATCGAGAATCTGTGGAAAGAGCTGAAAACTGCTGTTCACAAACAATCTCCATCCAACCTCACTGAGCTCGAGCTGTTTTCCAAGGAAGTATGGGCAAGAGTTTCAGTCTTTCGATGTACAAAACTGATAGAGACATACCCCAAGCGACTTGCAGCTGTAATCGCAGCAAAAGGTGGCTCAAAGTATCAAGTTAAAGGGGCCGAATAATATTGCACGCCCCACTTTTCAGTTTTTGTATTTCCACAAAAATGTAAAATAACCAATAAATTTCGTTCAACTTCACAATTGTGTCCCACTTCTTGTTGATTCTTCACCAAAAATTTACATTTGGTATCTTTATGTTTGAAGCATATGTGGGAAAAGGTTGAAAAGTTCCAGGGAGCTGAATACTTTCGTAAGTCACTATAGACAACAATATGTGACTTGCTGTCTCTGAGCTGAAAAATATTACTGTGTGGGAGAAAAACCATGTACCATAAAAACAAATAGGGAGATCCTCTGTATTTCCCATTGGCATATTGCAGCACGGCACATGGAGGTGGCTGCGGGCGAGGGTCCCATCTCCCTTTATGCTTCGACCCGCTACATGAAAGTGTGGGTCCTGGCTGCTGTGTGGGCATCATGCCAATATAGGCTGGATGTAGTCGGTGGTATGGGCTGTCCAGGACCATGTGTTTTACACCTCTCAGGAAGGCCACTCTGTTTTGTCAGTCACTTCTTTTGAGAATCACACTATCCCTTGTGCTTAGTCTCCTCTCACTTGGGGTCAACCATTCATGCAGCTCTGCTCACTAGACATCTCAAACCATATCTTACTAACTCAAAGGAAAATATTTTGAACTGAGAGTCTTCAGTGGTTGATACTGATTTTCTATCTACTGGCCAACAGGCTACAAAAATATACATCTTTCCAGTAACTCAATGGATGCAGTCACTCTCCCTATTGCTAAACCCACCTACTGTGGGCTACTACTGAACAACGGAAAGGACACCATTGTAGGCATTTCCTACAGGCCGCCTGTGCAAGATGAAGATATGGATGAACTCTTCATGCATCAAATGGCCAAGTTCTCCAAAAAATATGACATAGTTATCAGGGGAGATTTCAACTATTTGTTGGGAATCTCACTCAAGCAAAACTAACAGGTCAAGCAAATTCTTATCCTCTCTTGCTGACAACTTTATCTTCCAAAAGGCAGGTGAAAAAACAAGGGGATCTGCTACCTTGGATCTAATCCTTATAAACAGGGAGGAAATGGTTGAGGAGGTAAGAGTGGCTGGGACCCTAGGAGGTAGCGACCATGCTATTTTAGAATTTTGGATAACTAGAGGAGGAACAACTGTGAAGACTCAGACAACAAGGTTAGATTTCAGAAAGGCAGATTTTAAGGGACTCAGAAAGAGAATCGGAGGATTCCAGTGGCTGGATATCCTTAAGGACAAAAATGTCCAGGAAGGATGGGAAATCTTGAGAAATTAGATTCTCAAAGCACAATCATTAACAACTCCGAAAAGAGGGAAGAATATGAAGCATTTAAGGAAACCAGGATGGATGAACACAGAACTTAAACACATGCTAAAAAGGAAGGATGAAGTGTTTATCAAATGGAAAGAGGGAGGCATATCTAAAGAAGAATATAATGCAGTCTGCAGAACCTGCAGGGCACGAATCAGATTAAGTAAAGCTGCAATGAATTAAGGCTTGCAAGAGATGCAAAAACAATAAAAATGGATTTTAGGGATATGTCAAAAGTAGAAGAAAAGTCAAAGAGGCTATAGGATTTTTACAGGATGAAAATGATGAAATGGTAAGAAAGGATGTTGAGAAGGCCGAACTTTTAACTTTCTATTTTGCATCTGTTTTCTCTCCTCTCAGAAAGGAAATGTAACATCAACTGATCTTCATTGTCCTATGAAGGAAATAGAAGAATCCAGGATATCTATAAATAGAAAGATAGTGAGGAAACACTTAGCTAACATAAATTAATTCAAGTCTCCAGGTCTAGATTAATTACACCCCAGAGTACTGAAGGAGAAACAAGAAGAAATTTTTGAACCACTCTCCATAATCTTTGAAAATTCTTGGAGAACAGGAGAAGTCCCAGAAGATTGGAGAAAAGCAAATGTTGTTCCTATCTTCAAAAAGGGGAACAAGGTAGATCCAGGGAACTATAGGCCCGTGACTCTGACTTCTATACAAGGAAAGATCTTTGAACAAACTATTAAACAACATGTATGTAAGTACCTGGATAAGAATGAAATGATTAACCAGAGTCAGCATAGGTTTGTAACTAATAAGTCATGTCAGATTAACTTAATTTCCTTCTATGACAGAATCACTGACTGGGTGGATCAGGGAAATGCTGTAGATATAGTATATCTTGACTTCAGCAAAGTATCTCACACAATCCTTACTGAAAAAATGACTAAGTATGGAATGGGCAAGGCTACTGTTAGGTGGATTCATAACTGGCTTAGTGATCGGACCCAAAGAGTGGTCCTAAATGGCTGCACATCCAGTTGGAAGAATGTCTCAAGTGGGGTACCCCAGGGCTCTGTCCTGGGTCCTATATTGTTCAACATCTTTATCAATGATTTAGATGAAGGAATTGAGGGTAAACTGATCAAATTTGCTGATGACACAAAGCTAGGAGGGGTAGCTAATACTAGAGAAGAGAGAGAGGATTCAAAAAGATATAAATAAACTGGAGCAGTGGGCAGCAACTAACAGAATGGTTTTTAACAGGGAAAAATGCAAAGTACTACATCTGGGCAATAAAAATGAAAAAAGCGTATACAGAATGGGAGGAATAGGGCTAAGCAACAGCACATGTGAAAAAGACTTGGGTATACTAATAGATCACAGACTGAACATGAGTCAACAGTGTGATGCAGCAGCAAAGAAGGCAAATACAATTCTGGGATGTATTAACAGAAGCATACAGTCTAGATCACGTGAAGTCATTATTGCCCTCTACTCCTCTTTGGTCAGACCTCATCTGGAATACTGTGTCCAGTTTTGGGCACCATAATTTAAAAAAGACATCAACAAACTGGAGCAAGTTCAGAGAAGAGCGACCAGAATGGTGTCCGGTCTGCAAACCATGTCCTATGAGGAACGGTTGCATGATTTGGGAATGTTTAGCTTGCAAAAAAGAAGATTGAGAGGAGACTTAATAGCTGTCTACAAATATCTCAAGGGCTGTCACATTGTAGAAGGATCATCTTTATTCTCATTTGCACGAGGAAAGACTAGAAGAAATGGGATGAAACTGAATGGGAGGAGACACAGATTAGATATTAGGAAAAACTTTTTGACAGAGTGATCAATGAGTGGAACAGGCTGCCACGAGAGGTGGTGAGTTCTCCTTCAATGGAAGTCTTCAAACAGAGGCTGGATAGACATCTGTCTGGGATGTTTTAGTGAATCCTGCTTTGAGCAGGAGGTTGGACCAGATGACCCAGGAGGTCCCTTCCAACTCTAACATTCTATGATTCTATGAAAAATATCAGAAATGTTTTAAAAAATTGCAATTTTCAAACTTTGAATGATTATTCCTATATTCCAGATCATAGTGCAGATACTGAGGAGCAAAACAAACGTAAAATAGGGTCTTAACTAGTAACAAGAGTGCAATAGGAAAGTATTTTGCTCACCTGATGGAGTTGCAACATTGCAGCTTATTAAATGCATGAGACAGCTGCAGGAGGACACGGGTCAGAAGACCGTAGAAAAGCTTGATCCAGGTAGATTATTATTATTATTTATTTATATAGCACCATTGAATCCATGGTGCTGTACATGACAAATTGAGCCTATACCTGGGTTGCTGATGAAGATTCAAGGATATCGAAAAGTTCCATAAAAACCTTTTATTTATCTAGGTTTTTAAAGTTAAAGCGTTTCAAAGTCGCACAGGACCTTTTCCTCAGGACAACACCTAATGGGAGTCATGTCAGGTTTAAACAGTTTTATATGTTATCTTTTTTTTATAAAAAAAACCCTGTCAAACAGGACACATGTCATGCGGCTGTTCTCTCAGACTATAGAGCGGAGGATCCACACAAGGATTGTTCTGAAAAGGAGAGCAATAACAATTCTAGGTCAGTTGGTCGGAAGCAAACTGGTAAGGGATGCTAAAAGAAAAATAATAATATCTAAAATATAAAATAGGATACACTCCAAAATTAGGGGAAATTATTTATAAAAGCACCCAGTAAATTAAAAGAGAAATATAAAGATCCCTTAAAAGAGATTTGCCTGTCCAACAAAATGACTAAATGTAATCTGAAGAATTGTTTATGATGTTATACCACTTGCTATGGCCTTTCGGGATTCACCCTTGACTCCGCTTGTGAAACTTTTCCTATCAAAAGCCCCATGTCATGTACCTCTAGGTTTGTCATATATATAATCATTTGCTCATGCCATAGATTATATGTGGGAAGAACGACCCAACCCCTACATAAAAGGCTCACATCAATCCAATATCCAAAAAGGTTTCCTCAAACATGGACTATGTTATTAGATTCACCACATATCACTAATAATCTGAACATATATTCATAAATAATTTCCCCTATTTTTGGTGTATCCTATTTTATATTTTATGTATTATTATTATTTTTCTTCTAATATCCCTTACCAGTTCATTTCCGACCTATTTACCTAGAATTTTTATTGCTCTCTCAAACAGTAGTTTTCCATCACATATGGGGTACCAGGGTACTCAGGAGAAATTGCACAACAAATTTTTATGGTGCATTTTTGCCCGCTATCCTTGTGAAAATACCAAATTTGGGGCTAAATTAAAATTTTGGTTGGAAAAAGTAAAATATTTTTTTCCATCCACATTGCTTTAGTTTCTGTGAAGCACCTGAAGGGTTAATAAACTTCTTAGATGTGGTGTTGAGCAGTTTTAGGGGTACAATTTTTAGAATGGTGTCACTTTTGGGTATTTTCTGTCATATAGGCCCCTCAAAGTCACTCCAAAAGTGATGTGGTCCCTAAAAAATTTTTTGTAAATTTTTTGGGTAAAATGAGAAATTACTGATAAATTTTTAACTCTTCTAAAGTCCTAACAAAAAAAAATGATGTTTCAAAAATAGTGCTGATGTAAAGTAGACATTTGGAAAATGTTGTTTATTAACTATTATGTGTGACATAACTTTCTGGTTTAAGGACATAAAAAACAAAAGTTTAGAAGTTCTGAAATTTACAAAATTTTTGCCAAATTTTTGATATTTTCACACATAAACGCAAGTCATATGGATCACATTTTACCACTATCATGAAGTACCATATGTTATGAAAAACCATTCTCGAAATCACTGGGATACGTTGAAATGTTCTAAAGTTATTATCTTATGAAGTGACACTGGTCAAAATTGAAAAAATTGGCCTGGTCAGGAATGTGAAAAAAGGCTCAATGTGGAAGGGGTTAAATTAGAAGAAAGATCCAAAAATTATCATTCTTAATAATTTTGTGATCAGCAGACCATTTTCTGCACATTTGCTCAAACTGACTGTGTCGCTGTCAGAGGTAACATCATGCTGTGACTTAGATGAGTGATGTGCCACGTACTCCAAAATTCCCTCCAATTCCTCTCCTTTAATACATTTTTTCTTTTATCCAACCCTGTCCTTTGCTATTGCCAACTTTCTTTTACCATACATTTTGTACAAAACTATAATTAACTTTTAAACCCTAATTATCCAAGTTTTTCCAAAAACATGTATCAAGAAATGCTAGGTAGGTACAGTTATATGAAAAAGTTTGGGCACCCCTATTAATCTTAAGCTTAATATTTTATAAAAATTGGTGTTTTTGCAACAGCTATTTCAGTTTGATATATCTAATAACTATTGGACACAGTAATGTTTCTGCCTTGAAATGAGGTTTATTGTACTAACAGAAAATGTGCAATCTGCATCCAAAGAAAATTTGACAGGTGCATAAGTATGGGCACCTCACCGGAAAAGTGACATTAATATTTAGTAGATCCTCCTTTTGCAAAAATAACAGCCTCTAGTCGCTTCCTGTAGCTTTTAATGAGTTCCTGGATCCTGGATGAAGGTATTTTTGACCATTCTTCTTTACAAAACAATTCCAGTTCAGTTAAGTTTGATGGTAGCCGAGCATGGACAGCCCTCTTCAAATGATCCCACGATGTTCAATGACATTCAGGTCTGGGGACTGGGATGGCCATTCCAGAACATTGTAATTGTTCCTCTGCATGAATGCCTGAGTAGATTTGGAGCGGTGTTTTGGATCATTGTCTTGCTGAAAGATCCATCCCTGCATAACTTCAACTTTGTCACTGATTCTTGAACATTATTGTCAAGAATCTGCTGATACTGAGCGTATAATGCTCACTTAACAAGATTCCCGGTGCCGGCATTGGCCACACAGCCCCAAAGCATGATGGAACCTCCACCAAATTTTACTGTGGGTAGCAAGTGTTTTTCTTGGAATGCTGTGTTTTTTTGACGCCATGCATAACGCCTTTTTATATGAACAAACAACTCAATCTTGGTTTCATCAGTCCACAGGACCTTCTTCCAAAAAGAAATTGGCTTCTCCAAATGTGCTTTTGCATACCTCAGCCGACTCTGTGATTTGGCGTGCTTGCAGAAACGGCTTCTTTCGTATCACTCTCCCATTCATTGGTGCTGCAGTTGTACAAGACATTGTTGTCTGGAGTATTTGTACAATGTTTTAAGGCTTTCTCTTCTTGTCTTTATTGTTAAGCTATTAGCACTATCCTAAATCAACCTAAAATAGCTGTTGCATTCCCTGTCTCAGCTTTTATAAAGGCTATGATAGCCCTTCCTGATTGCCTACACTATATCATTTGATATGGTAGCTGCAACTTTGCAGTGTCGAACTGAGGTGCCAAGGGACTACGAGTATCTATCCAACTCCAGGGCCCCTCTTTCAGCTACATGCAAATGTGACATTATCCTCAATTACAAATTTATATAACAATGAATTAGGTAGATTGTTAAATGAATAAGATGCTCATATAAAAGTGGGGGGTGGCCTACTCTTGCACAGGGATGCACCAGAGGATTTTCCTGCTCTCCCGTGAGCCAGTCCAAGCCTGGCTGCAAGACATTTTCTGGTCATGTGAGCTTCCTGTGACTGATGCAATTTTCTCCAACATGTAAAATGGAAGATTTTTTTGACAATTTGTTGGGTCATGCAAATTTCACAAAATTTATTAAGAATATGATTTTCATCTAATAGAATTGCTCATTTCTACTGAACACTGTATCATTGTATTATGGTACATTTTTCACAAATCTATTCTACGAGACCGAAGATTCTCAGCTTGAACTGTTTTTAGTACTTGTACTTAAATGTCTGTGAAATATGTTCCCTCCTTGTATTTTGTAAAGCTTCTTAATGTATTTGGAAGTGTCTGTTAAATTTCTAGTCTCTTTTCTAGCCCAAGATCTAGGTATTAAACCCATCTAAATTTTGCTTCTATGATATAGACCATGCGCTTCTCTAGCCTGCCTTGTTTTTTTATGTCCTGCTTGAGATGTGTTCTGCAGAACTTTCTCATCTCTTCTCATGTTTTACTATTACTTATATTAACCATTTTGTTGCCTTAACTAAAGTTAAAGCAACCCTCTCTCGTGGGACTGAAAAGTGACTAGTAGTGATGAGCGACTATACTCGTTGCTAGGGTTTTCCCCGAACATGCTCGGGTGATCTCCGAGTATTTGGAAGTGCTCGGAGATTTAGTTTCTGTTGCCGCAGCTGCATGTTTGCAGCTTTTTGACAGCCTGAACAAACAAACAGGCAATCCCAACATGTACTGTATTCAGGCTGTCAAGTAGCCGCAAATCATGCAGCTTCGGTTCTCCGAGCACTTCCAAATACTTGGAGAACCACCCAAGCATGCTCGGGGAAACCCGAGCAACAAGTATACTCGCTCATCACTAGTGACTATTCATTTTTCATATATAATCATCCTATCTGGTGCCCTCCTTTTCCCTCCCGCTGCTTCCTTTGCTCAAAATTATGTTCCATTCCTCATGCATTCATGTTGGCTTCTGCTTGACATAGGGAGCACAGTGGTGAGCGTAAACCACAGTGCCCCTGCCTCTCCTAATCCACATTACACTTAAGCCAAGTGCTCATCTGTTCATCAGCCAGTCCAGTCCGCACCTACCAGTACTCTTCCATTCATTAACCAGTCCAGTCCGCACCTACAGTACTCTTCTGTTCATTAACCGGTCCAGTCCGCACCTACCAGTACTCTTCTGTTCATTAACCAGTCCAGTCCGCACCTACAGTACTCTTCTGTTCATTAACCGGTCCAGTCCGCACCTACAGTACTCTTCTGTTCATTAACCGGTCCAGTCCGCACCTACCAGTACTCTTCTGTTCATTAACCGGTCCAGTCCATATCTACCAGTGCTTTTCTGTTCATTCAGCCTCGGCCACAGTTGGTACTGCTGAGCAAGGACGTCGGTCTCAGCGCATTGCTCATACTCATTCTGTTCGCTTAGTTACTGCTGCCTCTCCAGCCAAAGATAGAGTAACTAGCCATAGGCAGCGGCGAACAGACATTCCTGAGGCTAAGTCCAGAAATCTCTCTACTGAGCATGCTCGTGAGGTGGCGACCTCTCATTGGTGGTCGGTCGTCAGCTGCTCGGGTGACATGGCAGTTCCGGATTGGTCCACAAGAAAGGTCCTGTCAGACTGGACTTGAACGGAACGTATAAAATGTTCACTGGAGTGCACGCCGGCACGCTAAGATCTTATGTGTTTGGTGTGTTGGTGGATACGATACCACCCTGTGTGCATGTGTGTCGTTACTAGCACTGCAAGTGTGTGTCTAGACAGGCAGTGTAGGGTGGGAACTCCTGCAGTGTAGGGTGGGAACTCCTGCAGTGTAGGGTGGGAACTCCCGCTTGGCTTGGTATCTGTTTCCCGTTCTGTGTGTGGTTAGCACAGCAGAGTCACATAGCAAGCACAACCACCAGTGTAGACTTTCCTGGGGGGTAGCTATAGGGACCCCAATTAGCGTCAATACTGCTTTAATCCTGTGTGTTCCAACTGGTTTAGCTCTGAGTGATTTCTGTTGTAGTACCGCTCTGTGGTGTAACAGAGTTAGGTACTTTGTGCTCTGTTCACGCTGAGTGACCTTTAACGGTGTGATTATAGTGATTGCTCGCAGCTTCGCTCCGCCATTGTTCATTTAGCTGCGTTTTTTTCCCTCACTGCATGGTGGACCCAAGGTTGCGATCGCACTTTATCATAATTTATATTTAGTGCGATCCGTGAACCCTAACACCTACCAGTGCTCTTCTGTTCACCAACCGGTTCAGTACACACCTAACAGTACTCTTCTGTTCATCAGCCAGTCCAGTCCACACCTCCAGTGCTCTTCTGTTCATCAGACAGTCCAGTCCGCACCTACCAGTGCTCTTCTGTTCATCAGCCGGTCCAGTCCTCACCTCCAGTGCTCTTCTGTTCACCAACCGGTTCAGTACACACCTAACAGTACTCTTCTGTTCATCAGCCAGTCCAGTCCACACCTCCAGTGCTCTTCTGTTCATCAGACAGTCCAGTCCGCACCTACCAGTGCTCTTCTGTTCATCAGCCGGTCCAGTCCACACCTCCAGTGCTCTTCTGTTCATCAGCCAGTCCAGTTTGCACCTCCAGTGCTCTTCTGTTCATCAGCCAGTCCAGTCCGCACCTCCAGTGCTCTTCTGTTCATCAGCCAGTCCAGTCCGCACCTAACAGTACTCTTCTGTTCATCAGCCGGTCCAGTCCACACCTCCAGTGCTCTTCTGTTCATCAGCCGGTCCAGTTCACACCTCCAGTGCTCTTCTGTTCATCAGCCAGTCCAGTCCGCACCTAACAGTGCTCTTCTGTTCATCAGCCGGTCCAGTCCGCACCTCCAGTGCTCTTCTGTTCATCAGCCAGTCCAGTTTGCACCTCCAGTGCTCTTCTGTTCATCAGCCGGTCCAGTCCTCACCTGCCAGTGTTCTTCTGCTCTTCAGCTGGTTCAGTCCGCACCTGCCTGAGCTCATCTCTACTTCAGCCGGTCCAGTCAGAATCTGTGGTTCCCGTGTTCCTTCAGTGCCTGCCTTCATCTACAGTACCTTCACTTGGGCCGTCCCTGCTGCCCATCTCTAGGGGGTCAGCTGCAATCTTCCCAAAGTCAGTCCTAGAGTAGCACCTGGTCCACCTCCTTAGTCCCTCCTCGAATCACAGTATCGTCAGCCGCCATGTGTCTGAGGTCAGATTAGATGACGATCCTAGTTCCGCCTCTCCAAGCTTTCCTTAATCCCAACACAGTAGTTCCACCACCCGTAATAATTAAATGATGTAATAATACAGTATTATAATATTAGGAAGTAGTTACTGTTCAAATAGTTGCCTCAACAGATTTTACTGGGATTTTAGGGGAGCGAACCCCTTTAATGAGGTTTGTTGCTCATCTGGGTCCGGTATGATGCATTGTAACAATGGCCCGTATCTGTCTGCTCATTATTGACACGAGATGTAATGTAGAATAAATGAGCTGATGTTACTGTAATGTCTGGATAACATCTAATGGCTTGCATCCTGCCATGTCTCTGTCCTTTCCAAATCATCCCTTTATATACAGACATGGAGGGTTCCCTGACATTGTGCATTTAGCAGGTGCACTTTGTTCCGCCTGGCTGTCAGGTTAACGACCGCACCTTCACTACTTATTCTCATGGAGCTTTTATAGCTGCTCTCACATATTTGGAAATATTCCAGTATATATAAAACTATGTACTTAAGTGTAACACGCAGGACCTTAGAATAATGGGGTCATTTAGAAATCTTACACTGCGAAAGTGGTGCAAAAAATAACAAAAAAACAACGTGGGATTCATATTATTGTATTATTTTCAAATATAATATTTTAACCGTAAAATATAGTAAAAATATAACATAATCTATAGCATAAGACAGAGCAAAATGCAAGGCATCGTACAGCTACATTGCCTGATAACCATATACAATACACCGTAAAGGGATATCACAGGCGATAAAAACTATCCTTAAAGGGAATCCATCAGCAGGATTTCACACAACTATTTATATGTGCATGAAGCGGTTTCAAAGACAAGTCCAGGAATCATTTTACATAGCCAGACCATTACCGAGAAACCAACTTTTGATTTGATATGCAAATGAGGCTGAAGGTCTATGGTAGATCTGAAGCCTCTGTCACTCCAACTCTATTCTCCGTCCAGTACTGCCTCTTCCTGCGTGACTGTCGGCCTCGGCGCTGTGTGACTTCAAGCAAAGGATTATGTTTTACCAGATGTTACAATACAAACTGTATATATTCTTAACTAGATCTCTTAGACCTGATGAGACTGGTGTACTTATTGAAAAATCAATTGAGAAGCGTCTGTCTAATATTGTGTGAAAGTTTCCCTGTTTAATATCAAAATAAATATTGTGGACTCCTAAAATACTCATTTTTCAACTTGAGCATAAATGGAGCCAATCAGATATGGATTTTCAAAGTAAGTACACCAGCCTCAGCAGGTCTAACAGATAATAGTAATAATATATACAGTTTCCAACCTACATCAGTCAGTGATTGGCTAAGAAGAAAATATTCTCTATTTCTAGTGTGTTGAGGATGGGATCATTAAGCACAGTCCAGCAATGACCACAGTTGGTGAAGAGGAGCAGGAAGAGGAGCCAGGGACTTAGCACCTCTTGGCAGCCGTAGGGTTCTTGGCTCCTTGACAACTCCCTGACGTAACACAGAGCTTCTAAAAAACAACTTTTATTTACAGGTCTTCCAATATGGAGGTGCAATTCTTGTAACAATGCAATGGAACAGACGTACACCCCACGCTGGTGGATTGCCGTGCACCATCTTGCACCTGTATCGTCCATTATCATAGTCACCACACACAGAGCACCCTATGTCCTGCTCCACTCATTGCATGGATTCTATAGCGGGCATATGGCTCGACACAGACCACCTCTATTCTGGCTCCTGACAGTCCGAATAGGTTTCCACCCACCTTGTCAGGTCGTTGCGACCATACTCTGGTTTTTGAGCTGAGGTCCCTGTTGATCGGACCCCTTCTTGCCCCATTTATCTGCCAACACATGTACAGTAGCCATTGTTCAGGAGAGAAAATTACTTCTTGAGATCACAGCAGTCACTTCTGGAACTTCTCTCCCATCACTGATACTTTTCCTGGAGAACGACATGGTTGCTGCACTTTACCAAGGAGCCACACTCCTGTCTTTGTGTCTACGTCTCCGGCTCTACATTTCCTTCCATTTTATTGCGTTTGACCTAGAGATGGGGGAATCGGTTTGCAGGACTTTTGGTGATCGGTCAGGTCAGTAATCTGGAGACCTGTGAATATCTTTACCTCCAGGCATTTCCATCTGATAAGAAGTCATCAATGCGACGTGACCGTACACTACGCCTCACCAGCCCAGCTCATCAAAGGATGAGCCAGGAATGACTGAAGGTAAGAGCGTAAGAGGAGATTGGAAGGTCTCTAGTCCAGCTGTCACAGATTACTGACCTGACTGACAGAATGTAGTCCTGGAAAATCATTTCTCCCATCTGTAATTAGGCCTTAACACACAACCGCTCCCCCATTCTGAGATGTGCGCCCATTCGTACTCTACTCACTGTCACGCTATGTCAGTGTCACATGTCATACTATCATCCATTAACCCCTTGAAAAACACATTAATGATACAGCACTTTATGCACATAAATTTTTTTTAATAAAAATAAACTAGCAAAAAAGTGCACACAATATTGATATATATCGAGAAATAATACACTGGCTTAAGAAACATAAGAATAAAAAAAAATACATATTCCTGGCTGGAATACATGTGACGTTTTGATCGCTTGTTGTGTATGTTGCAGAGACCAAAAAAATGTAATTCTTGATTTTACGGTGTTTACCGATTGGCCTAATTATCTATTCTATTGTTTCTAAACACTGTTTTTCGTTGATTACTTTGCTTCTCCGTTCATACTGCACCCACACACAAATGACAAACCATTTGAAAGGCAAACTTACCCCCTTCAGCAAGAAAATAGCCAAACAAGCCACACATTCACGATTTGATCACAAAATACAGTTTAAACATTAATTTTCAGAAACCTGCAGTAAGGAAAAATGACCTGCAGGTGGCACCACACTACCCCAAAGCACACTACCACACAAAGCTGCTTACAGACATAACAAACAAATCCAAACATTTGCCAAGTTAGGGGCTTGTAAACATGCACTGCCTATTGAATTGCACACTTACTCCGTTCATACTCCACCCACACAAACAAATGATACACCATTTGAAAGGTCAAATTACCTGCAGGTGGCAGCATGCTACCCCAAAGCACACTACCACAAAGCTGCTTGCAGACATCACAAACAAATCCAAACATTTGCCTTGGGGTCTTTCCAGCTTGCTCAGGTGCTTGTCCAGCCTATTTCAGGCACATTGAAGGATTGCACACTTCACTGCGGGTGAGTCACACATGCAAACACATTTGTATACATGCACTGCTTTTTCGCTGATTACTTCGCCCCACGTACACAAATGATACACCATTTGAAAGGTAAACTTGCCCCATTCAGCAAGAAAAGAGCCAAACAAACCACACATTCACGATTGTATCACTAAATACAGCTTAAACATTAATTTTCATAAACCTACAGAAAGACACAATGACCTGCAGGTGGCACCTCAACCGGAAGACATTTTTTGGCCTCTAACTTATCAAACCAATTTATTATATTACCAATCTACATATATAAATACCTGTCTGTGTTCATCATCTCATGAAATACATTTACATTTGACCAGCTTACTTTTTCTGAAATTGCCTGCACCCCCAACGACCAATGTGCGATAGATAGAACTTTTCTGAACGAGGCCATGTGGATTTTTTTTATTATCTTTATTTTTAATGTGGCAAAAGGGGTGATTTGAACTTTTTTTAAACTTTTTTTTTACTTTTCACTGTTCTTAATAGTCCCTTTAGGGGTCTTGAAGCTGCGATCGTCCGATCTCTTGTGCTACATACAGGGATGCCGCAGCAAAACAATCTAACTGAACACAAATGTTACTTTTCTTCTTTTTCTTTTCGAAATGTTACTTTTACATTGTTAAAGGAGCGGCACATTGTACGGCCAGCAGACATGAATAATGCAGGTGCCCGTGAGCGCGCATTAGTCATAGGGCCACCGGCTAACTCATCTCATGGCTTTATTTATTTTGTCAGTCATTCCGGGTCAAGAGTAACATAAATGTTGACCCCATCTTTCCAGTAGCCGGACCACCTTCACCCATTTAAGACTTTCCAAAATAAGAAGCTGCTTGTTACCTTCCGTCATTAACAGTGAAGGGGATCTCTTAAAAAATAAGAGCAGGACGTCTGTAGGAACAGCTGGTTGTGTTTTGGATCATAAGCAACCACTGACACGGGAGCTTGTTCATTGTGTTCGCTATTCCGATGGTTATCCTTTTCTACTAAAGTCCTAACTAAAATAAGGAAGGTTGGACTAAACATTTTTTCGAAAAATTCATATTTTTTTATTTTATAAAAAATATGCAAAATGTGATTATCTGTTTTAACAATATTTTTAAATTTTGCTATTTTACCAAGAGTTTTTAAGGAAGATTTTGATGAGGATCTGTTGAAAAAAAAAGTCAGTGTGAATATAGTTTATCACATTTGACAGCATGTCTGGTTACTTCAAGGTGTATATCAGTCAAATGTTTTTTTCTTCAGCACTTTTTTCTACTGTATCTTTAAGGCTCTGTTCACATGTGTATTGAGGAGTTATGTTGGATTATTATTGGACGCGCTGTTGTTTTTGGCAGCAAGAACACAGTAGCCCATAATTTTAATCAGACCTAAGAAAATCTCCCATTTCATTGCATTGTTGTAAATGATGACTTTGTCGCTAGTGTGAACATAGCCTAAAAGTAGCTACACATATTCCATTAACTTTTGTGCTGAGAGGGGTTAATCAGCCATATTAAGGGCTTGGTTTTTGTGAACATCTGAAGAGTGGGTGGGAGGCTGTTCATCATGTCTCCACCCCAATGTGGGGTCCACAAGGTAAATGTGGAGCAATTGGACTCATTGAGTGTTCGGTGTGTCTGGAGATGAGATCTCCAGAGCTATGCTTGTGTTAAAGAGAACTGAACCTTGTTTTTGTTCCCCTGAGCAGGCGGATCCCTGCAGCCACACAGGATTGCCTATTTCCTAATCTGCTCTTTTCTGTTAGAGAAGTCGCACAGACCTTTACGGGGTTTTCTCTAGTTAACTCCAGCAATCTCGTGGACTTCTAGATATTGCAAATGAGACCTTAGAAGCAGAGGTTACACCCCACCTTAACAGCATCGAGCTTGTGTCCCAGAGGCAGGAAAGGATTGCGAATGTGCTGCCGATTGTGAGAGAGAGCCTCCCTCAGGTTTTGTGCTGGAGATCGGGTGTTAATGCTTATTCCTACTGTTGAAAGTAAATTTCTGGCTAAGTGGCAGGGGCTATACGAAACGGTCGAAAAGCTGGGCGACGGCAACTACAAGATCAACCAGCCAAGAAGAAGAAAACCAACCCCAGTGTACCACGTCAACCTGCTTAAGCCGTGGCGAAACAAGGCACCAGTGGAAGCTACATGCCTGGGGGCCAATCCTGAAGCCAAGGTCAAGGATGTTACAGCGGCAGAGAATCTGTCACTGGCCCAGAAACAACAGTGCTGAGAAATGCTTCACCGGAGCAAAGACATGCTCCTGGCTGCGCCCTTGGCACATGCCCAGGCAGGCCCTCCCGAAACGCCTCTGGCCTCAAAGGTTGTTTTGGGAGTCGTGTTGTCCCAGGAAATAAAGGTGAGGAACATCCATTCCTATACTTAAGGCTGGAGTCACACTCAATGTATAAAAAAATCGGTCCGATTTTGACGGCCGAGAAACACACAAATTTTTTCCGTATGGTGATCCATATGTAATCTGTTTGCAATGCGATTTTAACATGAGTTTTTACATATAGCAGTTCTCTGTATGTAAAAGCTCATGTTAAACTCGCGTTAAATACACAACTGTACACATCGTTTTGAAACCAATAATTCTAATTATGCAGTAATGCTGCTGCAGTGCAGTATAGCGCAACCTCCACCAGGGGGTGCTGGTGAGGGAAGAGAGGTTGCACAAACACCGTGTAGCAACACTGAACATCAGCTCAGGTGTAACAGGTAACAAAAGAGTGGTCAGGGAAGAGTTTAGCCTGGGGGGGGGGCAATAACAATGGTCTCTTCCTAGGCTATTATTATCTGCCCCCAGTCACTGGCTTTCCCTCTCTGGTTTGGAAAATTGTGCGGAAGCCCACGCCATTTTTTTCCCCGAAAATAATCTTTTGTTAAATACATACATGTCCCCTAATTTGCACACACACTATTCTAATGGTATTGGTCACTGACATCTATATATCTACCTATTCTGCATGAATTTACTGTATGTAAACCATGTCTTATATCCTGTCGGCTCCTGCATTGATTTTACAGAAGCCGACAAATGAATTACAATTAAAAAAAATCAAGATATCATCCAAATAAACAATCAGAAACTTGTCCACAAAATCCCTGAAAATGTCATTCATGAAGGACTGGAAGACGGAAGGAGCATTAGTGAGCCCAAAGGGCATCACTAGGTACTCAAAATGCCCTTCAGGGGTGTTAAATGCCGTCTTCCATTCATCCCCGTGCTTAATGCGAATAAGGTTATACGCCCCCCTGAGGTCAAGCTTGGTAAACCAAGTAGCGTTTTTCACCCTGGAAAACAGGTCAGAAATCAAGGGTAACGGGTATTGATATTTCACAGTAATATTGTTCAAGAGACGATAATCAATACACGGCCTTAATGAACCATCTTTTTTGGCCACAAAGAAAAAACCGGCACCTAAGGGTGAAGAGGATGGTCTGATATGACCCTTCTCCAATGACTCCTTGATATAAGACCGCATAGCGTCATGTTCAGGTACAGACAAGTTAAAAAGGCGACCTTTAGGGAATTTACTACCTGGCACTAATTCAATATGCGCAGTCATAGCTCCTATGGGGAGGTAAGGATGCAGATTTACTTTCGCTAAACACATCAGAAAAATCAATCAAAAAGTCAGGAACATCCTCAGCCTGGGGGGAGGCAGAAAAAACAGGAGTGTTGGTATTAACACATTGGCAGCCCCAACTGGTTACAGACACAGATTTCCAATCCAAAACAGGATTATGAGACTGTAACCAAGGGAAACCCAGCACGATAATGTCATGCACATTATATAGAACCAAAAATTTGCAGCACTCCTGGTGATCAGGTTCAACCCTCATTATCACCTGAGTAGAAAACTGGGGTTTATTCTCAGCCAAAGGGGTAGAATCGATCCCCAGTAAAGGAATAGACTTCTGTAGGGGTATCAAGGGAAACCCACAACGTTTAGCAAAATCATAATCCATCAGGTTAATAGCTGCTCCAGAATCAACAAAAGCCTGAGCAGAAAATGAGGACAGAGAGCATATCAGAGTGACAGTTAATAAAAACTTAGTCTGAACACTACCCAAGACAACTGAGCGTGCAAAATGTCTTCCCCGCTTAGGGCAGACTGAAATAGCATGAGAGGCATCACCACAGTAGAAACATAACCCATTGCGCTTTCGAAACTCATGACGCTGTGCCCCAGACACCACTCCATCACACTGCATGGGCTCAGCAGCTGGCTCACAAGGCAACACCATTCCACGCATACTTCTCCGCTCACGCAAACGTCTGTCAATTTGAATCGCTAATGACATAGAATCATTGAGACCAGAGGGGACAGGGAATCCCACCATAACATCCTTCACATTATCCGACAGACCCTTCCGGAAAAGGGCCGCCAAAGCGTCGTCATTCCATTTGGTCAGGACTGCCCACCTACGGAATCTCTGACAGTATAACTCAGCGTCATCAAGCCCCTGATTTAATGCCAACAAGGCTTTTTCAGCTTGATCAGTGACATTAGGCTCATCGTACAATAACCCCAAAGCCTGAAAAAACGCATCAACATCACTCAAAACAGGATCCCCAGGTATCAGGGAAAAAGCCCAATCCTGAGGATCGCCGCGCAGGAGAGAGATGATAATTTGAACCTGCTGCGCTGCGTTTCCTGAGGACTTAGATTTTAAGGCAAGAAACAATTTACAATTATTTTTGAAATTCTGAAACTTAGCTCGATCCCTAAAATTGAATTGTAATTCCTTAAATGTCAAGCTACCAATTCTATGCTTATATGTGTATATACATTATTTTTCTATGTTATTTTTTTGTTTTGAAGGTTTCATTACCTGTAATAAGAGGCAATTGAAAAAGGCACAGTTGTTGCCGAAACGTTTTGCCGTTAAAAACCGTACAATTTGTCCTCAATAAATATCATTGGTGTTCCATATCACGTTAAGTTGAGTGCCCGATTTCATTTCATATTACGAGTTCATAGACACCAAACATGTCTAGGTTCTTTTATCTAAGTGGTGAAAAAAAATTCCAAACTTTGCTAAAAAAAAAAAAAAAAATTGCGCCATTTTCCAAGACCCGTAGCGTCTCCATTTTCATGATCTCGGTTTGGGTGAAGGCTTAGTTTTTGTGCGCTGAACTGACATTTTTATTGATACTATTTTGGTGCTGATACGATCTTTTGATCGCCCGTTATTGCATTTTAATGCAATGTCGTGGCGACCAAAAAAAACATAATTCTGGCGTTTTGATTTTTTTTCTCGCTACGCTGTTTAGCGATCAGGTTAATCCTCTTTTTTATTGATAGATCGGTCAATTCTGAAAGCGGCGATACCAAATATGTGTATGTTTTGTTTTTTTATTGTTTTACTTTGAATGGGCGAAAGGGGGGTGATTTGAACTTTTATATTTTTTTATTTTTTTCATATATTCAAAAACATTTTTTTACTTTTGGCATGCTTCAATAGTCTCCATGGGAGGCTAGAACCTGCCATAGCTAGATCGGCTCTGCTACATAGAGGCAATGCTCAGATCGCTTGGCTAGAATCATTAGCGGATGCCATGTCGTGTTTGGAGAGCCCCTGATGTGCCTAAACAATGGAAACCACCACAAGTAAACACCATTTTGGAAATTAAGCCCCTCAATGAATTTATTTCGGTGTCTTGTGAGCACCTTGAACCCCAAGGTGCTTCATATAAGCATATAAGGTAGAGCCGTGAAAATAAAAAGTCTAAATTTTCCCACAAAAATGTTGTTTATCCCCAAATTTTTTATCTTCACAAAGGTAACAGTAGAAAATGGAACCCAAAATTTGTTGTGTAATTTTTCCTGATTACATGGATACCAGATATGTGGGGAAAAACTACTGTTTGGGTGCACGGCAGGGCTCAGAAGGCAAGGAGCACCGTTTGACTTTTGGAGCGCAGATTGGCTCTAATCATTAGCTGACGCCAAGTCACATTTGGAGGGCCCTTAATGTGCTAAACAGTGGAATCCCCCCACAAGTGACACCATTT
This sequence comes from Oophaga sylvatica, assembly GCA_033576555.1. NCBI lineage: Eukaryota > Metazoa > Chordata > Amphibia > Anura > Dendrobatidae > Oophaga > Oophaga sylvatica. The sequence goes on from JARQOD010000001.1 coordinate 30,381,974, forward strand.
TGGAAACTAGACCACTCAAGGAATTTATCTAGATATATGGTGAGCACTTTGAGCCCCCAGGTACTTCACAGACATTTATAACACAGAGCCATGAAAATAAAAAATCCCATTTTTCCCAGAAATATGTTTTAGCTCCAATTTTTTTAATTTTCACAAGGATAGCAGGAGAAAATTGACTACAACATTTGTTGTGCGATTTCTCCTGAGTATAAAGTTACTTCATATGTGGGGAAAATTACTGTTTGGGTGCATGGCAGGGCTCAGAAAGGAAGGAGTGATGTTTTGGAACTCAGACTTTGGTGGAATGGTCTGCTAGTGTCATGTCGAGTTTGAAAGCTCCTGATGTGCCTAAGCAGTGGAAACCCCACACAAGTGACCCCATTTTGGGAACAAGACCCCTTAAGGAATTTATCTAGACATTTGGTGAGCAACTTGAACCCACAGGTGCTTCACAGAATTTTACAATGCCAATCCGTGAAAATGAAAAAAAAAGCAATTTCCCACAAATATGTTGTTTTAGTCCCCAATTTTCATTTTCATAAGGATAGCAAGAGAAAATGGACCCCAAAATTTATTGTGTAATTTCTGATAGCCCAAATGTGGTCGAAAACAACTTTTGAAGCACAGTGAA
>JARQOD010000001.1:30382704-30463338 GCA_033576555.1 Oophaga sylvatica
GTTGCATAAATGCTGAAAGACGTGACATGCTGCTACTTTAAAAAACACAGCAGTTTTCCAAATCAGTAAGGAGACAAAAAAGGGTGTGCAAGGGATTTCTGAAATCTCTTAGCCTTTGCTGGTACTGTAAAACGCAGCTTAACCCCTTTCTGCCATCGGATGTACTATCCCGTCCATAAAACCCGTGCCAATCTGCCCATAGACGGGAAAGTACGTCCAAGGCAATCAGCTGCGCTCCCGGGGAAAACGCAACTGATCGCCGCGGGTGTCAGCTGATTATCACAGCTGACACCCAGCACTATGTGCCAGGAGCGGTCACGGACCGCTCCCGGCACATTAACCCCTGGCACACCGCGATCAGACATGATCGCAGTGTAACAGGGGCACAGGGGAGCATCGCGCAGGGAGGGGGCTCCCTGCGTGCTCCCTGAGACCTTCAGAAGAGCGCGATGTGACCGCGCTGTTCTGAAGGCCTCTTTCCTGCAGGACCCCGGATCCAAGATGGCCACCGGGTCCTGCAGGGAGGTGGCTTCCTCAGTGCCTGCTGAGAGTAGGCACTGAGAAGCCTGCTGAGAGTAGGCACTGAGAAGCCTGCAGCAGTGCCAGAGCGATCACTGGTGTGACAGAGTGCTGTGCACTCTGTCACACCAGCGATCTGATAAAATACAGTGATGTCCCACCCTGGGACAAAGTAAAAAAGTTAAAAAAAATCAAAATCACAAGTGTAAAAAAAAAATTTCAAAATAAAGGAAAAAAAAAAATATTCCCCAATAAATTCATTTCTTCCTGTAAATAAAAAAAAACAAAACAATAAAAGTACATATATTTGGTATCGCCGCGTCCGTAACAACCCCCCCTATAAAACTGTCCCACTAGTTAACCCCTTTAGTGAACCCCTTAAAAAAAAAAGCAAAAAAATCAATGATTTATCATCATACCGCCGAACATAAAGTGGAATAACACGCGATCAAAAAGACCGATATAAATAAACATGGTACCGCTGAAAATGTCATCTTGTCCCGCAAAAAACGAGCCACCATACAGCATCATCAGCGAAAAAATAAAAAAGTTATAGCTCGCAGAATAAAGCGATGCAAAAATAATTATTTTTATATAAAATTGCTTTTATTGTATAAAAGCGCCAAAACCTAAAACAAATGATATAAATGAGGTATCGCCATAATCGTACTGACCCGAAGAATAAAACTGCTTTATCAATTTTACCATACGCGGAACGGTATAAACGCCCCCCCAAAAGAAATTCATGAATTGCTGCTTTTTGTTCATTCTAACCTCCCAAAAATCGAAATAAAAAGCAATCAAAAAATGTCATGTGCTCAAAAATGGTACCAATAAAAACGTCAACTCGTACCGCAAAAAAATAAGACCTCACATGACTCTGTGGGCCAAAATATGCAAAAATTATAGCTCTCAAAATGTGGTGATGCAAAAACTATTTTTTGCAATAAAAAGCATCTTTTAGCGTGACAGCTGCCAATCATAAAAACACGCTATAAATAGTAAATCAAACCCCCTTTATCACCCCTTAGTTAGGGAAAAATAATAAAATTAAAAAAATGTATTTATTTCCATTTTTCCATTAGGGTTAGGGTTGCGCCTAAAGTTAGGGTTGCGCCTAAAGTTAGGATTAGGGTTAGGGTTGGGATTAGGGTTAGGGGTGTGTTAGGGTTAGGTTTGTGGTTAGGGTTATGGTTGAAAAAGTAAAACGGTGCTCCTTCACTTCTGAGCTCTGCCATGCGCCCAAACAGTAGTTTACCCCCACATATGGGGGATCAGCGTACTCAGGACAATTTGCACAATAACTCTTGGGGTCCAATTTCTTCTGTTACCCTTGGGAAAATAAAAAATTGGGGGCGAAAATATCATTTTTGTAAAAAAAAAAATGATTTTTTTGTTTTTACGGCTGTACGTTATAAACTTCTGTGAAGCACTTGGGGGCTCATAGTGCTCACCACACATCTAGATTAGTTCTTTGTGGGGTCTAATTTCCAAAATGGGGTCACTTCTGGGGGGTTTCCACTGTTTAGGCACATCAGGGGCTCTCCAAATGCGACATGACGCCCGCAGACCATTCCATCAAAGTCTGCAATCCAAAACGTCACTACTTCCCTTCCGAGCCCCGATGTGTGCCCATACAGTTGTTTTCTCCCACATATTTGGTATCAGCGTACTCAGGACAAATTGGACAACAACTTTTGGGGTCCAATTTCTCCTTTTACCCTTGGGAAAATAAACTATTAGGGGCGAAAAAATCATTTTTGTAAAAAAAAAAAAGATATTTTATTTTTATGGCTGTACGTCATAGACTTCTGTGAAGCACTTCGGGGTTCAAAGTGCTCACCACACATCTAGAAAAGATCCTTGTGGGGTCTATTTTCCAAAATGGGGTCACTTGTAAGGGGTTTCTACTGTTTAGGCACATCAGGGCTCTCCAAATGCGACATGCCCGCAGACCACTCCATCAAAGTCTGCAATCCAAAACGTCACTACTTCCCTTCCGAGCCCCGACGTGTGTCCATACAGTAGTTTTCTCCCACATATTGGGTATCTGCGTACTCAGGACAAATTGGACAACAACGTTTGGGGTCTAGTTTCTCCTGTTACCCTTGGGAAAATAAAAAGTTGGGGACTAAAAGATCATGTTTGTGGAAAAAAACATGATTTTTTTATTTTCATGCTCGGGCGTTATAAACTTTAGTGAAACACCTGGGGGTTCAAAGTTCTCACCACACATCTAGATAAGTTCCTTGAGGGGTCTAGTTTCCAAAATGGTGTCATTTGTGGGGGGTTTCCACTGTTTAGGCAGATCAGGAGCTCTCCAAACACGACATGGCGTCCAGCCAATTCTGCGTTGAAAAAGTCAAACGGCGCTCCTTTCCTTCCAAGCTCTGCCATGCACCCAAACAGTGGTTTACCCCAACATATGGGGTATCAGCGTACTCAGGACAAATTGCACAATAATTTTTGAAATCTTGTTACCCTTAGAAAATAAAAATTGGGGTGAAAAGATCATTTTTTTGGAAAAAATATGATTTTTAAATTTTACGGCTCTACGTTATAAACTTGTGTGAAGCACTTGGGGTTCCAATTGCTCACCACAGATCTAGATAAGTTCCTTAGGGTGTCTAGTTTCCAAAATGGGGTCACTTGTGGGGGGTTTCCACTGTTTAGGCACATCAGGGGCTCTCCAAATGTAACATGGCGTCCAATCTCAATTCCAGCCAATTTTGGTTGGAAAAAGTCAAATGGTGCTCCTTCCATTCAGAGCTCTGCCGTGCGCCCAAACAGTGGTTCCCCCCATATATGGGGTATCAGCGTACTCAGGAAAAATTGGACAACAACTTTTGTGGTTCAATTTCTGCTGTTACCCTTGGGAAAATAAAAAATTGGTGACTAATAGATAATTTTTGTGGGAAAAAAATAGGATGTTTTATTTTCATGCCCCGGCATTATAAACTTGTGTGAAGCACTTGGGGGTTCAAAGTGCTCACCACAGATCTAGATAAGTTCCTTAGGGGGTTTTGTTTCCAAAATGGGGTCACTTGTGGGGGATTTCCACTGTTTAGGCTCATCTAGGGCACTGCAAATGGAACATGACCCCCATCAACATCTGCATTCCAAAACGTTATTACTTCCTTTCCAAGCCCTGCCGTGCACCCAAACAGTTCCCCCCCCCACATATGGGGTATCAGCGTACTCAGGACAAATTGGACAACAACTTTTGGGGTCCAATTTCCTTGGGAAAAATCAAAAATTTGGGACTAAAAAATAATTTTTGTGGAAAATTGTTTTTTTTTTTCACACTCAGGCATTATAAACTTTTGTGAAACACTTGGGGTTTCAAAGTGCTGACAACAGATCTAGCTAAGTTCATAGGGGGTCTAGTTTCCAAAATGGTGTCACTTGTGGGGTGGTTTCCACTGTTTAGGCGCATCAGAGGCTCTCCAAACGCAACATGGCGTCCAATCTCAATTCCAGCCAATTTTGGTTTGAAAAAGTCAAACGGCGCTCCTTCCCTTACAAGCTCTGCCGTGTGCCCAAACAGTGGTTTTCCCCAACATATGGGGTATTGGCGTACTCAGGAGAAATTGCACAACAACTTTTTCTGTCCATTTTCTCCTTTTACCCTTGTGAAAATAAAAAAAAGTTTGTAAAAGATCATTTTTGTGACTAAAAAGTTAAATATTAATTTTTTCCTTCCACATTGCTTCAGCTCCTGTGAAACACCTGAAGGGTTAATAAACTTCTTGAATGTGGTTTTGAGTACCTTGAGGGGTGCAGTTTTTAGAATGGTGTCACTTTTGGGTATTTTCTGCCATATAGACCCCTCAAAGTGACTTCAAATGTGAGGTGGTCCCTAAAAAAATAGCTTTGCAAATTTTGTTGTAAAAATTAGAAATCGCTGGTCAACTTTTAACCCTTATAATTTCCTAACAAAAAAAATTTTGGTTCCAAAATTGTGCTGATGTAAAGTAGACATGTGGGAAATTTTATTTATTAACTATTTTGTGTGACATATTTCTCTGTTTTAAGGGAATAAAAATTCAAAGTATGAAAATTGCAAAATTTTCTAAATTTTTGCCATATTTGCATTTTTTTCAAAAATAAACGCAAGTTATATCGAAGAAATTTTACCACTAACGTGAAGTATAATATGTCACGAGAAAACAGTCTCAGAATTGCCAAGATCCGTTGAAGCGTTCCAGAGTTATAACCTCATAAAGAGACAGTGGTCAGAATTGTAAAAATTGGCCCGGTCATTAGCGTGCAAACCACCCTTGGGGCGAAGGGGTTAAAATGTGCTTACAAATAGCAGCAAAAATGCAACGTGTGAACATAGCCTAAGCCGTCTGTATGGGTGTGTAGGTCATAGAAGCTGAGTGAAATGATTCCTTGATATCTGCGATCCGATGTTTTATTCTATAGGAATCCATGTTTATGTTAATAGGTAAATGAGCTGTTAAGATCTATGGGCCGAACATAGATCTCCCGGACAATCTGCTTCCAGAGCTTATTATATGCGAAATGAAGCGTTACCAGTGTGAGGCATGTAATGACTGACAGTCTGCTCTCCTGATCTACATGTCTCATACTGGTAATGCCCCCTATAATTTAATATAAGCTCTGGAGGTAGATTCTCAGGGAGATCTATGTCCGGCCCATACATGTTAACAGCTCATTTACATGTTTTTTAAAAAATGTGGATTGCTCTGGAATAAGACATCGGATCGCAGACATCAATATATCCTTTTATCCAACTTTCTATGACCGTGATGCCCATATCAACGACTTAGCAGGGTTGATCCTAATGACAGATTCCATTTAAGGTTTAAAGAAATACTAAAAAGAGTTATTAAAATAATAAAAAAATGCACACATGAAAAAACACAAAATGATAAATGTCTTCTTTATATGTACTAAACCTTTCTGATCAGGCGATTTTTCATTTTGCCCCTTGATTTTTCCTCTTCTCTAAGAGCCATAACATTTTTTATATTTCCTTTGTGATAACCTATTAAGGGTCTTTTTTAGTGGTTTCAGTTGCAGTACTGTGTAATATACCGAAAAATGGGGAAAAAACATTGTTTTCTGGGTTTTATTTTTACGTTGTCCTTTGTGCAGTACAAATGACCCAACAACATAATTCTTCAGGTCAGTACAACTACACAGATGCCAAACTTGTATGGTTTTTACAGTTTTATGAAAAAAATCTGAACTTTGTATAAGAAAATGTAATAATTCTCTTTTTATAATTCTCTGTCAATGGACTGCTTTGATGGCTTGTTGTTTTTTTCTATTTCGAGTTAATGTTTCCATTATATCCTCGTGGGGTATGTACAATATTTGAATTGCTTTTTACTGCATGTGTTAGGGAAAGTGTGCAGCAATCAACAAATGGTAATGCGTGAGTTTCCTTTGTTTTTTCTTTGCGACATTTACTGTATGGGTTAATTATTCTATATTTTCATACAGCAAACTTTTACGAACATGGTAATTAGAAATGAGCAAACCCGAACTGTAAAGTTTGGGGTTCATACTGGACACCTCTGTGTGTGTACTCTGCACCCATCTCTATTTGAGTAGTCTGTAAAAAGTATCTGTGGGGGTAATCTGACAAAAAACTCTGTGTGTGTACTCTGCACCTGTCTCTATGGGAGTACTCTGCAAAAAAGTCTCTGTGGGGATTCTCTACAAAAAAAAGTCTCTATGTGTGTAATCTGCAAAAAGCCTATCTGTGTGTGTACTCTGCACCCATCTCTGTGGGGGTACTCTGTAAAAAAGCCTTTGTGAGTGTACTCTGCACCCATCTCTGTGGGGGTACTGTGCAAAAAAGCCTCTGTGTGTGAGTACTCTGCATTAATCTCTGTGGGAGTTTTCTGCAAAAAAACCTCTGTGGGTGTAATCTGCAAAACAGCCGCTGTGTGTGTGTACTCTGCAACTGGTACCTGTGGGAGTTCTCTGCAAAAAAGCCTTGTTTTTTTTTTAATTTGGGGAGACCCCAAAACATTGGTAATGGCAAATAGAACGAACAAACTGCAGCGGAGTACAACAATGGCTGGATGCGGTTGATGTACTTCTCTATTCATCAAAAGGTATGGATGAGCCCTGTGGGCTCCACCACAGGGCTCATCCATACCTTTTGATGAATAGAGATTTGATGAATAGAGATTTTAATGAATGTGAGTGTAACGTTAATGCCGGTGTGCCCACTTGGGTCTCCTCCTTCTCCCATGCTGGGACGCCAATGTGGTGCCCAGCTTTGCTCAGTTCCACAAATCCTAGAAGGGTGCATGAAGGATTGAACCACTAGAGGTCTCACTATACATACACTCACCTTCACCCGTCCCCTAAGACCACCAGAGGGAGCCTGATAGGAATATAAAAGAGGGTGAAGGCAGGAAGTCAGTTCAGTTCTGCTTAGTGCAGTTCAGTTCAGAGCAGACTTGAGAGTAGTGCAGCTCAGCAGAGTTAAGCAAAAGGCAGAAGGCTGCAGTCTGCAGCAGAGTGAGTTCAGCTCAGTTCAGTAAAGAGTTAGGAGCGTGCCGACGCTCTGAGAGCGGCAGAAGAGGCAGCCCACCAACTTCCAGTGTGTATAATCGTGTGAGGGCCCGAGTAGGCTGAAGGCAAGAGGGAAGTAGCAAAGGGGCAGAGGAGCCCAAGCAGCTCATCCCAGCAAGTATAAACCGGACGCCGGGTCCGAGCCTACAGGGATCTCCACGACCCAGTAGGAGAGCACCGGAATTCCTGGAGGACTACAGGTTCTAGGAGCATCACAGAGCTGATAAGTAACAGGGCCAGGAGGACGGAGTTCAGGCAAGCAGGGCCCTGCAAGCAGGGACTGTGTACTTCAAGTGGAGGTCCAACCACAAGGTCAGCCAGGTGCAGGACAAAGATTAAGTTAGGCCCAGCTATGTGTGTGTGTCCACCTTCTTGTCCTTAACCTGCCGGGTACCTCTCCGTCCTGCATCCCTACACATCTACCTGCCCTGGAAGGTGTAGCGTCGGCGTCCCGGCCCTCTGCCAGGCAGGGACGCCGTTCCCCTTACCAGCGCTCTGCGTCCTCAGCGCCCCCAGCGTCCTCAGCGCCCCCAGCGTCCTCGGCGTCCTCCTTCCACCCTGTTGGTCCCGCGCGCTCCTTCCCTGCTGCTGGACTTAGGGCGCGCGCCCGCACCCTCCCCCGCTCTTAAAGGAGCCGCGCACATTTTCCAAATTAGTCTCCGGCCAATGCCGGAGGACTCCACCCTATATTAAGGGCTTCCTCCTTAATGGAGGTGCCCGAGCAATGTTGTTGTTGCACTGTATAACTCTGCTTCAGCCCTCAGCTCCTGTTTCCAGTTGCCTGCCTGTTACCTGTCTGCTTGCTGTCTGCCATCTGACTGCAGCCCTCCCCGGAGGTTCGGACATCACCTGCAGTGATCCCCGGCTATTACAGAGACTCTTGCCTGCTCACTTGGGAGCGATCATCTGCCATCCGACTGCAGCTCTATCCGAAGGTTCGGACTTCATCAGCAGTGATCACCGGCTACTCCAGAGACTCTTGCCTGCTCACTTGGGAGCGATCATCTGCCATCCGACTGCAGCTTTATCCGAAGGTTCGGACATCTCCAGCAGTGATCACCGGCTACTCCAGAGACTCCTGCCTGCTCGCTTGGGAGCGATCATCTGCCATCGGACTGCAGCCTACCAGGAGGCTCCAACATCTCAGGTCGTATAAGCCTGTATACTCAGTAACTGTCCTGGTCACTTGCTGTGACAACCTGCCTGTCCAGAGACTGCCCTGGTCACTTTCTGTGACAACCTGCCTGCCCAGAGACTGCCCTGGTCACTTTCTGTGACAACCTGCCTGCCCAGAGACTGCCCTGGTCACTTGCTGTGACAACCTGCCTGCCCAGAGACTGCCCTGGTCACTTGCTGTGACAACCTGCCTGCCCAGAGACTGCCCTAGTCACTTGCTGTGACAACCTGCCTGCCCAGAGACTGCCCTGGTCACTTGCCGTGGCAACCTGCCTGCCCAGAGACTGCCCTAGTCACTTGCTGTGACAACCTGCCTGCCCAGAGACTGCCCTGGTCACTTGCCGTGACAACCTGCCTACCCAGAGACTGCCCTGGTCACTTGCCGTGACAACCTGCCTACCCAGAGACTGTCCTTGTCACTTCCCGTGAATTCCTGTCCGTATTCCCCGGGCGCCACCTGCTCTCTTACAAGTATACTGTCTTGTATAATAAAGCTCAGTGGTTTCACCTACCAGACCCGTTACAGTTTGCTCGGGCCATGGAACCCGGTGGCACCCAAACCCCTTCACTTCCAGAACTGTGTCATGAGCTGTCTCGCCAGAGGTCTCAACAGGAGGCTATCCTGGGTCACCTGCGGAACGTCAATTCCCGCTTGGACACTTTGAATCCATCACCAGCAACTACCGCTGGAGCCATGACTCACAATCCGGCAGTCTCGCTGCTTCCCAATTCCGTAATTTCCTTTCCCGGACCTCGTCTTTCAGCTCCTCCTAGGTTTGGAGGCGACCCTGTTCTGGCTCGTGGTTTCATTAACCAGTGCACCCTGCATTTCGAACTCCTGGCACACCAGTTTAACTCTGACCGGGCCAAAATTGCCTTCATCATGTCCCATCTCACCGGAGAGGCTCTGGCCTGGCTTAATCCTCTCTGGGAGAGAGAAGATCCTCTGGTATCTGACCTGCCTGCTTTTCTCTCAGCCTTCCGGAAGGTATTCGACGAACCTGGACGTAAGACCTCCTCTGCATCATCTCTGTTGCGTCTCCGTCAGGAGAGTCTCACCGTTGGTCAATATGCCATACGGTTCCGTACTCTAGCCTCTGAGTTGGCTTGGGACAATAACGCCCTGATTTCGGTCTTCTGGGAGGGTCTGTCCGGCCGTATTAAAGATGAACTTGCCGGTCGGGACATTCCAACCTCCCTTGATGATTTAATAAATCTTGCCAATCAAATTGATCTACGGTTCCAGGAACGTGCCAAAGAGGTCACCCGTGAGAGAGGGTTTCCTCGTCGTGCACCCTCGTTTCAGAGACCTATAACCCCTTCCGTTTCTCCCCAGATGCACACTGCTGAGCCTATGCAGGTCGACCAGACCAAGATGGTCAAAGCCCGTCAGGACTCACGCCGTGCCGAGAGGAGTTGCTTCTACTGTGGCAGTAAGGAGCACTGGATCCATACCTGTCCGGAGAGGTCGGGAAACGCCTGTGTCTAGGTTCGCTCGGAGAGGTCCACCTAGACCAGAATAAATCCTCTTCATCTCTGCTGCTGTCTGTCTCTATTCTCATCGGTAAGAACCGTTACTTCGAACTGGCCCAACTTGATTCTGGAGCAGCTGGGAATCTTGTTTCACAGGCTCTAGTAGAGAAGTATCGCATTCCCACCAAACCTCTGGTTGAACCAGTATCTGTTGCTGCTGTGGATGGGGGTCTCCTACCTCGTCCCATCCAACTTATCACCGAAGCCATAACCCTGCAGGTGGGAATGTTGCATTCTGAGAGCATCTCGTTTCATGTTTTACCTGGACTCTCTCATGCTTTCTTACTAGGTCTGCCTTGGCTCCAAAAACATGCACCCGTGCTCGACTGGCAGAATGGAGAGATTCTTCGCTGGGGACAGGACTGTCATAAAACGTGTCTGGTGCCTGTCCATCCCGTCCGTTCTTCTCCTACACCTGCTAATCTACCTGGACTCCCGATTCCATATTGGTCATTCGCTGATGTCTTTAATAAAAAGGAAGCAGAGACATTACCCCCGCATAGACCATATGATTGCCCGATCGACCTGCTACCCGGTACTACGCCTCCCCGTGGGCGTATTTACCCATTGTCCGCTGCAGAGACCAGGTCGATGTCAGAATATATCGAGGAGAATTTAGCGAAAGGATTCATCCGGAAATCTACCTCCCCCGCGGGAGCAGGTTTCTTTTTTGTAAAAAAGAAAGACGGATCTCTCCGTCCCTGTATTGACTACAGAGGCCTAAATTTGATCACGGTGAAGAATAAGTACCCTCTTCCGCTCATTCCGGAGTTGTTTGATCGTCTTAGAGGGGCTAGAATCTTCACTAAACTGGATCTTCGTGGAGCATACAACCTGGTTCGTATCCGTCGAGGAGATGAATGGAAGACGGCATTCAACACTCGGGATGGCCACTACGAGTATCTGGTTATGCCCTTTGGTCTCTGTAATGCTCCAGCAGTCTTTCAGGAGTTGGTCAATGACATCTTCCGGGACCTCCTCTACTCCTGCGTTGTGGTGTACCTTGACGACATCTTGGTCTTCTCTCCGGATCTCCAGTCTCACCGGAGGGATGTTCGTCAGGTTCTGCTCAGGCTCAGGCAGAATCACCTCTTCGCCAAATATGAGAAGTGCCTCTTTGAGCAGACCTCGCTTCCGTTTCTGGGCTACATTATCTCTCAGACTGGCCTACGAATGGATCCGGAGAAACTGTCTGCCATCGAGAAGTGGCCCCGACCAGAGGGGTTGAAGGCCATTCAGCGGTTCCTGGGATTCGCTAACTATTACCGTCTCTTCATACCGCACTTCTCTTCCAGGACTGCTCCTATCTCAGCGCTTACCCGCAAGGATGCTAACCCCAAACAGTGGACACCCGAAGCAGAGGAGGCCTTTCTTTCCTTGAAACAAGCTTTCTCTTCCGCTCCAGTGCTGCATCGCCCGGACGGCAACAAGCAGTTCTTCCTGGAGGTGGACGCTTCCTCTGCTGGAGCCGGAGCGGTACTTACTCAAAAATCTTCATCCGGGAAGATGGTTTCCTGTGGTTTCTTCTCCAAACTCTTCTCCTCCTCCGAGCGCAACTACTCCATAGGAGATCGAGAGTTATTGGCCATTAAGTTGGCATTGGAGGAGTGGCGTTACCTACTCGAGGGGGCTCTTCATCCGGTAATCATCTACACGGACCACAAAAATCTGTCTTACCTTCAGCATGCTCAGAGACTTAACCCTCGCCAAGCCCGGTGGTCCTTGTTTTTTGCCCGCTTTGATTTTCTTTTGCATTTTCGCCCGGCTGACAAAAACATCAAGGCGGATGCCTTGTCCCGGTCCTTCCTGGTGTCGGATCTCGAAGATGAGCCTAAACATATCATTGATCCCGCCAGAGTGATGCAAGTGGCTCCCGTGAGTCTAAATCGTCTCCCTCCTGGTAAGACGTTCGTATCAGAGACTGATCGGAAGAGAATTCTACATTGGGGTCATTCGTCTAAACTCGCTGGCCACGCTGGTCAGAAAAAGACCCTCCAACTCATTACCCGGCATTATTGGTGGCCTACCCTGCACAAAGACGTGATAGACTTTGTTTCTGCCTGTGTCTCCTGTGCCCGCAACAAAGTTCCGAGACACCTGCCTGCCGGCCGTCTTCTTCCGCTTCCTGTACCCGCTGCTCCCTGGCAACATATAGCCATGGACTTCATTACGGATCTGCCCGTCTCTGCCGGTTGTACGGTCATTTGGGTGGTCGCTGACCGCTTTTCCAAGATGGCTCACTTCATTCCTCTGCCAGGTCTTCCGTCTGCACCCGAGTTGGCTAAAGACTTTATCCGCCACATCTTCCGTCTTCATGGTCTGCCTCGTCACATTGTGTCGGATCGTGGGGTACAGTTCACCTCACGTTTCTGGAGAGCTACTTGTAAGTTACTAGACGTCACCTTGGATTTCTCCTCCGCTTACCATCCACAGTCCAATGGACAAGTTGAGCGAATAAATCAGAATCTGACCAGCTATCTCCGACACTTCGTTAATGCTCATCATTCTGATTGGGTGGAGCTCCTGCCTTGGGCCGAATTCTCTTATAATAATCACGAGAGCGAATCGTCCACCAAGTCTCCGTTTTTTATAGTCTTCGGTCAGCACCCTCGGATTCCTGTCCCCATTTCCATCTCTGTGGACAATCCAGCTGCGGAATCTCTGGTTAGAGAATTCTCCTCCATCTGGGAGAGTACCCGGTCCGCACTCATTCAGTCATCCGAGCGCATGAAAAGACATGCTGACAAGAAACGTCTGGATCCTCCTCAATTCCGTCCTGGGGACAAAGTCTGGCTTTCGTCCAAATATGTTTGGCTCAAAATTCCTTCCTACAAGTTAGGTCCTCGGTTTATCGGTCCTTTTGAGGTCATCAGGCAGATCAACCCAGTGTCCTATAAATTGAAACTCCCGGCCAATTTGCGAATTCCTAACTCTTTTCATGTGTCTCTCCTCAAACCTGTGGTACTTAACTCTTTTTTCAAGTCTACAGGTACACCTCCTGCTCCAGTGTCTGCTGATGATGAATTTGAGGTAGAGAACATTCTGGCCACAAAAAGGGTAGGAAGAAAGACTTATTTTTTGGTGGATTGGAAGGGGTTTGGTCCTGAGGAGAGAACCTGGGAGCCTCGGGAGAACATCCATGCCCCTCTCATCCTAGCTAAATTTCTTTCTGGCCTAAAGAAGGGGGGCCTAGAGGGGGGGTACTGTAGCGTCGGCGTCCCGGCCCTCTGCCAGGCAGGGACGCCGTTCCCCTTACCAGCGCTCTGCGTCCTCAGCGCCCCCAGCGTCCTCAGCGCCCCCAGCGTCCTCGGCGTCCTCCTTCCACCCTGTTGGTCCCGCGCGCTCCTTCCCTGCTGCTGGACTTAGGGCGCGCGCCCGCACCCTCCCCGCTCTTAAAGGAGCCGCGCGCATTTTCCAAATTAGTCTCCGGCCAATGCCGGAGGACTCCACCCTATATTAAGGGCTTCCTCCTTAATGGAGGTGCCCGAGCAATGTTGTTGTTGCACTGTATAACTCTGCTTCAGCCCTCAGCTCCTGTTTCCAGTTGCCTGCCTGTTACCTGTCTGCTTGCTGTCTGCCATCTGACTGCAGCCCTCCCCGGAGGTTCGGACATCACCTGCAGTGATCCCCGGCTATTACAGAGACTCTTGCCTGCTCACTTGGGAGCGATCATCTGCCATCCGACTGCAGCTCTATCCGAAGGTTCGGACTTCATCAGCAGTGATCACCGGCTACTCCAGAGACTCTTGCCTGCTCACTTGGGAGCGATCATCTGCCATCCGACTGCAGCTTTATCCGAAGGTTCGGACATCTCCAGCAGTGATCACCGGCTACTCCAGAGACTCCTGCCTGCTCGCTTGGGAGCGATCATCTGCCATCGGACTGCAGCCTACCAGGAGGCTCCAACATCTCAGGTCGTATAAGCCTGTATACTCAGTAACTGTCCTGGTCACTTGCTGTGACAACCTGCCTGTCCAGAGACTGCCCTGGTCACTTTCTGTGACAACCTGCCTGCCCAGAAACTGCCCTGGTCACTTGCTGTGACAACCTGCCTGCCCAGAGACTGCCCTGGTCACTTGCTGTGACAACCTGCCTGCCCAGAGACTGCCCTAGTCACTTGCTGTGACAACCTGCCTGCCCAGAGACTGCCCTGGTCACTTGCCGTGGCAACCTGCCTGCCCAGAGACTGCCCTAGTCACTTGCTGTGACAACCTGCCTGCCCAGAGACTGCCCTGGTCACTTGCCGTGACAACCTGCCTACCCAGAGACTGCCCTGGTCACTTGCCGTGACAACCTGCCTACCCAGAGACTGTCCTTGTCACTTCCCGTGAATTCCTGTCCGTATTCCCCGGGCGCCACCTGCTCTCTTACAAGTATACTGTCTTGTATAATAAAGCTCAGTGGTTTCACCTACCAGACCCGTTACAGAAGGACACAGCCTCACCTGTAGGAGGCCTAACATCTAGCTGCACAACACCATCCCTTCCAGAGGATCTGCACAGCAGCGCTGGTCACCCTGACCAGGTACTACAGGTGGCATCACGAATCATCATACAAACATTTATTCCCCTGTAAATATACCCCATTTATGGTGAGCGCCCAGGGCCACGGACCGAGCTGTGTTGCTGTGACATCCCCCCATAGGAGTTAATAGGCTCGGATCCGAGTTCCCCCACTGCCCTGGGAGGGCGGCTCATCTATCTGGCGTCACAAACAGGATTGCGTGCCCTGCAGTAACGGAGGAACTTGTGCCCGTTGCCACCGGGTACTGTGTGCCTTGCTAAAAGACTGTATATCGTATAGTGGTGAAGATTTCCCGCCATTGCCCACCATTGCCCGCCATTTACAGCGTTACCGCGTGAAAACTAGGAGGCGTACCTGTAAAAGCGAGTTCTGGACATGCCCCCATGTTATGAATGTGCTGGAGATGGTTTCTCAGCAGAGGCTCCCTCTGGTGGTTGCAGACAGTGCTGAACCTCACAGCGAGGAATGGCAATCTGGGATCACGGACTGGACTGATATAAGGGAGGTTGCCTCCCATGATGGTCGCCGGTGATCAATTGTTCTTGTCTCAATTGTGGTTCCTGGTTCATTTGGAAGTTTGCTGAGCCTTGCCTGCATCTTCTGCTTTCAGATAAGATATTTTCTGCTTTTATTTTTGTGCTTGCTTTTTGCATAGTTCCCTGCACTTCTGTGGAGGTCAGCTGGGTCCCCTCCTGGGGGCCTGTGCTCCTCTCAGTTTATCTGAAGCCACTGTTATTTGTTCAATTGCTTTTTCCTGTTTTTTCAGTGGCTGCGGCTTAGTTTTGTTACACCAGAGATCTGATTTAGGTGGTAGAGATCGTGTGATCTCAGGTGTTTTTGCAATCAGAAGAGTTGGTATGTTTTTAAGGTTTTTTTTTGGATTGCAGTAAGAATCCTTTCCTGTACTTTTATGTCTAGACAGATTGGGCCCGAGCGTTTGCTCATTCTATTTTCTGTCTGTGTTCGTGCTTCTTCTTGTCTAACCGCCATTACATGTTTGGGGGCTTCCTATTTTCTTTGGGGATCTGCTCCGGGGCAGATAGCTTTCCTCTTTCTGCCTTTAGGTGTAGTTATCTCTCAGGCTGTGACGAGGATTCTAGGATCAACGTAGGAACGCTCCACGGCTACCTCTAGTTGTGTGGTTAGTTCAGGTTACTGCAATCCAATAGGTTCCAGCCTCTCTGGTATATTACTGTTTTTGCTTTTTCTCCTCAGCTACCTAAACATAACAGTATCACCGGCCAAGCTAAAATTATATGGTACTCACAGAAGGGAAAAATAGTGTGGAAAGAAAAAAAAAAAAGTTGTCAGAGTTGTCAGAGATTTTTTTTTTTCTGTTTGTTGCATTTTTTCCCTCTTTTTCTCTGGGTGCTGAGGAGGATTTTTTTCTCTCAGTGGAGTTTGCACAGTTGTCTGGCCGTGTGGATCAGCTTGCCACTAAGGTTCGGAGTATTGCCACCTATCTTGCTGGATTGCCGGTTGTGGAACCTAGGATTCCCGTGCCAGATTTGTTTTTGGGGGATCGGGCTAAATTTCTGAATTTCAAAAATAATTGTAAGTTGTTTTTTTGCCTTGAAGCCTAAGTCCTCAGGGAACGCAGCACAGCAGGTTCAAATTGTCATCTCTCTCCTGCGCAGCGACCCTCAGGATTGGGCTTTTTCCCTGACACCTGGGGATCCTGTTTTGAATGATGTTGATGTATTTTTTCAGGCTCTGGGGTTGTTGTACGATAAACCTAATGTCACTGATCATGCTGAGAAGACCTTGTTGGCATTAAGTAAGGGCTGTGAAGCCGCTGAACTGTACTGTCAGAAATTTCGAAAGTGGGCAGTCCTGACCAAATGGAATGATGATGCTTTGGCAGCCCTTTTTCGGAAGGGTCTGTCAGGGAATGTAAAGGACGTTATGGTGGGATTCCCTTTACCCTCTGGTCTCAATGATTCTATGTCTTTGGCTATTCAAATTGACAGACGTTTGCGTGAGCGCAGAGGTATGCGTGAGATGGTGTTGCCGTGTAATGGAGTGACTTCTGGGGCACAGCGTCATGAATTTCGAAAGCGCAATGGGTTACGTTTCTACTGTGGTGACGACTCTCATGTCATATTTCCATCTGCCCTAAGCGGGGAAGACGTTTTGCGCGCTCAGTTGTCTTGGGTAGTGTTCAGACTAAATTTCTGTTGACTGTAACCCTGATTTGCTCCATGTCCACACTTTTGTTGATTCAGGAGCAGCTATTACCCTGATGGATTTCGACTTTGCCAAACGTTGTGGCTTTCCCATGATACCCCTGGGGAAGTCTATTCCCCTATTGGGCATTGATTCTACCCCTCTGGCGGAGAATAAACCCCAATTTTCTACTCAGGTGATAATGAGGGTTGAACCTGATCATCAGGAGAGTTGCAAATTTCTGGTGCTGTATAATCTGCATGACATTATTGTACTAGGTTTCCCTTGGTTGCAGTCTCATAATCCTGTTTTGGATTGGAAATCTGTGTCTGTAACCAGTTGGGGCTGCCAATGTGTTAATGCCAACACTCCTGTTTTTTCTGCCTCTCCCCAGGCTCAAGATGTGCCTGACTTTTTGACTGATTTTTCTGATGTGTTTAGCGAAAATAAATCTGCATCCTTGCCCCCCCATAGGAGCTATGACTGCGCTATTGAATTAGTGCCTGGTAGTAAATTCCCTAAAGGTCGCCTTTTTAACTTGTCTGTACCTGAACATGACGCTATGCGGTCTTATATCAAGGAGTCATTGGAGAAGGGTCATATCAGACCATCCTCTTCACCCTTGGGTGCCGTTTTTTTCTTTGTGGCCAAAAAGGATGGTTCATTAAGGCCGTGTATTGATTATCGTCTCTTGAACAATATCACTGTGAAATATCAATATCCGTTACCCTTGATTTCTGACCTGTTTTCCAGGGTGAAAAGTGCTACTTGGTTTACCAAGCTTGACCTCAGGGGGGCGTATAACCTTATTCGCATTAAGCACGGGGATGAATGGAAGACGGCATTTAATACCCCAGAGGAGCATTTTGAGTACCTAGTGATGCCCTTTGGGCTCACTAATGCTCCTTCCGTCTTCCAGTCCTTCATGAATGACATTTTCAGGGATTTTGTGGATAAATTTCTGATTGTTTATTTGGATGATATCTTGATTTTTTCCAATGACTGGGACTCTCATGTGAAACATGTTCAGACTGTGTTCCAGATTTTGAGAGAGAATGCTCTGTATGTGAAGGGATCAAAGTGTCTTTTTGGCGTACAGAGGATCTCATTTCTGGGATTCATTTTGTCTCCATCTGTTATTGAAATGGACCCGGTCAAGGTTCAGGCCATCTGTGATTGGGTCCAACCTACTTCATTAAAGGCTCTTCAGAGATTCTTGGGTTTTGCCAATTTTTATCGTAAATTTATTGGTAATTTCTCTGTTATTGTTAAACCATTGACCGATTTGACCAAAAAGGGTTCTGATGTGGTGAATTGGCCTCCTGAGGCAGTCTCTGCGTTTCAGGAACTTAAACAGAGATTCACTTCTGCTCCTGTTCTACGGCAGCCTGATGTTTCTCTGCCATTTCAGGTGGAGGTTGATGCCTCTGAAATTGGGGCAGGTGCCGTTTTGTCCCAAAGAGATCCTGAGACCTCTAAAAGTAACCCTTGTGCTTTTTTCTCCCGAAAATTTTCTCCAACTGAACGTAATTATGACGTGGGTAATCGGGAGTTATTGGCCATGAAGTGGGCTTTTGAAGAGTGGAGACATTGGCTGGAGGGAGCCAACCATCAGGTAGTGGTCCTCACGGACCATAAGAATCTGGTTTATCTGGAATCAGCCAAGCGACTTGATCCTAGACAGGTCAGGTGGGCCTTGTTTTTCACACGTTTTAATTTTGTGGTTTCCTTTCTTCCTGGCACTAAGAATGTTAAGGCGGATGCCCTCTCGAGGAGTTTCCTTGCCGACTCTCCTGACTTATCTGATCCTGCTGTTATTTTGAAAGAGGGTGTAGTTCTTTCCGCCATCTCGCCCAATTTGAGACTGGCTCTGGAGGGGTGTCAGGAGGATAAACCCGAGCGCTGCCCTGTTGGGAAATTGTTTGTCCCAGACCAGTGGAAGAAGAGTGTGATGTCTGAGATTCATTGTTCCGCGTTGGCCGGTCATCCCGGAATTTTTGGAAACCAGAAAATTGGTGAGTCGGTCCTTTTGGTGGCCTACTTTGTCTCGTGACGTCAGGGAGTTTGTGCAGTCCTGTGGGACTTGCTCTCGCTCCAAGCCTTGCTCTCGCTCTAGTGGTTTGTTGATGCCATTGCCTGTGCCCAAGAGACCATGGACCCATATCTCTATGGATTTTATTTCCGACCTCCCTGTTTCTCAGAGAATGACCGTTATCTGGGTGATTTGTGATAGGTTTTCCAAGATGATACATCTTGTGCCATTACCTAAGTTGCCTTCCTCCTCCGAATTGGTGCCTTTGTTCCTTCAGCACATGGTTCGGTTACACGGCATTCCTGAGAACATTGTGTCTGACAGAGGAGTCCAGTTTGTTTCCAGATTTTGGAGGACTTTTTGTTCTAAACTTGGTGTTCAATTGTCTTTCTCCACTGCTTTTCATCCTCAGACCAATGGACAAACTGAGAGAACAAACCAGACATTGGAGACTTATCTGAGATGCTTTGTGTCTGCTGATCAAGATGACTGGGTCTCTTTTTTGCCTTTGGCTGAGTTTGCTCTTAATAATAGGGCAAGCTCTGCCACTTTGATGTCTCCATTTTTCTGCAATTTTGGGTTTCACCCTCGATTTTCTTCGGGACAGACGGAGGCTTCTGTCTGTCCGGGTGTTGACTCTGTTGTGGAGCGTATGCAGCAGATTTGGGACCAGGTAGTGGAGAGGTTGTCCCTCTCTCAGGAGAAGGCCCAGCGGTTTGCCAACCGGCATAGGACTGATGGTCCTCGGTTTAAAGTGGGGGACTTGGTCTGGTTGTCCTCAAGAAATATCCCTATGAGAGTTGCATCTCCTAAGTTTAAGCCTAAGTTCATTGGACCTTATAAGATCATGGAGATTCTTAATCCTGTTTCCTTTCGTTTACTTCTTCCAGGGACATTTAAGATCCATAATGTGTTCCACAAGTCCTTATTGAAGAGGTTTGTCGAGCCAGTGGTTCCTATGGCTGCGCCCCCTGACCCTGTTTTGGTTGAGGGCAATCTGGAGTATGTGGTTGAGAAAATATTGGATTCTCGTTTTTCTAGATGGAAACTCCAGTATTTGGTTTAAGTGGAGAGGTTATGGTCAGGAGGACAATTCTTGGGTGTTTGCTTCGGACATCCATGCTAGGAGACTGATCCGTGCATATCACAGAGCTCATCCTGACTGACCTGGTTGCACAAATGAGGGTTCGGTGACCCCTCCTCAAGGGGGGGTACTGTTATGAATGTTTTAGAAATGAATTCTGAGCAGAAGCTCCCTCTGGTGGTTACAAACGGTACTGAACCATTCAATGAGGATTGGCAATCAGGAATCACGGACTGGCTGGATATAAGGGAGGTTTCCCCACATCATGGTTGCCGGTGATCAATTGTTCTTGTCTCAACGTTGTTTCCTGGTTCTCTTGGAAGCTTGCTGAGTCTTGCCTCTTCTCCTGCTCTCAGATAAGATATTTTCTGTTTTTTGTTTTTGTGCTTGCCATTTGCAATTTTCTCTGCATTTCTGTGAGGTTGGCCAGGTTCCCCTCCTCGGGGGGCTTGGGCGCCTCTCGGTTCCTCTGGAGCCACTGTTGTTTGTTCATTTGCCTTTTCCAGTTTTTTCTGTGGCTGCGGCTTAGTTTTTTTACACCAGAGAACTAATTTAGGTGGTAGAGGTCGTGTGATCTCAGGTGTTTTTGCAATTAGTAGCGTTGGCTTTTTTTAGGTTTTTTTTTGGATTGCAGTAAGTATCCTTCCTATCCTTTTCTGTCCAGGCAGATTGGGTCCCAGCGTTTGCTCATACTATTTTCTGTCTGTGTCTGTATTTCCTCTTGTCTAACCGCCATTACATGTTTGGGGGCTTCCTATGTTCTTTGGGGATCTGCTCCGGGGCAGATAGCTTTCCTCTTTCTATCTTTAGGTGTAGTTAGCCTCTCAGGCTGTGACGAGGCGTCTAGGACCAACGTAGGAACGCTCCACGGCTGCCTTTAGTTGTGGTGGTTAGTCAGGGTACTGCAATCCAGTAGATCCCAACCTCTCTGGTGTATTGCCTTTTTTGCCTGCTCTCCTCAGCTACCAAAACATAACAGTAGGCCACGTATCACTAGGGGGGCGCAGAGATGTCACAGCAGCAGGCCGACGGCGCGGCCCAGGCCGACAGCCCCAATAACTTACCAACGGGCGCTGCCGAGCAGGCTGGAACCGCTGGCCCCTCACCTGGGCCTGTGGCCCCGATAGTACTGCTGACACTGCCATATATGCATGGAACAAAGTGGCTTCCCCAGTACAGTGGCAAACCAGACACCCTGTCAGGGTTCAAGCGAAAAATATGCAGCCTACTGGACATGTACTCAATGTCGAGAAGCAAAAAGCTGCAGTGGTAGTGGGACAATTGACTGGTGCTGCAGAGAGAGAAGTAGAGACTTGGTCAGCTGCAGACCAGGAGTCAGTGCTTGCAATTTTCCTAAAGTTACAAACTACCTTTGAGGACCGCACCGAAACCGACCTCCGAATATGGTTCTACCAATGTTCTCAAAGACCGGAGGACAACATTCGGGACTACGCCTGCCGACTACAAGGGGCCCTGCAAGCTCTCAGACAGGTTAATCCCATGAGCGTCACCAATAAGAATAAAATGCTAAAAGAACAATTTGTATGGGGACTGAGGTCCCAAGCGGAAAGCAGGACTGTGCGTTGGTGGTCCTTGGATCATCCTGATGCTACTTTTGATGCTCTTAAGGATATGGCTATAAAAGGACTGCGACCCCTGAAACGCCCGAGATGGCAACCCAGTGTCACCCGGGGGAGGCCACTCTAACGCCAGCAGCATCCACCTTTCCCCCGCTGGTTGCTGAAGTTAAAGCGCAGGCAGCGCCCCCTACTGAGCTGGACTGTTTGCGCTCAAAAGTGCGCCAGCTGACCAAAAACCTGGCCACTGTAATGAGTGCCCTGCAACTGCGGACGGAAACAGAAGGAAAGATCCTGCTAGCTGACTGCCCGGAGGATGTCCCCTGGAGGAGCCAGAGGAGAAGGAGGACAACGCCACCCCAGAGGAGGACCACACCACCCTCAGGAAAGACCAGCGACCAGCATCATCCTAGCCGAGAGATCGTCTGCTACCACTGCCAGAAGGAAGGTCACATCACATGACAGTGTCCTTTAAACAAGCAAACCCTGGGTCGAGGGCCAGCACCCAGGAATAGACTCATCAGGCCCATCTGATTGGAACCGCAGATTTGTGGGAGGAAGACCATTCCTGTCCATCATACTGGACGGGATCGCAATATCTGCCCTGCTGGACACAGGATCTCAGGTAACCATCATACCTGATATCCTTTATAACAGGTTCTGGTCCATAGACAGTCTCCAACCCCAAAACCTTGACTTTGCAGTATACGCCTCTAACGGCCTCCCTCTTGATTTACTGGGGGCTAAAAACGTAGATGTAAAAGTGGGGAGAGTGGAGTTAAAGGACCAGGGACTTCTTGTAGTGAAGACTGTTAATGAGGAAAATGATTGAATGTGGTTTTAGGTACTAACATTATTGGTAACTGATTGGAGGAGGTTGTGTTTTTACTCCAACAGCTCGCCGATGTCACCAGACTAAAGCAAAAGGGAGCGATCCAGAAAGAGATGTGCCAGCAGCAAGTGAAACTGACCGGTGGTGAGATTGGTAATGTACGGGTAACAGACCCAAACCCCATTGTGATACCCCCAATGAGTGAAATGCTTATTTGGTATAGAGCAGCAATAGGTCTGAGAGGGCAGAGCTACCAAGCAGTAGTAGAACCCCTTTGTTCAGAGCACAGACCTACACACTTAACTGCCAGAGGGGTAGTGGAGGTGCATAATGGGAGGGTGCCAGTGCGTCTTCTCAACTGGGGGGAAGATGAAGTCAGATTACCACGTTATGCCTCTGTTGCCAAGTTACATGCTGTAGATAATAACTCCATTCACACGATGGAGCCTTTAACTCTCCCACAACCAGTGGAGGATAACGGCCCGGCAACCAAGGTGGAAGATTGGTGTCAGCAGATCCATGTTGTGACAGACACCACTCCAGCTCACCAGAAACAGGGAGTACATCGAGTGGTCCAGGAATACGCACAGGTATTCAGCAAACACCCACTTGACTTTGGGAAGATTAAGGGAGTGCAACACCATATCCCTACAGGCAACCATCCTCCCAATAAGGAACGGTACAGGCCTATACCTCCAGCACACTACTAGAAAGCCAAGGAGATTTTGCGTGACATGAAAGAGGCAGGGGTGATAAGGGATAGTTGTAGTCCCTGGGCAGCTCCTCTAGTTCTAGTCAGGAAAAAGGATGGAAGCATGAGAATGTGTGTACATTACAGACAAGTAAATCGCATTACACATAAAGATGCATACTCTTTGCCACATATTGAGGAATCCCTAGCTGCCTTAAAGTCTGCTAATTACTTTTCCACCCTTGATCTCACTAGTGGGTACTGGCAAGTAGCTGTGGCTGAGGAGGATCGGGAGAAGACGGCTTTCACCACCCCGATGGAACTCTGTGAGTTCGACAGAATGCCGTTTGGACTCAGCAGTGCCCCGGAACATTCCAGAGAGTGATGGAGTGTTGCCTGGGACACCTCAACTTTGAGACTGTGTTACTATATCTGGACGACGTGATTGTGTACTCCAAAACGTATGAAGACCACTTGAAGCACCTGGCGGAGGTATTTGAGTCACTGTCTTGGTATGGGATGAAACTGAAGCCCTCAAAGTGCCACCTGGTCAAGCAAAAGGTACAGTACCTGGGACACATCGTCAGCTCAGAGGGAGTAGCGCCAGACCCCGAGAAGGTCACCGCCATCCAGAAATGGCTGGAGCCGAAGAACCTCAAAGAGGTGCGAAAGCTGCCGAAACAAAAGGAAAAAACATAAAGACTAAGCAAGCAGAACTAGAGTTCCCAGAATTGTACAAAGTAACACAAAGCTATCAAGGCTCCTAGCCAGAACACAAGCGGATTAACACTGATGTCCAGCAAGGACTGAGAGGCAGGTACAGGGTAATAAAGGGTGATACAATCACCTGGCCAACGACCAGCACTAGGGGGAAAAGACCAGCAGCCAGAAACCACAACAAGATGGCGGATGGTCAAACTATATAGATTCTATCAGAAAGCTCAGGCTGAATATGGGACCGCAGAGCTAGGACAAGCATCTCAGAAGCTAGAGGAGCCAGCACTTTGAGGGAAAACTCAGGCTGAAAATGGGATTCTGCTATTGATAAACACACCATCCAGCAAGTGGAGGTAGCCATTTTGTGGAAAATCACAACGTAACCATTCGCCACCTAGCCCAAAATGTCAAGATTAGTGTGGAGTCCGTGGAAAAAAATCATCCAAGACCATCTTCACATGCATAAGGTATCCACTTGCTGGGTTCCCCGGCTGCTCACACCTTTCCAGAAGCAGGAACAAGTCAAATACTCTCAGGCTCTAATGACGATGTGCCATGGAAACCAGGAGGACTTTTTCCACAGACTGATCACACAGGATGAAAGCTGGGTCCATGACTACGATCCTGAGACTAAAGTCCAGTCGATGCAATGGAAGCATCATGACTCACGGCCTCTAAAGAAGGCACCTGCCCAACCCTCAGCAGGCAAGGTCATGCTTACAGTATTTTGGGACCAGCACGGAGTAGTATTGATGGATTTCCTAGCAAAGGGTACCATGGTCACAGGGGCATACTATGCTTCACTGCTGCGGAAATTGTGTGAGGCCATCAAAACCAAGAGACGTAGCAAGCTCACCGAAGGGGTCCACCTTGTGCAAGACAATGCATCAGTTTACAACTCACATATTGCCCAAATGGAAGCATGCTCCAGTGGCTTTCAAATTCTATCGCATCCTCCTTATTCACCCGACCTCGCACCATCGGACTTCCACCTCTTTCCAACAATTATGTTATTTTTGAAGGGCGAGCATTTTCCAGATGATGAGACTGATTTCCGAAGTCACAATGTTGCTTTTGGAGCAACCTGTCGACTTCTACAAGCGAGGTGTTTACAGTTGCTTAAAGAGATGGGAGAAGTGTGTGTCCCTAGGTGGCACCTATGTAGAGAAGGACTAATTACCGTGTAAAGTTTCATTGTTCTCAGTCTACAGGAAGTGGATCAGGGGAAATTGTTAATGAACACCCCTCAAACATTCACTCATTTTTAGCTACTTTTAACTGTTTTCTGTTTCAAAATGCGGAAGAAATTAAAAAAAGGGACCTGGCTATTCCTAGTTTACATATAGAGTGCCCATACTCTAAGGCTACGTTCATACATTCAGCTTTTGGTGCATTTTTGACACTGCATATTTTTGCTGCATCAACAATGCAGTGTCTTACAGTTCCAGCAAAGTGGATGGGATTTGTAGAAGTGTCCTGCCCACTGTGTTTCTTTTTAATGCAGCGTAAAACTGACCTGCGGTCCGTGTTTCAAGTCTGCAACATCAAACAAAACCCAAAGCATGGAAAAATAGGGAGTACCCTGACTGGAAATATATTAAAAATATATCTTTTTATTGGACAATTACCAAGAATGCAAAAATAATAAAAACATGTGCGTGTATCAAGATACTTAGTTATCAGAAAACACAGATTACTTGCATGATACATGTATTAATAATGGCGGATGTAAGGTATCACTGACATGATTGAAGCGAATAAATGATTGAATAAAGTGTATGAAAAAATATAAAAATTCCATAAAAAATATTCAATGCTATAAAATTAATAAAGACACAAGGATGCAAGTGAAAGTGGTGCCTTATACATGATTCAAAAAAGTGAAAGATATATAACTATATATACAAGGTGATAAGAGTAGTCACCAACTTGGAGAAAATATTAAAGTACACCAGTGTCATAGTGATTGTTATTGCACTAAGACAACAAAGTGCAAAGTGCAAAGGTGCCAAAAAAAGAATAAATGGGCATACAGTATACCTTTAAGAACCGCCGAATCCTGATCCCACGCACCCCGACGCGCGTTTCGGAAATAAGTTCCTTCGTCAGGGGGTGGCGTTTGTTTACCGGTAATTACTTATAGAAAAAATAAATTGAATATGGCGCCGACAGCAGTGACCTGAGGATGAATGGTGCATGAGTCCATTAGAAGAGTTGACCATGACTTTGCCAAAGTAATATGGCATTAGGTCAGTCATCATGCGTTATATACCACCAAATTGCCAAATCCTCTTCAGCCTGTCAGATATATCACCCAATATCATGGCCAGCCTGTCCTAATGCGATATTATTTGGCAAAGTCATGGTCAATTCTTCTAACGGACCCTATTCTTGCCCAATATATCAGTTAACAACCAGACATTATATTTAGGAGATCAAGAAACCTAGGTGACCATCTCATGAAAAGCCTCTATGTCTGTGAAGCTCCCTCCTCTTTCCTATCTGGTTCCAGACCAGCATTAGGTTGCAAACCATGTGGAAAATGTGTTGCTTGTCCCAATTTTTTTTAACAAACTCAAATTTTTACAAATTCTGAGGGAACGGTTACTTATAAAGAGACTAGAGATCTAAATAAAAATTATACTTGTCCCACAGTGTGACTTAGTGAAAAAGTAAAAAAAGTAAAATAAAAGATGTAAAAAAAAACCCAAAACACAAAAAGCCGTTTCACTATTAGAGACGCAGCGTTTGTGATAAAACAAAAATAAACAAAAATGTATGTTGATTTTTCTTCATATTGACTCATAAAAAAGTGAATAAAAAACAATCAAAAAGACATGTAAAAAACAGTATAAATGAAAACGTCAAACCGTCCCGCAAAAAACAAGCCCTAGTATGGCTCATTTGGCAAAAAAAAAAAAAAAAAAATGCCAGCTTTCAGAATATGACGATGCAAAAACAAACTCATTTTTGAAAAATATTGTTTTTAGTGTGTAGAAACAGCAAAGCATAAAAAAATATATGAATCTGGTATCACTGTAATCAAACCGACCCAACGGATAAATCGGTCGTATCACTTTTACCACACGGTGAATGGTGCAAAAAAGAAAAAAGAAAACAATTACTGAATTGCTGTAAGGCTGTGGTTCCACGATCCGGAACCACAGCGCTTTGGACGGAGCGGAAAGTCCGCTCCGTCTAAGCCCCGCCCCCTACTGAACGCGCGGTCAATCCAGATCTGCTCATGGAATACATCCGGAACACATCCGGAATGACCGCAGGGCTGCATAGCCCTGTGTTATTTCCCTTGCGACGACGCAGGGTCGCCGCAAGGGAATAGGACTTGCTGCGGTCTAAAAAGACACGCCGCATGTCCGTTAACGCAGGTCTGCCGCCTGCGTGTTTTTAAGCATAGTGGAGACGGGATTTCTTGAAATCCCCTCCACTATGCTGTAACATCTGGACGCTGCGTGTTTGACGCTGCGCCAGCGCACAGCGTCAAACACGCAGCAATTACTGAAGCATTCCGGATCGTGGAAACACACCCTTATTTGTTAATTCTGTGTCTGAAAAATCTGAATAAAAAGTGTTAAAAAATATTTACCCCAAAATGGTACCCAAAAAAATCTGCATATCGTCTGGCAAAAAAATAAGCCAAATGCAGCTCTGTTCGCCAAAAAAGTTAAAGCTCTCAGAATATGGCGACGAAAAAAACCTACTTTTTATAACAAAGCATTTTTACTGCGTGATAGCAGCAAAACATAAAAACCCATATAAATCTGGTATTGCAGTAATCGCACCCACCTGTAGAATAAATCCGCTGTGGTAGATCAGCTCACTCGGCTGCACAGAGAGGTAGACACAGGTACACTGTCTCTTTAAATCTTCCTCTGGTTTATTAGACATGTGCCATAAACCAAGGCAAAGTGAAAACAAATACAGCTCTTCCGGCAAAAACAGGAAAACAAAGCAAAATGGTATATAGTCTCTGCATCTGCGGGGATCCGCTGCTCAGGATAATAACCACTCACTGGTTCAGTTTTTCCTTTCCAGGATACAGCGTTGGAGTTCCTCTCTACAGACCTACTGAACACTGAATGCCTCTGGAGACTGACTATTTAACCCTCAGACCATACTCTAGGGTCTAGATAAGGTGCACAACCTCCCACCCACTCTATGGTTGTCCACAAAAAACAGCCCTTAAATGGCCGTTTAACCCCTCTCAACACGTAGTGTGCTGGAGGAAACTTCTGGGTTTCAAATCACCGAATCTAATAGCCTTAGTGAAATGTATTTCCCCTCCAACACCTTGCCTCTGACTTTGTCACACCGCCTTATCACTTATACAGCACTAGGAACCGCGTAAAAATAAAAATAAGAATTATTCTTGTACTGCTGTCTATATGTTCATTCCATCTCCCAAAAATCGGAACAAGGCTTGGCTCACATTTATCCTGTGCTCTCTGCTGAGCGCTTACATTGGGATTTCCATGTGAATTCCCCCAAGCCATAATTCAGACAGAATCTCCAATAGAACCACTCACTTATAAGACAGGTGGAGTCACTTTGGACTCTGTCTGGTTTCAGCTCTGGTGGTATATAATAAACACCATATGCACGACTACAATCATGGCCAAAAGTTTTGAGAATGACACAAATATTATATTTTCACATGATCTGCTGCCCTCTGGTTTTTATGTGTTTTTGACAGATGTTGTTATCACAGACAGAAACATAATTGCAAACATATGAGTAACAAAAGCTTATATTTACAGTTAGAATGAGTTAATGCAGCAAGTCAATATTTGCAGTGTTGACCCTTCTTCTTCAGGACCTCTGCAATTCTCCCTGGCATGCTCTCAATCAACTTCTGGACCAAATCCTGACTGATAGCAGTCCATTCTTGCACAATCAATGCTTTCATTTTGTCAGAATTTTTAGGTTTTTGTTTGTCCACCCGTCTCTTGATGATTGACCACAAGTTCTCAATGGGATTAAGATCTGGGGAGTTTCCAGGCCATGGACCCAAAATCTCTATGTTTTGTTCCCTGAGCCATTTAGTTATCACCTTTTCTTTATGGCAAGGTGCTCCATCATGCTGGAAAAGGCATTGTTGATCGCCAAACTGCTCTTGGAGGGTTGGGAGAAGTTGCTCTTGGAGGACATTCTGGTACCATTCTTTATTTATGGCTGTGTTTTTAGGCAAGACTGTGAGAGAGCCGATTCCCTTGGCTGAGAAGCAACCCCACACATGAATGGTTTCAGGATGCTTAACAGTTGGCATGAGACAAGATTGGTGGTTAGTGTTGAGCATTCCGATACCGCAAGTATCGGGTATCGGCCGATATTCGCGTTATCGGAATTCCGATACTTAGTTCCGATATTTTTCCTATATCGTATACCGGAATCGGAAGTTCCCATAATTCTTTGAGAGGCAATGTGATTTTAGTCAGCCAATGAGGAATCCTACGAAGTGTGGGCACATCCTGTAATGCTGCGGTCATCTTAACTAATGGCATGGCTGTGATTGGCTGCTGAAATGATGTCAGAATGCACTATAAAAGGCGCCGCCGCCATTTTAGCGTCACTGTGCTGTGAATTCAGATAGGGACAGAACGCTGCTGTGCTGACTCTGAGGGACAGTTAGAGATTGCGATTTAGTGTACTGTGCTGTAGGCAGGCTATCACCAACCGCTGTGTAAAGCTTCCTTTTGCCTGCAGTGTTGTTTTAACAGCTCTGCAAGGTGTGTGTGAGTGCAGGTGACGCTGCAGTTTGCTCTGCATCCAACGCTGTCTGTAGGCATCTGCACCTGTCACTCACAGACTCTTTTTTTTTTTCTTTAGTGTAATTCTAGCTGCTCCATTCAATAGAAATTATAGTGTGATGCGCTTCCATCCGTAAACAATACATTGGTTGCAAACACTATAGAAGTAGACAAAGGAGTAGCCTTTCCCAGATTGTGGACAGTTGTGTTTCAGTGTTCACTTCAGTCTGTGTTTTTTTTTTTTTTGAGTGCACATCACGCTCCAGTTACTTGTTCAAGCACTGCTGCTTGTACTCTGCTGAGCGTGTCTCAGTGGCTCATCCTTTTCATTTATCTCCAATTGGTTCTGCTACATTCCATTTAAAATAAATCTAATCTATTAGTGTGACGCGCTTCCATCCGTATACAATACATTGGTTGCAAACACTATAGAAGTAGACAAAGGAGTAGCCTTTCACAGATTGTGGACAGTTGTGTTTCAGTGTTCACTGCAGTCTGTGTTTTTTTTTTTTTGAGTGCACATCACGCTCCAGTTACTTGTTCAAGCACTGCTGCTTGTACTCTGCTGAGCGTGTCTCAGTGGCTCATCCTTTTCATTTATCTCCAATTGGTTCTGCTACATTCCATTTAAAATAAATCTAATCTATTAGTGTGACGCGCTTCCATCCGTATACAATACATTGGTTGCAAACACTATAGAAGTAGACAAAGGAGTAGCCTTTCCCAGATTGTGGACAGTTGTGTTTCAGTGTTCACTGCAGTCTGTGTTTTTTTTTTTTGAGTGCACATCACGCTCCAGTTACTTGTTCAAGCACTGCTGCTTGTACTCTGCTGAGCGTGTCTCAGTGGCTCATCCTTTTCATTTATCTCCAATTGGTTCTGCTACATTCCATTTAAAATAAATCTAATCTATTAGTGTGACGCGCTTCCATCCGTATACAATACATTGGTTGCAAACACTATAGAAGTAGACAAAGGAGTAGCCTTTCACAGATTGTGAATAGTTGTGTTTCAGTGTTCACTGCAGTCTGTGAGGTATTTTTTTTTTTTTTTAAATGCAGATCACGCTCCATTTACTTCTTCAACCACCGCTGCGTGTACTCTGCTGAGTGTCTGTCACTGGCTCATCCTTGTCATTTTTCTAAAATTGGTGCTGCTTTATTCTATTTAAAATAATTCAAATCTATTACAGTGACGTGCTTCCATCCGTATACAATACATTGGTTGCAAACAATATAGAAGTACACAAACGGGCCTTTCACAGCTACTGAACATGGGTTTTTAATTTTTAACTAAAATATGTATTTTTTCAAATGACACAAATATATGTAATGTTGAAGAGGAATAGTCCTACATCCATTGTTTGAACAATATTACAGGTGTACATCATGTCCCTTAATCAACAATGTATTATTATATTTACTTGTATGCTTTTATTTAAAAGCCAAGAACACAGAAGGATAACCTTCGCACTGCAGCTGTTGTCAAAGTTCAACCCACATTATGCACTTCCAACATTGCAGCATTTGAGGCATGATGTGAGTTGGATTTGTCAAAGTTATGGAGTGAGAAGGTTCACCATCAGTACCCTATAGCATAAGTATGCTTTTGTGTTAGCATTTGTGTTAGACATGTGGATATCTGCCATAATATGTCACAATTATTTAGTTACAGATTTGTTACCAACACTAATCATTGAATGGTTTTAAATTTGACGTTTCACTTGTTTACAGCTTAGAAATAAGGGTGTAGCCTGATATCTATGTGTAGCACTAGCCACTTTAACATGTCATGTTTTTTTCAACATGTGTAGCTAGGTAGCAGTAATTTTTGCCGGACACACAGCAGGGGAACAGCAGGCGTTACTGAACCCCACAAACACATCATCGATTGTTTTGATCTGTGCATCCAACACTTCTGAGCCCAGGGTCAAGAAGGGTGTAGCCTGAGGCCTAGTATGAGATGTTTGAACTTTAATTTGAACTTTAATTTGGAGTTAGCAGCATTAATTTTTGTCAGACACGCAGCAGGGGAACAGCAGGCGTTACTGAACCCCACTATCACTATAGCTTGTGTATTGGTCTGTGGACACGACACTTCTGAGCAGCAACTGGCAGTGTTGTAGCCCAGGGAGTATAGCTCAGGTGGTAGAAAGATGAACATAACAGGAGACATGGAAAACGTTGCCAACCAGTTAGTTAATCTGAAACCGGACAGGCAAATTCAGGCGAGATCCATGCCTAGTTCATTTTCAGAAAAGTAAGCCGTTCTACATTATCGGAGGATAGTCGCATGCAACGGTCTGTTAGTACACCACCTGCAGCAGTAAAGACGCGCTCCGATAATACACTGGCAGCAGGGCAAGCCAGCACCTCCAATGCATACTGGCTAAGCTCTGGCCATGTATCCAGCTTAGAGACACAAACTTGAATGGGGAAGAGCCATCTGGGAGTACACTGAGAGGGCAAGACATGTAGTCTGTCATCATCTTACGGAAATGTTGCCTCCTGCTGACTGGAGCCGTCTCGGATGGTGTAGACATTGGTGGCGCTGCCACAAAACTTCGACACATTTGGAACATACTGTTCTTGCCCTGTGCAGAGGCGCTGCTTGTGCTCCCTCTTGTTGCAGAGCTGTCTCCACTGCCTCGACGCACAGAGCTGCTTTGTAAAGCAGTAGCAGCAGCGCTCTCGGCTGGAATGGAGAACATTATGGATTGCACCAGTGTGTCTTGGTACTTCCGCATTTTACGCTCCCGGTTCAACGGTGTGATGAGGCTTTGTAAGTTGTCCCGGTAGCGAGGGTCTAGGAGGGTGTACACCCAATAATCAGACGTGGTGTGAATGTGTTCGATGCGGCGGTCGTTTCTCAGCCACTGCAGCATGAAATCAACCATGTGCTGCAGACTCCCAACTGGCCAAGAAACGTTGTCCCCTGCAAGAGGCGTCATCTCTGCCTGCTGTGCATCACCCCACCCTTGGTCTACATACTGACTAGAGCATTGTCTACCTCCCTCTGGAGCGATGTCTTCCTCCTCCATTGACTCCTCCTCATCCTCCTCACAAAGTCCTTCAAATACATATAAATTTACAAAATTTAAAACTCAAAATTTAAAAACTTTGTATCATAATTCTGTAACATCAGTTTATGGAAACACAATAGCATTACAAAAGGATAGACAAAAAATGTACATTATGTGCTTTGTAAATACATTAAAAGTTTGTAATGGTTATGAAAATATAGACAGCGACTCTGGAGGTTCAATTGTTGATACAGCATGGTACTTTGAAAGTCCTCCAGCCCTTTGTGAGGAACCACGTTGCGCTGACTGTCCAGAAGGTGATGGAATTTGTGACTCCTCATCCTCCACCTCTTCCAAAACCTCATGCCTTAGTGCTTGCAGTGTTTTTTGAAGCAGGCAGATAAGGGGGACAGTCAGGCTGACTAGTGCATCATCTGCACTCGCCATCCGCGTTGACTCATCAAACGCACGCAAAACGTGGCAGATATCCTTCATAGAGTTATTCGCCACTCATTACACTGGCAGTGGCTGCCCATTCATTATAGGATCCAATTCTAATTACTGGTTCTCACCAACAAAGCTCTCCACAGCGCAGCACCCCCCTACATCTCCTCCCTTATTTATATTTATCGGCCTAACCGACTGCTGCACTCTGCAAACGACCTTCGACTAACCTCTGCACTAATCCGTACCTCCCACTCCCAACTCCAAGACTTCTCCCGCGCTGCGCCAATCCTCTGGAATGCTCTACCCCAAGAAATTAGGACTATCCGCAATTTGGATGGTTTCAGGCGCTCCCTCAAAACACATTTGTTCACAGTGGCCTATTACATTCACTAATCAAAGTCATTCTATGTGTAATTCTGTGTGTGTAGCCCATTCACTATCTCCATGCATCCCTCACTCCCTTAAAATGGCTGGACCATCATTGTAAAAACACCATTGTATATAAACACCTGTACTTTGTATCTCCCCCACCTCATTGTAGATTGTAAGCTTTCACCAGCAGGGGCGGCTGATTTTGCTTTAATTATTGTATTGTTAACGTTGTTACTTATGACTTGTGTTTTGAAACTGTTAAACTGTAAAGCGCTGCGGAATATGATGGCGCTATATAAATAAATAATATTATTATTCTTATTATAGAGGCCCACTCAGTAGTGGTGAAGTGTGAACAGCGCAAATTGCGAGTTGACTGCGCCTGATGCAGCTGATACTCCATTACTGTTGGCTGCTGCTCACACAACCGCTCCAACATATGTAACGAGGAATTCCACCTGGTGGGTACGTCACATATGATGCGATGTTCATGAAGGTGAAATCTGCGTTGCAGAGCTGCAATCAGCGATCTGGCCATGCTGGAACGTCGCAAGTGAGCGCACTCTAGGCGGACCTTGTGCAGCAGTGCATCAAGATCCGGATAGTCCCTCAAAAAACTCTGCACGACCAAGTTGAGCACATATGACAGACATGGTATGTGAGTGAGGTTGCCAAGGCCCAGAGCTGACACCAGATTTCGGCCATTGTCACACACTACCAAGCCTGCCTGTAGATTCTCTTCCAAAAACCACACGTCGCTCTCCTGCTTTATGGCATTACAGAGCTCCTGCGCTGTGTGGCTAAGATTCCCCATGGAAATTAATTTCAGGACGGCCTGTTGACATTTGGACACGGCTGTGCTCATATCGGTCGCAATAGGTAAACGTTCACGGGTCCATGTGGAGGTAGACCGTGACGGCTCCTGCAGCGATGATTCTGAGGAACTGGAGTAGGAGGAGGAATCAATGTGTACAGACTTGATTCCTGCAATCCTTGGAGTTGGCAGAACACGTACAGCGCCACTCGCAAGATCAGTACCCGGCTGCACAACATTGACCCAATGGGCAGTGAGGGAAAGGTATTGTCCCTGGCCATGGGTGTTAGAACCCTCTTGTTAGGTTTTGTTTCAGTTTGCTGGTCACATGATCTTTTTTCCCTATTTAGTCTGGCTCCGCCCTTCTGGCTTTGCTTGACTTCATTGTATTATCTACTGTTAAGCTAGCCGGGTGCTTAGGTGCCTTAATCTGTCAGTTTTGCTTGATGTTAGGATCACAAACTATTTATTTTTCTGTTTAATTATCCATGCTACAATTTATGTTAGGAGGTGTCCACCTTTTCTCCCAGTCCCTAGATCTTGTAGGGATTACTCCCTCGCAACTATAGGTCTTCGTTCACACTAGATGAGGACTTTAGCGGGTCTGGTCGCAGGATCAGGTTCCCCGTTACATCGTAGGGATTCAGCTTAGTTGTATTGTAGGGACAGAATTCCCTTCTTTCCTTACTGGTTGTAGCAGATCATAACAATGGGTACTGGTCCACGCATCGGTGGTCAGGTGGACCTTGCTACTGAGGGCTTTTAGTAGCGCATGTTTAATTTTTCCCTCAACATGCTTTTGCAGACCAGGGACGGCTTGCCTGCTGAAATGAAATCGGCTTGGCACATTGTATTGTGGGACTGACAATGATATTCAGTTACGGAAACTGTCTGTCTCCACCAGCCTGAATCACAGCATTTCAAGGGACAGGAGTTTTGCAATGCCAGCATTCAGAGCCTGTGCTCGTGCATGGTTTGCGGAGTATGGCCGTCTTTTATCCCATGCCTGTGCTACCGATGGCTGTTTTGTGGCCTGGGAGTGTGAGGATGACAGGGAACTTGCTGCTGTGTGTGGAATAACAGTTTGTCTCTGGACAACAGTGGCCGAGGTTCTTCCATGGCGATCCTGCGAGGAAGCAGAACCAGCTGTGTGTGAGCTCGATGAAGAGGCTTCAACACAACCTGAAGATGTAGGTGCTGCTGTAGGTTGGCCTACATCTCCAGTGTGTCTTTGTAACTCAACTACGTGCTTTGTCCGCACATGTTTCCACATATTTGTGGTATTGAGGTGACTGACACTTTTAGCTATTTTTAATTTTTGATTACACAGCTTGCATTTCACATAGCAAATATCATGTGCAAGTGTGTGAAAAAAGGACCACGCAGTGCAAGTCCTGGGAGCGCACGTTTTGACTTTTGGAAGACAACTGCTCCGAACAGGTGCCAAACTGGAGGCTACAGGCAACCGAGTCTGCAGCCTAACTCTCCCTCCTGTTTGTACCGTTGGGCAATGTCTTCCTCTATCTTCCTTCTATCACTAACCATTTCTCTAGGCCTCTCCAGCTTTCAACCAAAGTACTGGTTCTCAGCCACAAAGCTATCCACAGTGCAGCACCCCTCCTACATCTCCTCCCTCATTTCTATCTATCGGCCTAACCGACTGCTGCGCTCTGCAAACGACTTTCGACTAACCTCTGCACTAATACGTACCTCCCACTCCCGACTCCAAGACTTCTCCTGCTCTACGCCAATCCTCTGGAATGCTGTACCCCAAGAAATTAGGACTATCCACAATTTGCATGGTTTCAGGCGCTCCCTCAAAACACATTTGTTCAGAGCGGCCTATCACATTCACTAATCAAAGTCATTCTATGTATTCTGTGTAAGTGTGTGTGTGTCTCTAGCCCATTCACTATCTCCATCCCTCAGTCCCTTAAGATGGCTGGAACATCATTGTAAATGCACCATTGTATATAAACACCTATACTTTGTATCTCCCCCATCTCATTGTACATTGTAAGCTGTCACGAGCAGGGGCGACTTATTTAGCTTAAATTATTGTATTGTTAACGTTGTTACTTATGACTTGTGTTCTGAAACTGCTAAACTGTAAAGCGCTGCGGAATATGATGGCGCTATATAAATAAATATTATTATTATTCCTCTGAGCTGCTCCCACCACCTTCCTGTTCCTCATGCCATGTTGGGTCTTGGACCTCATCATCTCCACTACCCTCTTCAAACACCTGCTGTTGGGTGGTCTGGCCAGCACCATGCTCAACAGAAACTGGCACCTGGGTCTCATCATCATCAGATGCGTTCTGCGGTGTGCTGACCATCGGCACTGTCTCACCCGCCTCTTCAGATTCAGAGAGACACAGCTGTTGCGCATCACTGCATACTCCCTCTTCACATTACAGAATGCTGCTTGGCTGGGCCCCTGTTTGCAAGCCAATAGATTCTGAGAACAGAAGCAGACACTCAGCTGGCTCCTGTACAGAACTCTCTGACTGCCTGGGCAATTTGCCAGGCGGTGAAGAGACAGATGGTTGCCCAACAGTGCTGTGGTCCTGAGAGGAGGTGGAAGCAATTGAAGTCGATGCATTGGCTGACATCCAAACAACAACGGCTTCAATTTGTTCTTCCCGCAGCAGGGGGGTACTCCGAGCTCCTACAAAAGTGCGCATAAAGGAACGCTCACGGGGAAAACTGGTGGATGCTGTGTCACTGGGGGCCGCAGCAGCCACAGAATCCCACGTCCTCTCCCTGAAGAAACTCCACGACCACGTGCCTTACTCCCTGCCTTCTTCATCTTGGTAGATTGATAAAGAAAGTCTGAAAAGTTATAAGGTCTAAGTGTGGTTATTCCGCAGAGACTGCAGTGAACACTGCACACAACTGTTCACTACCCAATGCGTCTCAGCAGGAAGGCAGTCTGTGCGTCAAAACAAAGGCACAAGCATACATCCATGTACCCTGTTTATAAAGCTATATAAAAAAAATTATGTAGTAGTGACGCACACTTTATTGAGGTACAGTATTACATCGCCATTCACCATCTGTGGCTATGCAGTCTCATCTATATATACCTTATCTATCTGTTGTCATGCTTCCAAGTCGACAGTCAGCCATAAATAGCAATTTTCACTATGCACTATGCACTTTTTAAAGGTTATGTTTGTTAATAAAAATGATTATTGCACATATTATGAGTATTACATGATGGAAATTGTATAATTTTGTATAAAATATTTAGTGACATTATTCAGCAAATGGAACATTTTAGTAATATCACAGATAACTTGTAATGCTGATGATGTTTTGAAGTCAGACATTCATTGTCTATACAATAAAAATGGTGTACATACTGTTACTTATCCATCATTAATGGATTCAGATATGTACTTGTATGCTTTTATGTACAACCGTATAGCAGATTCCTTAACTAATTTATTTTGTGGTTTGCATTGCTGTTCAACATGTTAATGTATGTGTTTATGTTTGTCAATTCTTTATTTATCTAGATATTAGTTTAAATGAAATCATCATCTTATGGTAGTAAAGGTTATCTTTCTCTTGTTTGAAGTATAGACATTTAAAATTGACAGGTAACAAGGAAATTACTTGATCTAGTATTTAAACATCCTCCTTGACCCTGGGCTCCAACACCGCCAGTTGTTGCTCGGAAGTGCTGTTAGCACAGTCAACACTTGCTCCTGTGTTACTGGGGTTCAGTAACGTCAGCTGGTCCTCGGTTGTGCCATTGGCTCTTTTCCTTCTGCTGCCCCTCCGGGTTCCAGTACCGTCAGCTGGTTCTCCGCAGTGCCTTTGGCCTAGGTGCCTCCATCTCGGTATCCGAGTTCCAGCAACGTCTGCTGGTCCTTGGTAGTGCTTTGGAGCACAGGTACCTCCTGCTTAGTAACCGTGTCCCAGTAACGTCAGCTGGTCCTCGGTTGTGCCATTGGCTCTTTTCCTTCTGCTGCCCCTCCGGGTTCCAGTACCGTCAGCTGGTTCTCCACAGTGCCTTTGGCCTAGGTGCCTCCATCTCGGTATCCGAGTTCCAGCAACGTCTGCTGGTCCTTGGTAGTGCTTTGGAGCACAGGTACCTCCTGCTTAGTAACCGTGTCCCAGTAACATCAGCTGGTACAAGATTGTGCTACAAATACAAGATACGGAACAAGAGACACAAGAACAATAAGCAGAAGATCTAAAAGCAGAAGAACATGAAGTATAAGACCAAAATGAAGAGCAAAATATATGCTCTAAATTCTAAGCAGAAGAAGACTAAGCAGTGTATGGGGGTGAGTCCGTTCCTCCTCGTGGTGCCCCTGGAAAATGCCTGCTGCTGCAGGCTAAACTGAACACGGACAAATACTGTTGTAATTTATATCTTTTGTGACAGCAAGAACGGAAGGATGAAAAAATCATACTTTGACAGATTACAAGTACAGGATTCTCAGTCACAAATAAGAATATGATGAAGAAGATGAAGCAGAATATGAATAAGAATAATAGTTTAATAAGAAGAATATGAGTAATGTTAACAAAGATGAATAGCAAGAAGTTTAAGAAGAAGATAAAGAAGGTGAAGATGAAGAATAATTTGATGAAAAAGATGATGCTGCAGAAGATTATGAAGGAGAAAGTGTGTGAAAAGTTAAAAAGGTGAAGATGAAGAGCATGGAAGTTGTGTAATATACATATTTGCCAAAATAGAAAAAACGTTAACAACATTGTCAATTTCTTCGTCAATCCGAACATCTTTAAAAAAAAAAATATTTATGCTATTCCATTTGATTGGGTTAAACATCTATGCCTTTAATATCTCCTCAACCTTCCCCAATACATTCTACATTACTCTTTCTTGTTTTCCTTCATGTACAATTAACCAACAAGGCAAGAATGGGTTTTTTTTAATTTCGATATTTTGTTCCCATAGACTTACATGGGACTTCCGGTATCGGGTATCGCCGATATTTTAATGTTATCGGCGATACCATTCCGATTCCGATACTTTTGGATATCGGAAAGTATCGCTCAACTCTATTGGTGGTAGCACTCACCTTGTCTTCTCCGAATGAGGCGTTTTCCTGATGTCCCAAACAATCGAAAAGGGGATTCATCAGAGAAAATAACTTTACCCCAGTCCTCAGCAGTCCACTGCCTGTACCTTTTGCAGAATATCAGTTTGTCCATGATGTTTTTTCTGGAGAAAAGTGGCTTCTTTGCTGCCCTCCTTGAGACCAGGCCTTGCTCCAAGAGTCTTCGCCTCACAGTGCGTGCAGATGCACTCACACCTGCCTGCTGCTATTCCTGAGCAAGCTCTGCACTGCTGGTAGCCCGATCCCGCAGCTGAAACACTTTTAAGAGACGGTCCTGGCGCTTGCTGGTCTTTCTTGGGCGCCCTGGAGCCTTTTTGGCAACAATGGAACCTCTCTCCTTGAAGTTCTTGATGATGCGATAGACTGTTGACTGAGGTGCAATCTTTCTAGCTGCGATACTCTTCCCTGTTAGGCCATTTTTGTGCATTGCAATGATGACTGCACTTGTTTCTTTAGAGATAATCATGGTTAACAGAAGAGAAACAATGATGCCAAGCACCAGCCTCCTTTTAAAGTGTCCAGTGGTGTCATTCTAACTTAATCATGACAGATTGATCTCCAGCCATGTCCTCATCAACACCCACACCTGTGTTAATGGAGCAATCACTGAAAAGAGGTTAGCTGGTCCTTTTAAGGCAAGGCTACAATGATGTTGAAATGTGTTTTGGGGGATAAAGTTCATTTTCTAGCCAAATATTGACTTTGCAAGTAATTGCTGTTAAGCTGATCACTCTTTATAACATTCTGGATATATGCAAATTGCCATTAGAAAAAGTGAAGCAGTAGACTTTGTAAAAATTAATATTTGTGTCATTCTCAAAACTTTTGGCCATGACTGTAGAGTAGGTGCCAAAGTAGGTTCCCACACCGTGTACAAGTAGAAAAGTAGTAAGTTTGATGTGTCACGCATCCATAATGTGCCACTGCTAAGGCATGAAGTTCTTGCCAGTGTAACCGGTATAATGGAATGGCCCAGAGATGCGGCGTGTTCGCGTGTCCTGCAGCGGTTATCCTCCTATTGCTACTACATATATGTTCCCTACTTGGCAGCATATAACTGAAGAAGGCCGTGTGTTGTGGCCGAAACATTTTGTTGTATCTTACTATTTCTGCTGCATTAAAAACTACAAAAAGAGCTTCATTATAAGTTGAGTGCCAAGATTATTTTTCTACTCAGCTCTGGTGGTGTCCCATCATTTTAGGCATCTTTTTAGTTCACAAGTGTGGGTATCAACAGTTCTATGCACATCTGAAAAGACGGATGCCACTGTAGGAGACGCCAAATGGACTTCAAAGTGTCTCTATCTGCCTCACTATGTATGGTGGGTGGTCCATTTGGGGTTTGATCTGAATTGCATTTTTGTGGGATTTACATGTAAACCCCAACATAAATGCTCAGCATAGAACACTAGAATGTGATCCAGCCTTATAATGGAAGCGATCAAAAAATATTATGTACCCCAAAATGTTACCAATAAAAACACCAATTTACCCCGCAGAAAACCAGCCCCCACTCAGGTCCTTCATCTGTCACTGGAACTATAGGGGGTTCCTATGTTACTAATGGAACAAAGATTCTGCAAAAGTGACATGGCTCGCGCCCCTTCACATAAAATCCAGTAAATTCTGTGCTCCCAAATCCAAATGCCCCCCCTCCTTCTGAGCACCACTGTGTCTAAACCACAGTAAGCGGCTACATGTTTGACATTACTGTAGAGCACTTAAAGGGAACCTATCAGCAGGATTGTGTTCAGTAAACTACAGACAGTGTCAGGTCGTTTCCGTTATACTGATTAAAATGATATCTGGGTTGATGAAATCCGTCTTGTGGTTGTTGTGTAATCTTTATTTTTAGTTTTGAGTTAATGATTTGCTCGCGCTCTGGGGTGCTCTACTTAATTATTCACCCGTATGGCTTCGGACACGTCCCTGATCCTTCAGTGACCTGCCTCCTATTTTACATAATGAATATTATATATATATATTGAAAAAAAAAATCACCTGATCACCCTGATCGCATGTGTAATGCGTAGTTAATTATTTTTTATGGTATACATTAATTCAGAAATAAAAAAAATCAGTCTGAAAATGACGCCAGCTGCGCCTGCAGCCTGTGCAGTAGTAGCTATAGGCGATCCAATAGCTGCTACTGCGCAGGT
This sequence comes from Oophaga sylvatica, assembly GCA_033576555.1. Lineage (NCBI taxonomy): Eukaryota > Metazoa > Chordata > Amphibia > Anura > Dendrobatidae > Oophaga > Oophaga sylvatica. The sequence goes on from JARQOD010000001.1 coordinate 30,423,798, forward strand.
GTTGGTGGCACCATCTTGCTAGAGAAAAAAAAATTCCTCCTCCAAGATGGCAATCGGTGTCTTTTTCAGACTGATTTTTTTTAATGAATTACGGTAATGTATACCATAAAAAAATAATTAACTGCACATTACACATGCAGTCAGGCGCTGCCACCGGAGCTTGCCTACTGTAGGTGATTATTTTTTTCAATATATATATAATATTCATTATGTAAACTATGCGGAAGGTCACTGATCCCTCAGAAGCCATACTGGTGAAGCACCACATGAAGACCCCCGCAGACCGCTCCAGAGCAAGAGCATATCATAACTCAAAACTACAAAGATTAAACATTGACCACAAGACAATTTCATCAACCCAAGTATCATTGTAAGGCCGGGGTCACACTTGCGAGAAACTCACACGAGTGCCGGGTATTGAGGTGCAAGACTCATGCGAGTTTCTCGCAAGTGTGACCCCGGCCTAATCAGTATAACGGTGCAGACCTGACACTGAATGTAGGTTACTGTGCACAGTCCTGCTGACAGGTTCCCTTTAACGATGTACAGGGTGCCTGTCACCAGCAGTACAAGTTGGGCACAATGTATGGGGGCTCTATACTTTATGGGGCCACAATGTTTGGGCATTAAACTTTGCAATTTGCAATTTTGCTGAAAAAAAGCCTTGCTTTACAAAAGCCTTGGATGTTACAAATTAGCCACTGCAGCCGTAGATGATTTCATTGAGGTGTAATTTCTACAGTGGGGTGACTTTTGAGGGTTTGCTGCTGTTCAGGCATCTTAGGGGCTCTGCAAATGTCCACTGCAAACTATTCTAGCAAAATATGTGTTCCAAAAGCCAAATAGCGCTCTTTCCATCTCAGCTCTGACGTGTGACCTAATAGTAATTTCTGAAGACATATGGGGTATCACCGCATTTTGGAAAAATTTGCCAGTTCCACCTATTAAAATTTTCAGCAATTACAAAAATTTAATTTTTAAATGTCATATTTTCACATCACAATGTTATAACTTTCTGTGAGGCACTAATGGGTTAAAAAATACTCACTATACCCCCTAGATGTATTCTTTAGGCAGTGAAGTTTCCAATATGGGGTTACCTGGGATGGGGTTCTGCTTTTCTGGCACCTCAGGGGCACAATTAACAGAGCCCATGATCTATTCAAACGAAATCTGTATTCTAAAAGCAAATGAAACAGTAAAGATGTGTATCTTAGTACCGTGTTAGCCAGTAGATAGAAAAATATTTTTCTAAAAGCAAAGTAATGGTGCTTCCCATCTGATCCCTGCAGTCTGCTCAAACAGTAGTGTACAACCACTACTACTGCCACATCGGGAGAAATTGCACAAAAAATTGTGGGGTCCAATTTCTCCCATTACCCCTCATGTAAATTATAAATTTGGTGCTAAAACAGTATTTTAGTGGAAAAAATTACATGTTTCGTTCTCACTTCTAAATGTTATTAAGTTTTATGAATCACTTGTAGGTTAAAAATACTCACTATAACCCTATATGTATTCCTTGAGGGGTCTAGTTTACAAAATGGGGTCATTTGTGGGGGAGTTTCTGGTGTCTTCACATGTCAGGGGCTCTCCAAATGCGACATGGCATTCACAAACTATTCCAGACAATAACGCTCTTTCCTTTCCTAGCTCTACTTTGTGCTCAAACCAGTTTTTGACCACATATGAGGTATTAACATGTTCAGGAGAAGTTGCCTAACAAATTATAGGGTCCATTTTCTACTATTATTCATTCTGAAAATTACAAATTTGGGGCTAAAACAACATTTTTGTGAAAACAATGAACATTTTCAATATGACGACCTATTGTTATCAAATTCTGTGTAGTACCTGTAGGCTCAAAATTCTCACTATACCCCTGGGTAAAATCCTTGAGGAGTATAGTTTCTAAAATAGTGTTACTTGTGGGGGGTTTCCACTGTTTAGGAACATCAGGGTCTCTCTAATCGCAACATGGTGTTCATTCTTGATTCCAGTCTTTTTTTACATTCAAAAAGTGAAACGGTACGCCTTCCTTTCTGAGCCCGGCCATGCACCCAAACAGTAGTTTTCCCCCATATATTGCACAACAAATCTTGGGTTCCATTTTCTCCTGTTACACTTATGAAAATAAAAAATGTGAGACTAAAAGACCATTTTTGTGTAAAAATTAGATTTTTAATTTTCATGGCTCTACGTTATAAACTTCTGTGAATGTGGTTTTGAGGACTTTGAGGGTGCAGTTTTTAGAACGGTGTCATTTGGGTATTTTCTGTCATATAGGCCCCCCAAAGTTATTTCAAATGTGATGTGGACCCTAAAAATGGTTTTATAAATTTTGCTGGAAAAATGTAAAATTGCTGATCAACTTTTTTAACCCTTCTAACTTCCTAACACAAAAAAATTATGCGTCAACATTTTTGTTTAAAAAATGATACAGATGTAAAGTAGACATGTGGTAAATGTTATTTATTAACTATTTTGTGTGACATAACTCTGGTTTAAGGGCATAAGAATTAAAAGTTTGAAAATTTCCGATATTCTCACAGAGTCCCGAGTCATATCAAGCAAATTTTACCCCTACCAGGAAGTACAATATATTATTTACTTTTATAGCATCACGAAAAAATAGTCTAGGAATCAGTGGGATTCTTTAAAGCATTCCAGACTTATTACCACATAAAGTGACACTGGTCAGATTTCACAAATTTGGTCATTAAGGTCAAAATTGTCTTGGTCAGTAAGGGGTTAAATAATAGGTGCAGAAATTTTGCAACATCAAAATCTCACCAAAAGTTCATCATGGGAGCATAGCCTGAGGATATATTCACACTGATTGTTTTTTTTTATGAGTTTTTGGAGTGGAAACTGAGCAAAAACACTCCAAATCCTCCTTTAAAAACTTTTAATTTCAGTTGTTTCCACAGTGAAAACTCATCAAAATGACTTAGTGTAAACCCCCCTTTTGGATATTTGCAAATGTGTAGCCCTGGTACACAATACCAGGAGGATGAGTGGAGAGGTAACAGTTAAGGTCTCTTCATGACATCATGTACACTTCTGACACACCCAGCAGGGGTGTGGAAGGGAGTGATTTAGTCAGTCAGTGTCCGGACTTCAGAGTGAGAAGTCAGTTTCCTGTCCTTGGACAGAGTAGATGTGTCCAGTTTAAGTCTATCATCAGTTCAGAAAGTGGAGTCTGGTGTAGGTGTCTGTATACACCTTAGTCTAGTCAGAGCTGTGCCCCACTGGAAGAAAGACTGAACTATCTATTAAGAGACAAGCAAGGCGAAGGGCAAAGTGGAAGGAAGGTAATTGGAGAAGTGCTTTTGACTTGGAAAAGTCCTGCACGTTGCAACCGGTTACTGGGGACCGAAGGATCACTATTGTACAGCATAGTGAAGAGAAAACCAGGAATCTACCGGACCCTAGGTCGCGGCAGACAAGCCCCTTTATAGTCAGAACGTAGCTGGAGTCAGGGGGTGTGAAGACTTTGAGTTGTGCACGACAAGAAAAGGATTCAGCTCCCTCGCAGGAAGGCTTCTAACACAAATTTGACTGGGCAGAACAGCTAAAGACTAGCTGGAATCATAGAGAGGACTACGCTTCAGGCTGGTCGTACTCAGCTTCATTGGAAAGTAAAGGAGGCCCCTAACTTGCTTATCTGTTGCCTCAAAGCTCATCCTCCATCAACCCCATCAGCCTCCCTGGGACCTGCCTTATCATCCTGCAAGTAAAGGTATGGAAAGACGTTGACTGTGTGAGACTGAGTTATTATGGCATGCCTGCACAATCCTCACCTAACTACCGACCTGAGGGAAGAGTCCCACCTGTAGGGGACCCGACATCTAGCTGCATCACCATCCCCTCAGAGATCTATAGCAGCGCTGGTACAAATTACCAGAATACTACAGGTGGCGTCACGAACTGTACATAAATCAATCCCCTGTAAATATATCCCCAACATACGCCAGACCGCCAGGGCCACAGACCGAGCCACAGCTACCTGTGACAAAATCCCCATAGACTTCTACGGGCTCGGCTCTGAGTACCCCATTGCCCTGGTAACCCACAATTGTGGTGGCGGGTCGACACAAAAACTTGGCGTCACGAACAGGATACGAAACTTGCAGCATTGCGAGCCCTGTGTGCCTGTGGAGTGTTTTTGTGAAAAAGGACTGTTTGCACTTTTGGCGCCAAAATCGCCATTTTTGTCGCCATATTCGCGCCCTCAGGCGCTGGAGAAGAAGGTGGGCGTACCTGAAAGAGCGCGCAAAGTCTTGGACACGCCCCCGGCTCTGACTCATCGGCAGGTCCTGCAACAGGAAGTGAACGCTCTGACATCAGAGCGCCTGCGACGAAGGTCCTGTTCCCACTGCTGTGCCTGTGAAGTAGCAGCGTCTGAAACCGGTAGGCACCGTTTAACCAAGGGGGCGCTAAGATGTCACAACAACCGGCTGACAGTGCGGCCCCGGCCGGAGGCCCCAATCCCGCACCGTCTGGTATTGTAGCGCCAGATGGGGGCGCAGGCCCTGCACCCAGTCCGGTAGTCCCGATCATGCCACTAACGCTCCCATATATGCCTGGGGCGAAATGGCTTCCCCAATACAGCGGTGGGCCAGGCACATTAGCAGGCTTCAAGCGGAAGTTATGCAGCATCCTAGAAATGTACTCCATGCCTGAGAGACAAAAAGCTGCTGTGCTAATAGGGCAGCTAACTGGCGCTGCTGAGAGGGAAGTGGAGACTTGGGATACCGTTGATCAGGAGTCGGCACCTGCGATCTTCCTGAAGCTTCATGCCATATTTGAAGACCGCACAGAAACGGATCTCCGGATGGCCTTCTATCACTGTTCACAACAGCCAGGTGACAGCATCCGGGACTATGCTTGCCGACTACAGGGAGCCCTGAGAGCCCTCAAGCAAATTAACAATTTAAATGCTATCGACGAGAATAGAATGCTGAAAGAACAATTTATACAGGGATTGAGATCCCCAGAGGAACGCAGAACTGTAAATTGGTGGTCCTTAGATCATCCGGATGCTACCTTTGATGCCCTAAAGGACATGGCAATAAAAGGGCTGCGGCCCCTGGGCAAACCTGAGGTGTCCACCCAACATCATCAGGGTGAAGTCACTCTGGAACCGGCAGTAACCCCCTGTTCCCCGCTAGTGGCAGAAACCAAAACGCAGGTGACACCTCCTAGTGAATTGGACTGTCTGCGCTCAGAGGTGCGCCAGCTGACTAAAAATCTGGCCGCTGTAATGAGTGCCCTACAGCTGCGGAAAGAGGAGGAAGGGAAGATCTTGTTAGCTGACTGCCCGGAGGATGTTCCGTGGATGCACCGGAGAAGAAAGAAGACGTCGCCCCCCCGGAGGAGGACAACGCCACCCCCAGGAGCAACCTCTGATCAACACCCTTCTCGTCGAGAGATCATCTGTTATCGCTGCAACCGGAAAGGTCATCTGTCTACACAGTGTCCTTTAAACGGGCAGAACCTGGGTCCAAGGGCCAACACCCAGGAGAATACCCGTCAGGCCCCCTAGACTGGAACCGCAGGTATGTGGGCGGGCGACCCTACCTGTCTATTATTCTAGATGGTATTGCTGTTCCAGCATTGTTAGACACTGGGTCCCAGGTGACCCTAATACCTGATGCTCTATATACCAAGTACTGGTCAATGGACAGTCTTAAACCTCCGAGCCTTGACTTTACTGTGTATGCTTCGAATGGTCTTCCTGTAGAAGTACTCGGAACAAAATGTGTAGATGTAAAGGTGGGCAGAGAGGAGTTGAAGGACCAAGGGCTTCTGGTAGTAAAGACTGTAAATGAGGAGAACGGTTTAAATATCATTTTGGGTACTAACATTATCGGTAATTGTTTGGGAGAAGTTGTGTTCTTACTCCAACAGCTCGCTGAGATTGCCCGACCAAGGCAGAGAGGAGTAATCCAAAGAGAGATCCGGGCCCTGGTGTGTCAGCAGCAAGCGAAGCTTACCGACGGCGAAATTGGTAATGTACGGGTCACTGACTCGGATCCTATTGTGATACCCCCAATGAGTGAAATGATCATTTGGTGCAGGGCAGCCATAGGTCTGAGAGGACAGAATTACCAAGCTGTAGTAGAACCCCACCATTCAGAACATAGACCTACACTTATGACTGCTAGAGGAGTAGTAGAGGTGGTGAATGGAAGAGTACCGGTACGGCTTCTCAATTGGGGAGATGATGAGGTAAATTTACCCCGTTATGCAACCATTGCTAAACTTCATGCTGTTGATAATAATTCTATTCTCCCGGCTGAGTCCTTAGACTCCTGTCAAATAGAGGAGGACAATGACCCAGCAACTCAGGTGGCGGAATGGTGTCAGCAACTCCATGTTGGGACGGACACCACTCCCGCTCACCAGAAGCAAGGGGTATTACGGGTGGTGCAAGAGTATGCCCAAGTGTTTAGCAAAAATCCACTTGATTTTGGGACAATTAAGGGAGTACAACATCATATCCCTACAGGCAATCATCCTCCCATCAAAGAGCGGTATAGGCCCATACCTCCAGCTCATTATCAGAAGGCTAAAGAAATGTTAAATGATATGAAGAAAGCTGGGGTGATAAGGGATAGTTGTAGTCCCTGGGCAGCCCCTCTAGTTCTGGTTAAAAAGAAAGATGGTAGTATGAGAATGTGTGTGGATTACAGGCAGGTGAACCGCATAACACACAAGGATGCATACCCGCTACCACGCATAGAGGAATCATTAGCTGCTCTGAAAACGGCTAACTACTTTTCTACCCTTGATCTGACTAGTGGTTACTGGCAAGTGGCTGTGGCTGAGGAGGATCGTGAGAAAACGGCTTTCACCACCCCAAGGGGGCTCTGTGAGTTCGACAGAATGCCGTTTGGGCTCAGTAGTGCCCCAGGAACATTTCAGAGAGTAATGGAAAACTGTCTGGGACATCTCAATTTTGAAACCGTGCTGCTATACCTAGACGACGTTATCGTGTATTCCAAGACATATGAGGACCATCTGAAGCACCTGGCAGAAGTGTTTGAGTCCCTGTCCAGGTACGGGATGAAGTTGAAACCCTCAAAATGCCATCTACTCAAGCAGAAGGTACAATACTTGGGGCACATCGTCAGTTCGGAAGGAGTAGCGCCGGACCCAGAGAAAGTCACTGCCATCCAGAAGTGGCCGGAGCCGAAGAACCTTAAGGAAGTGCGACAGTTCCTGGGACTAACGGGTTACTACAGGAGATTCGTGAAAGATTACACGAAGAAGGCAGCTCCTTTACAGGACCTCCTGGTAGGACAATCCTTAAAGAGCAGAAACCCTCCCTTTAATTGGGGTAAAGAACAGGCTGAAGCATTCCAAAAGATGAAAGAGATCCTGACAGGTGATGAGATCTTAACCTATCCTGATTACAGCCAACCGTTCCTGTTGTACACCGACGCCAGTAATGAAGGGCTGGGAGCAGTTCTCAGTCAGAAGCAGAATGGCCAAGAAAAAGTCATCGCTTATGCTAGCAGAAAACTCAGGCCAACTGAAAGGAATCCGGAAAATTATAGCAGCTTCAAGCTGGAGTTCCTGGCGCTGGTCTGGGCCATTACTGAAAGATTTAAGCACTATCTGGCCTCCAACAAGTTCACGGCGTACACAGACAACAACCCGTTAACGCACCTGGAAACCGCCAAGCTGGGTGCCATGGAGCAGCGATGGATGGCCGGTTGTCCAATTACCAGTTTACTATCAAGTACCGGGCAGGTCGAAAGAATGCTAATGCTGATGCGTTGTCCCGAATGCCGCATGACTCTGACACGGAAGAAGAATCGGACGACCTGGAAGAAATTGAGCTACCCGCGTTCCATCGAAATGGGGTAGTCCACGAGCATCGAGTCCACAGAAAGCAGAATGGTGCAACATTAAATCCTTTACCCCATCATAGTTGGAAAGAGACTCAGGACAGTGATCCAGTGGTCAGCCGCATCAAGGAGTTGTTAAGACAGGAAGGCTCCTCCTTGGAAAAGGATGCACCTATGTCAGCCAAGCTCCTGTGGAACGAGAAAAGCAGGTTGTTCCTATACCGTGAGAAGTTGTGCAGAAGATACGTCAACCCCAGAACCCATGAAATGGTCTGGCAAATAGTGGTCCCCAAGGCAGACGTCCCAATGGTGTTGGAAGCGTACCACGATCAAGCAGGACACTTTGGCTGGAGGAAGCTGGAGACCCTGTTGAGATGCCGGTTCTACTGGGTAGGGATGCGCAGCTCTGTCGAGAGGTGGTGTCGGAACTGTGGACCCTGTGGTCTCAGAAGAAAGGACTACGGTAGTCAAAAGGCCCCCCTGCAACCTATTCGGACGACTCGTCCCCTGGAGATTGTGGCCCTGGACCACGTCAAACTGTCGCCGAGTAGATCTGGATACTCATACGCCTTGACCATGGTGGACCATTACTCCAGATTCCTGGTGGTTGTTCCAGTGAAAGACCAGACCGCAGTGACGGCCGCGAAGACCTTTCAAGCAAGCTTCTGCAGACCGCATGGGTATCCCGAGCAAGTCTTAACCGATCAGGGACCTGCTTTCGAAGCTGATTTATTCAAGGAATTCTGTCATATGTACGGGTGCAAGAAAATAAGAACAACACCATATCACCCTCAAACCAACGGTCTTTGTGAAAAGATGAACCATATTGTTCTTGACTTGTTGAGATCCATACCGTTGGAAGACAGGAATCGATGGCCGGATTTACTACCTGATTTGGTTGATTTGTACAACCATATACCTGTAAGCTCAACTAACTGCACTCCAGCCTATCTTATGAGAGCAAGGCCCGGAAAACTACCAATGGATCTAGAACTTGGAGTGGTAGAACCGGAGGCAGACGAGGCCGTGGAGAACTGGGACGTCAATCGGCAAGAGCAATACAGAAGAGTACAAATCTGTGTAGAGGAAAGTCTCAATAAGGCACGGGAGAAACAGGAAGATGTTTACAACCGAAATGCTCCTGCCAAGCCTCTGATGCCTGGAGAGGTAGTATTAAAAAGAAAAAGAAAGATGCATAAACTGGATAATCAGTGGGAGCAAGAACCCTACGTCATACAAGATTCTAAATACGACAACAGAAAAGTTTGTGTCGTCAGTAAAGACGGAGGAAGAACAACAACCACGGTGTCCAGAGATCATTTGAAGTTGTGTCCAGAACACTTAAAGAGTTGTGAAAAGAACCCTGTCTTCAATCAAAGAGAAAGAAAGGAAGAGGTCATACACACCGATCTGGGAGATTTTCCTGCGGATTGGCCCCGACTGGGAGATGCTGTGATAATTCCAGTGTTGCAGTTTTATCAGCCACAAGAGGAAGTTTTACCTCCAGTTGTGCCTGTGGTGCCAGATGAGCCCGCTCAGGAGTTACCCATCCCAGCAACACCTCAACCTGTGGAACCTCAAGATGGATCATCTGAAGCAGCGCCCCATACTATGGGATCTCCTGGTGAAGCTGACTCACACCGCCCAGCCATCAGTACGCTTGCCAGATCCATAGAAAGGTTAAGGCAGTTCTATAGTTTGCCGTTACGCAGTGCAGACAGATCGCAACTTGTTATACCTGAAACTACACCACGTAGATCAGAGAGAATCACAAAAGGGAAATTACCCATTAGATATCAGCAGTGATTATAACGAATTTATGTGAACATTGTAAAAGTCTATATATATAAATGTGTTTTTTCTCTATTATGTCTTCGTTTAACAATGGACTCAGAGGCTGAGGACTGAGCCAGCCCAAAAACTGTATCCTGTACATAGTTGCACTAAAGTGCCTTCTTAATGGTTTCACATGAAACCTTGACTCACCTCTGAACCAAAAACCCGTGTGGTGTGGCACTGAGTGAGGTCTGCATTTGGATGTCCTGCAGCCCACCCAGGACCCACGTTGAAGGTTTGGTGCGGGTCCTTCACAAGTATCTTGTATATATATTTATTAAATGCTACTTGATACTTTTGTATTTCTATATGTAAAATGTTATTGTTCGTAACGTTCAAGGTGTTCTCACCTCCCGGATGGGAAGATGTTATTGTTTCAATGTTTATTGCATAAACAAAATGTCTTTTGTATTTTACAGCCCGGGAGTGCTGTCGTTTACCATGGGGGAATGTGTAGCCCTGGTACACAATACCAGGAGGATGAGTGGAGAGGTAACAGTTAAGGTCTCTTCATGACATCATGTACACTTCTGACACACCCAGCAGGGGTGTGGAAGGGAGTGATTTAGTCAGTCAGTGTCCGGACTTCAGAGTGAGAAGTCAGTTTCCTGTCCTTGGACAGAGTAGATGTGTCCAGTTTAAGTCTATCATCAGTTCAGAAAGTGGAGTCTGGTGTAGGTGTCTGTATACACCTTAGTCTAGTCAGAGCTGTGCCCCACTGGAAGAAAGACTGAACTACCTATTAAGAGACAAGCAAGGCGAAGGGCAAAGTGGAAGGAAGGTAATTGGAGAAGTGCTTTTGACTTGGAAAAGTCCTGCACGTTGCAACCGGTTACTGGGGACCGAAGGATCACTATTGTACAGCATAGTGAAGAGAAAACCAGGAATCTACCGGACCCTAGGTCGCGGCAGACAAGCCCCTTTATAGTCAGAACGTAGCTGGAGTCAGGGGGTGTGAAGACTTTGAGTTGTGCACGACAAGAAAAGGATTCAGCTCCCTCGCAGGAAGGCTTCTAACACAAATTTGACTGGGCAGAACAGCTAAAGACTAGCTGGAATCATAGAGAGGACTACGCTTCAGGCTGGTCGTACTCAGCTTCATTGGAAAGTAAAGGAGGCCCCTAACTTGCTTATCTGTTGCCTCAAAGCTCATCCTCCATCAACCCCATCAGCCTCCCTGGGACCTGCCTTATCATCCTGCAAGTAAAGGTATGGAAAGACGTTGACTGTGTGAGACTGAGTTATTATGGCATGCCTGCACAATCCTCACCTAACTACCGACCTGAGGGAAGAGTCCCACCTGTAGGGGACCCGACATCTAGCTGCATCACCATCCCCTCAGAGATCTATAGCAGCGCTGGTACAAATTACCAGAATACTACAGGTGGCGTCACGAACTGTACATAAATCAATCCCCTGTAAATATATCCCCAACATACGCCAGACCGCCAGGGCCACAGACCGAGCCACAGCTACCTGTGACAAAATCCCCATAGACTTCTACGGGCTCGGCTCTGAGTACCCCATTGCCCTGGTAACCCACAATTGTGGTGGCGGGTCGACACACATACAATATATTTTTCAGGCAGGCAAACCCTACAAGTTTTTCAAGAGGATGACACTGACGTTATGTTCCTGAAGAATATTTTTTAGCATTTTTTTGTTTATTCCTGAGTGCTTTTTGAAGTTTGTTTTGAATGTTTTTCAGCATTTTTGATGCATCTTTTTTTACTGGAGGTTTTTTTTAATTCAGTTCAAGCAAAAACTCTGGTAAAAGCTCAAAAAGATGCCCAGACATGTTCTGGGTATTTTAAAGTCTTTCTATAGATGCCTATCCATTACTAACCCATGGACAATACAAAGGTGACATCAAACCCACAAATATGAACCCCACTTGCCACCGCTACAGGGCAAGTGGGAAGAGCCGGGCAAAGGAACAGTATAGGCGCATCTAATAGATACGCCATTTCTGGGCAGCTGCTATTTTTAGGCTGGAGGGGAGGCAATGTCCATGGCATCTTACCAGCCTGAGAATACAAGCCTACACAAGTCTGCTTTAGCTTGGTTGGCTGTCCAAAAATATCGGCGTGAGGACCAACCTTGTTAAAGCTAACAGCTGAGGTTACAGTCGCCAGTTGTGAGTTTTGCCTGGCTGGTTATTAAAAATATAGGGGAATCCGCACAGTTTTTTCTTTTTATTAGTTATTTAGAGCGCAGTCGGCGGCTGATGAATACTCCCATCAGCCGCCACCTGCTCTCGCTGTTATTAGCGGCAGCAGGTGTTGGCTGATGGTAACAGTAGTCCCATCAGCTGATTTCAGTAACCTGAGGTAAACTTTTTACCTCCGACATCACAGCTGTGGGCTCACGCTGTCATTTGACAGCGTGGGAACCGCGGCTGTATGACCGTTGATAATGATTTTCCCGACGATCAGAGGCAATGTTTGCTGCGCTGTCATGCACATGACAGTGCGAGAAACACCCGGTGTTCGTGATGCCGAACCTGAACAGTAACATGGACTTCCTGCTGAAGTCCGTGTTTGGTATCAGTATCTAAACAGTAGGTGTTCGGTATGGACGCTGAACTTTACAGTTCGGGTTTGCCCATCTCTAGTGCTGAGCTGGCCGAATGGTGATGGTCAGCTCAGTCTTTCCATTTTGACGTTTTGGCATGCTGAGTTGTCAATCAGTGTTGGAGAGTGCCAGAGCTTCCTCCATCTATCTCCTATTTGGAATAATTACCTGGCTACTTAGTTGGCTTTCTGCCTTCAATTACTGCCAATTGTAGCTTAGCTCAAGTGGTGTGTACTTGCTCTGTTGTCTGTGTTCTTGCATTTTGATCTTTTTTACCCGACCTTTGATCTTGCCTATGACCATCCATTTGCCTAACCCCTGTATCTTGATCCGCTAGGTTCCTGGAATTCTGACCTCGGTCTGTGACCTGATTACACCTTTGCCTTACCCCTTGGTTTATGAGAAGCCCTCTTACTCAACCTCTCCAAAACTGAACTTCTTCTGCTCCCGTCGTCTACTAACCTCCCTAAATCTGACATTTCCCTCTACGTGGGCGGCACCATAATAACACTCCGGCAGCAGGCTCGCTGTCTGGGTGTTATGTTTGACACCAATCTCTCCTTCACCTCCCATATACAATCTCTCGCCCGCTCTTGCCGTCTACACCTAAGGAACATCTCTAGTATCCGCCCTTTTCTCACCATGGAAACAACAAAAACCCTCACTGTAGCATTGTTCCACTCTCGCCTGGACTACTGCAACGCTCTATTACTTGGCCTCCCCATTACTCGACTATCCCCTCTCCAGTCCATCCTTAATGCAGCAGCCAGGGTCATCCATCTGGCTAATCGGTACTCGGACGCGTCCGCTCTTCGCCAGTCCTTACACTGGCTGCCCATTCATTATAGGATCCAATTCAAAGTACTTGTTCTCACCCACAGTGCAGCACCCCCCTACATCTCCTCCCTCATTTCTATCTATCGGCCTAACCGACTGCTGCTCTCTGCAAACGACTTTCAACTAACCTCTGCACTAATCCGTACCTCCCACTCCCGACTCCAAGACTTCTCCCGCGCTGCGCCAATCCTCTGGAATGCTCTACCCCAAGAAATTAGGACGATCCACAATTTGCATGGTTTCAGGCGCTCCCTCAAAACACATTTGTTCAGAGCGGCCTATCACATTCACTAATCAAAGTCATTGTATGTGTAAGTGTGTGTGTGTAGCCCATTCACTATCTCCATCCATCCCTCACTCCCTCAAGATGGCTGGACCATCATTGTAAATGCACCATTGTATATACACACCTGTACTTTGTATCTCCCCCACCTCATTGTAGATTGTAAGCTCTCACGAGCAGGGGCGGCTTATTTTGCTTTAATTATTGCATTGTTAACGTTGTTACTTATGACTTGTGTTTTGAAACTGTTAAACTGTAAAGCGCTGCGGAATATGATGGCGCTATATAAATAAAGATTATTATTATTATTATTGGTATATGGCCCTGAACCTCTTGACTACCCAGCCTCATGGCTGACTAGCATCACCTCTGATAAATAGTTTGCAGCCTGATCCAAGTTTCAGATTTTTCACTTACGGGTTTTTTTATATATCTATTGAAGTTTATAGTCAATATACCCACTAAAGAGGTGATAAAGGCTGGACTAAGGCTGTATGAGGACGAGGAGTTTATTATAACATAGTGAACAGAATCCACACATGGAGCCAACCTACTTCCGTGAGACAGTTAGTGGTGAGTCGTGATGTGTGATGTATGCTCCAGTTTCTCCAGGGAAGAATTCATCCATTTACAAGTGAGACTGTCTGGTGGGATATAAACAAGTGCGTTACCTTCTTCTATGCCTGATAGATCGCCATCAGCCCAGCACCAATACAGTGTTAAGAACCCGCACATGGAGGATGTGTGCAGAAGACAACCTGCACAACTTTACTCTATATAGTGTAGAAGAAGCAGAGCTGAGTTTGTTAATGTTGCTGGGGCGCACCAATGCGTTATCAGAAGTATTCCATAGAACTTCAAGTAATCCCACTGAAAGCAACACTCAGGATAAACTAATACACAAGAATTTTCTCAAGTAGCCACCACTGTGACCTTCTACAAGAGCTCAGAGGAAAGATGGAATTATCAAAAATGTTTCCTATCATTTACATTTCCCCAAATCTTCTGTGATGTTTAGGTACTAAAAGAACCCGAAAACTCCCGATGCTGCATTTCTTCCACAATGAAAATTCTTCCAGTGAGACATACATATAGCACTAGTAATCTGGAGAAAAGCAGAGATGAGCATTAGGACTTAATCATGTGTCATCTATCTATCTATCTATTGTAGATAGATTCCTCCTGACATGGCAGATAAGTATGCCTGCGCATGTGCGTGATGCCAGGAAGCCATGAAGCAAGCAGGAGGGCGGCATCACCAGAAGATGGGAGGCTCCGGACCAGGACTTGCAACACCCATCGGTACAGACCGCCTTGCAGGTGAGTATTATAAAAGTTATTTTTCTTCTCTTGCAGGTCGGATGGGGGGCTTATCTACAGCATTATAGAATGCTGTAGATAGGCCCTGAAAGGCGGTGGCCGTAACTCGTATCAGCCAAAACTGCTGACAGGTTCCCTTTAATACTTGGTGGCAAAGCCCTTGTTGGCAGCACGTCAGTCAGACGTTTTTTGTAGTTGATGATGAGGTTTGAGCACATTTCAGGAGGAATTTTGCTCCACTCCTCTTTGTAGATCATTAAGATTTTGAGGCTGTCGCTTGCAACTCGGAGCTTCAACTCCCTCCATAAGTTTTTTATGGGATTAAGGTCTGGAGCATGACTAGGCCACTCCATGACCTTAATGTGCTTCTTTTTGAGCCACTCCTTTATTGCCTTAGCTGTACGTTTTGGGTCATTATCTTGCTGGAAGACTCAGCCACGACCCATTTTTAATTTCCTGGCGGAGGGAAGGAGGTTGTCACTCAGGATTTTACGGTGCATGGCTCCATCCATTCTCCCATTGATGTGGTGAAGTAGTCCTGTGCCCTTAGAAGAGAAACACCCCCAAAACATAATGTTTCCACCTCCATGCTTGACAGTGGGGACGGTGTTCTTTGGGTCATAGGCAGCATTTCTCTTCCTCCAAACATGACGAGTTAATGCCAAAGAGATCAATTTGTGTCTCATCTGACCACAGCACCTTCTCCCAATCACTCACAGAATCATCCAGGTGTTCATTGGTAAACTTCAGACGGGCTGCACATGAGCCTTTTTGAGCAGGGGGACCTTGAGGGCACTGCAGGATTTTAAACCTTTACGGGGTGATGTATTACCAATGGTTTTCTTGGTGACTGTGGTGCCAGATGCCTTGAGATCAATAACAAGTTCCCCCCCGTGTAGGTTTAGACTGATCTCTCACCTTCCTCATGATCAAGGATACCCCACGAGGTGAGATTTTGCATGGTGACCCAGATCGATGTCAATTGACAGTCATTTTGCATTTCTTCCATTTTCTTACTATTGCACCAACAGTTGTCTCCTTCTCACCCAGCGTCTTACTTATGGTTTTGTAGCCCATTCCAGCTTTGTGCAGGTCTATGAACTTGTCCCTGACATCACTAGAAAGCTCTTTGGTCTTGCCCATGTTGTAGAGGTTAGAGTCTGACTGATTAATTGAGTCTGTGGACAGAAGTCTTTTATGACGGTGACTATGTAAGACAGCTGTCTTTACTGCAGGTAACGAGTTGATTAGGAGCATCTGACTGGTCTGTAGGAGCCAGAACTCTTAATGGTTGGGGGGATCAAATACTTATTTCTCACTGCAAAATGCAAATACATTTATATAATTTATACAATGTGATTTTCTGGATTTTATTTTTGATATTCTATCTCTCAATGTTAAAATTAACTTACCATTAAAATTATAGACTGTTCATGTCTTTGTCAGTGGGCAAACTTACAAAATCAGCAAGGGATCAAATACTTATTTCCCCCACTGTATCTATCGATCGATCGATCGATCTATCTAATTATCTATCTATCTATCTATCTATCTATCTATCTATCTATCTATCTATCTATCTATCTATCTATCTATCTATCTACAGCACTCCCTACTAAGTACAGAATATTATTACATTTATCCATGTTTCACACAATACAAGAGAGACAACTAGCCCATCATTATGTTTTTGGAGAGCAGGAGAAAACCAGATACAACATAGGAAGATATACAAATTATTTTTCATACCCATTGTTGACTCAGCACTACAGATCCGATTCTGGACATTGCAGGGTCCACAAATCTCTCCTTTCATTTGCCTCTTGCCATTATTTAGAAGTTGCTTCACACATCATTATATTTATAACATTTTTTGGGTTACGTATTAAAATTTTGCAATACCAAACCCACGTGTGAACATGGAGATCTGTGTGCAGCTCACTAGAGAGGCGGCGGATGGTCGAAGAGATGAGTGAGGAGTACAGGAGTCGCCCCCTTATCTATCCAGGCCGGTGTTGACATTCCAGAGAATGTGTATACTATATAGGATGTGAGAGCATGTGTATACTAGTCACTGGTCAATGTAACCTCAAAATACAGCCCCAAACCCATTATCGTCACATACACTGCTTTGTCTAGGGCCCATTCAGGTGAGTCATTTTAGTTCTCATTATAAGAGTTGATGACTATATAACAGCCGATCATAACCTTACATGGGCCAATGAAAACTGATGGGAACACGACAATAATTTATTTTTTATTTTACTCACTTGCAGTTGTGCTCAAAAGTTTACATACCCCGGCAGAATTTTTGCTTTCTTGGCCTTTTTTCAGAGAATATGAATAACACCAAAACTTTTTCTCCACTCATGGTTAGTGGTTGGGTGAAGCCATTTATTGTGAAACTACTGTGTTTTCTCTTTTTAAATCATAATGACAACCCAAAACATCCAAATGACCCTGATCAAAAGTTTACACACCCTGGTGATTTTGGCCTGATAATATGCACAGAAGTTGACACAAATGGGTTTGACTGTCTACTAAAGGTAACATCCTCACCTGAGACCTGTGACAAATGCCAGGAAAATTGTTCGGGAATCGGGGTACAAAGAAAAACCCCCAAATAACATCAGCTGAAATACTGGACTGTCTGAAAACTAGCGAACCCGGAGGAAATCCACGTAAACATGGGGAGAAGGTACAAACTCCCTGCAGATGTTGTCCTTGGTGGGATTTGACTCCAGGATCTCAGCCCTGCAAAGCAACAGTGCTAACCACTGAGCCTTCATACTGACCCTAATCATTAAAGGGATTGTCCTAAGTCCAAAGATATTTTCATCATAAATCCCTATTTATTTAGTACCGTAATCTAATATCTTTTCTAATATGCTTGCATTGAAAATTCCCTATACTTCTCCAATTAAACTAACTGCTTTTCTATTTTATTTTTTATTTTCTTGTTAATGAAATTTCGTTTGAGAATCCCAGTGCATGCTGCGTTACTCAAACAAAGAGTCAACAGGGGGCAAATTTTGTAGTCAATGCCGTAGCCTCTGCCCCCTCCCTGAAATAAAACATCATCAGTGACGGTTGTTTAAGGAGCTGGGCAAGTCCCTGCTCTGTCACTGTGCGATGTGCACAATGACAGTGCGCTCTCTGTTGCCGGATCAGATCATCAGTAACGAGACGGCAGAGGAGCGCACTGTTTGAATACCCGACCAGTGATGTCACTTGCAGAGCCGGTGCTGGTTTAAACACGCCGTCTATTGTGACAATGCACTGCATTGCTAACTCGTTACTAATGATCTGATCTGGCGAGAGAGCGCACTGTCATTGTGCACATCGCACAGTGCACATCACGCTGCGACTAGCCCAGTCCCTGAAACAGACGTCACTAATGATGATGCTTTGGTTCAGGGGCCTTTGCCCCCTCATGACACTGGGATTCTAGAACGAAGTATCAAAAAGGAAGTGAAAAAAAAAGAAAAGTAGTTCTTGTAGTTAGGAAATGATAGGGAACTTTTAATTCAAGTATATTAGAAAATAGTTTCTATTATGGCATTAGAAAGGCATTTAGGATGAAAATTAACTTTGGACTTCAGGCCATCATTTTAATATGGTCATTCTGTCAGCACCCAGCATCATGGTTACTCATCTGCTCTGGCGCCAGCACCTGATGTTCAGCTGATTTCCTGCTCTGGCTGGTAAAAGTAAACTGACCTGTACTTCTGAGGTCACACTCCCTGAATTTTCAGACTACCAAGCAACTGTAGGAGAAATCAGAGCAAATAGGGTCTTATCCAAGAAATACAGTTAGTTTAGCACTCAGATTAAACTCACCTGTTCAAGCTGTTAAAGACGCACATAACATAGAAAATCAGCCGCAGCGGATCCACGGGTCAGCAAGAGACCATCAGACATCAGACTGTAAAGGGGTTAGTGGACAAATTCTGTGCTGCCAACGAATGAAGACGTATATCCCAGTATGGTATAGTAAGGTGGTGGTTTATTTCAACGCGTTTCGAAGTATATAAATTCTTCTTCAGGAAAAACCACGTCTCCATTCTGTCGGCAGCGCGGAATTTGTCCACTAACTCCCTTTACAGTCTGATGAATTTTCAGACTGACACAGACTGTGACATGCTGCCTGTATATTCAGATACTGGTATAGTAAGCCACTTAGATTTACTGTATATATTGTTGTTCCAGCTGATCTTTGGTACAGAGTGTCGTCTGATCTACTGTACTCTGCTACATCACTTTGGTAAGTCTCCTAACCTACTCAGCTCTGCTACATCGCTACTGCAAGTCTCTTAAATGATTAAATCTGGAGATACCGGAGATACCATTGGTGCAAAAGGTAAGGAGACCCACTACCAAGCAGGTGGAATCGTGCATTATGAACTATTGGACTGCAAAGGGCCCATGTATTGTACTTGCCAAGGTCTCTGCTATCTCTGTCCACTCCTGGCAGAGACGTATGTAGTCAGAAGGTTGCAGCAGGCTAATGATTAACTGCAGAATAGGAGTGATAAAAAGACAAAATGGGTGTAACTTCCTTGCTGTGATTCATTACCTTGCTTGCAGAGACTGAGGCTTAAAGAGTTAAGGGTATGCCACACTAAACGAGATCGCAAACGAGATCACTAAAACGTCACTATTTTGCAATCTCGTTTGCGACCTCGTTGTGTGTGGCATGTAGCAACGATGTGGCCCCTGCTGTGATGTCGCTGATCCTTCACTAGAGTTCTGGACCGTTTTTTGATCGTTGGCGTTCCACTGGTGAGCCTGAATCACTGTTTGGCACCTTTTGCGAACGACGAGCGACCTCGTTTGTGACGCATATGACTGTTTTGCGTCACGGAGTGGATCGCAATATCTGTAAGTTCTCTTTAGCGTCACAGAGAGGATCGCAGCAGTTGCAAAGCAGGCTAGCAGGACGCAGAGAGCAGGAGCGATGCTGGAAATTCCTATGAATCAGAAGCGCTCAGTACATGCTAATGACGTCCTAACGACCGCCAAAGTCGTTAAAGAGATCGCTGACTGCTGATGAGTCGTTTTTGAGATCTCCTGTTTGGCAGCTACTAGCGACCTAAAAGAGATCACAAAAACGATTTCGTTAGCTTGCGTCGTTATTGAGATCGCTAACGAGAAGTTTGTAATCTGGAATCCTCATTGCAGCATGATACCGAGATAAGCTAGACTGAGCTAGGAAATAAATACTGAAAACTGAGTGACAGTCAGGAGTAGCAGGAGATAATTAGTCACTGTTTTGGAGCTAAACAAAGTGGAAGCTGAAGCACAAAATCCTGAGAGCAAAGCTATCTCTATACTCAGACAGCACTGGCTGCCTGAGCAAGCCTTCAAAGGCTTTGTGTGATGAATTCAAAAGTGCTTGTACGGTTACCACTGTAACTCTGTGTGGGTTAGCACAAAGGAAGCCGACCATTAAGGAAAGAAACAAGGCATGGCGCTGGAGCAGGGAAAGGTGAATAACACGTTTACAAAGTGAAGAATTGGGAATGAGCATTCTTACATTCATTCAATAACTTCTGGCTTGTCTATATAGGCCTTTTCCTTTGAAACTGTAACCATTCTTTTTGCTGCTTGACAATTTGACTCTTATACTTACAGTTGCCAATTTTTCCTGCTTCCTGTACATCAACTTTGAGTACTGAATGTTCATTTGCTACTTAATATGTCCCAGCCCATGCCATTGTCACAAGATAATCAAAGTTATTCACGTCACTTTCAATGCGATGATGTATATAACGCACACACAGATGTAGCAGAGCTGATTACATTGTTTTATACATTGTTACAAGGTATAATAATAATACTTGCTGCCCCAATATTACTCGCTGCCTTTATTAATATGTTTAGCTCTGACATCACTCAGCTCTGCCACATCTGTGTGAATGGGCAAAGAGAGGCAATCTGATGAACAAAATACCCTTTCATAGGATTGTGCGACTTAAAGAGGGGAAAATCATTTCTTCACCAAGTAAATCACACGTAGGAGGAAGTCACGGAGTGATTGAAGCAATACAGGGGCTGTGAAGTCCTCTTGTGCAGTCCGTGAATAAGGATTTATGATCCTAGAGGATTTGTATCCTACCGGTCTGCCCCTCCAGACTGATTCATGTGTATATAGTACACGCCTCATTGAGAAATCACACAGGACACACAGACACCGGGCTCCGATTCTCTCCTCTTCTGCAGGTTAATATAATGTAATAGTATGATGACACGTGTATTGTTAAAATGCATTTGAGTGTTCATATCAAAGTGTATCCACATTTGACACCTCCATCAGTTAGCTGGAGCACGCAGGTTTACCGTGTCAGAGAGGAACCAGAAGACCGCGCTATCTGATTTCTCCTAATTCTGAACTGAATAGAAGCACTTCACCTTCAAATTAAGTGGTGCAGGAGTTAATCTGCTCAGTCGAGGTCTCCGGGAAGTTTACCTGTGTTGATGCTCTCAGCTGTTCAGAGTTGGCCACTCCCCTCCCCTATTTAAACTGGCCTTTGCAAGCAGGCATTGCCAGAGTTAGCTTCATGCTGCATGGTTCAGGAGTTGGTTGTTTTGAGGAGGCGTTTGATGGATTTATCTAAGGCTGTCACTTGGTTTTGGTTGTGTGCACTGCAAATCCATTTCTTCTCCCTCTTTGATTTTTCCCTTCCTTCACTCCCCGCAGTATCCTTCTGTTGTTTATGTGAGCTTATTTATATGATTGGTATTTTCCTTTATCCCTGTACATATTCCGCTGTTAGTCTGGTTGGTATATTTCCATACACTACTACTCCCTACTTCCCTGTGTGGGAGAAGGGAACAGACTACTGATGGATTCAGGAGCTCTACAAGATAAGTGGCCCCGGCATCTTCACCAACAGAAGCAATCCGGGGAACAGGGATAGATATGGCGCCCCATAGCGCTAGAAACAGCTTAGTAGCCCCTGGATACCCAACAACAGAGTCATGATAATATTTTCTTAGCAAAATTTAAAAAATCCATACTTTGTTCAAAAACATACAGATACACATTAAGTTCATGGTGTTAAACATTGACCCCTGACAAATCTATATGCGAAACACACACCAGGTCTGGTGGGTGAACCTACTCTTTTGGAACAAGCACTGGTCTTGTTATAGTTGTGTTGTATCTATACTTATATTGCGGATTAGGATATCTGCGGAACTACTGTGATTTATAAGTAATGCCAATTTTTGCTGACACTATGGCTTCCAGTATTCATCCTATTGAGACTGAGATAATTGTTTTCGGGGACATGTGCTTTATTTTTTAAGAGCATTAACTTTTCTCTATACCATTGTTAAAGTTTGGTTCACCATCTATTTTATTTCTGTACTTAAATAGCTTTAAAGAAAGTTACAGAATTTTTTAAAAAATTTTTCTCATAAAATGTGATATATTTTCTTATATATTGGACCTTTTTTGGTGCTTTATATATAATAAGTAAAGTCCTTCACAGCCCCCACCTTCACTATGGATGTGTGGTTTTGCATAAAGTTGGTGTTCTGGCAATGGTAACGTGACGTTACAGTGGGTAATTCTGTTTTCTCAGGGGATTACCCGGGTCACTGAGAAAATGATGGATTTTCCAATCTGAGATAAAACCCACTGCATAACTATGTAATGTTTATGTAACTATGTATAACCTGTAATATACACAGTCGTAAATTATATCGCTATTGTATTTATTTATATTGTATGTATCTCTTCTGTCAGCATATTACACATCACCTATCAAGACTCATTAACATCTAGTATTGTGGACGGAGGTAACGCTTCACATTCTTTGTGCACAATGTATAAAAGACAACTACAATGTAACATCTTCAGTGATAGAAAATACTTGTTTGATGCAAAATTAAATATTTGATAACACTGAAATCAGATATTTAACTCTTTGTTCAGCAACGCTTTTGAAATGTGAGAAATCTGGGTTAAGATATGATGCACTCCGCCTGCAGTCCTATGCAAAAAAAACATATGTGTAATGTCATAGATGAGACATTATGTAGGAAATACACAATATCCTACAATATCATTGATTCACTATTGACTATTGTGCTGATTTCATACACATATTATGTATGTCAATAAGACAGGAGGACAGTCTAAGGCGAAATTCACACCAGTATTTATTAAACCTTACAGGACACTGACACAAAGAGGATAATAAAACCATTCACACATTCATTTTTTTAACAGATGCGTGTGTCTGTTGCATTAAAGGGGTTCTCCAAGAATGTAATAAAATGGCTCCATCATGTACCGTAATTCAAACAGCATCCCATCCTAGTCACATGTCAGGATGGGCGGAACGCTGAAGAAACATAGCTCCTGAGACCTGTGTCTCAACTGACAGAGGAGCTGTGTCGTAAGCACACATACCTCAGTGAGCCGAGAAAGACTGACACCAGGAGAAATAAATCTTCTCCTTGGTTAACTAAGAACAAAGGATTTTTTCTCCAGGCAAGGAGAAGGGCTGTGACATCAGAAGAAATACATTTTATGCTCAGTTAACTCTACACAAAGGATTCTTACTCCAGCCTAAAGCCCCCCCCCCCCGTCACACTAAGCGAGATCGCTGAAGCGTCACCGATTTTGTGACGCAACAGCGACCTAGCCAGCGATCTCGCTATGTGTGACAAGCAGCGACGATCAGCCCCCCTGCTGGGTATCACTGATCGTCGTTGAATGTCCTGGACCATTTTTTCATCGCTGGTCTCCCGCTGGCCAGCACGCATCACTGCGTGTGACAGTGGGAATCCAACGATCAGCGAGCTGGGAGCTAGTATCCAATGTACATATCGGGTAACTAAGCACCGCGCGGCACCTAGTTACCCGATATGTACCCTGGATACCGGCTCCCAGCTTCTGCTGTAGAGCTCTGAGAGCCGGTATCTAGGGTACATATCGGGTAACTAGGTGCCGCGCGGTGCTTAGTTATCCGATATGTACATTGGATACCAACGTGCTCGCTGGTCCTGATCGCTGGTGAGTCTGCCCATGTAACAGCTCACCAGCGATCAGCTAAAGATGTCCCAGCGATCCCATCCACGTCGTATCGTTGGTGGGATCGCTGGGACATTGAAGAGTGTGACAGGACCCTTAGTCCTCTGTGCTCAATCAGCCAAGTAGAAGATTTTTTTTCTTCTAATGTGATAGCCCTTCTCTGACAAGTCACCGGTGTCACGATTGGCTGCAGCCGCCGAGAAGCGGCCCAGCCCATAATCGCCTCCGACCACCATGGCGTGGGGCGGGCGTCCCCCGGGGACGCAATATGGACCCTCCATACCACAGAGGAGGACCCGGGCCTACCTGAACTAGGGAAGGGCAGAGACCGGGGTTCTGTGGCAGCTGAGAACGTGGACAAGGAAGAGACACGTAGAACTTGATTACACCGCACAACTTCAGGTATAGGGAAGTAAAGTTTACTAAAGTAAATAAGTGAAGACACACAGTACATAAATCAAACATGACTATGCAAGGCTCCCGATTCCACACTTTCCAGAAGGGTATCACCCAGAGGACTCCAAGGCACCAATGGATCACCGCGGCACACATAGATGGGACATCAGGACACAGGCATGACATCAGGGTACACGAGGTCATCAGAACATAGACAGGACACATGAGGACATCAGGATCACGAACTCCGGAACACGAACTGGACCTCTGGAACATGGACACAAGAACATGGAATCAGGAACACAGACTGGACATCAGGAACATGGACTGGATCTCAGTAACACGAACCGGACACCAGGAAACTGGACATCAGGAACACAGACTGGATCTCAGGTACATGGACCGGACATCAGGAATACGGAATCAGGAACACGGACAGGATCTCAGGAACACGAACCGGACATCAGGAAACTGAACATCAGGAACACTGGCTGGATCTCAAGAACATGGACCGGACATCAGGAACACGGCCACAGGAACATGGAATTAGGAACACGGACCAGAAATCAGGAACATGGACTCAGGAACATGGAATCAGGAACACGGAACCAGGAACACGGACAGCACATCAGGAACACGGACTGGATCCCAGGAACTCGGACCGGACATCAGGAAACTGGACATCAGGAACACAGACTGGATCTCAGGAACATGGACCGGACATCAGGAACACAGACTCAGGAACATGGAATCATGAACACGGACAGCACATCAGGAACATGGACTGGATCCCAGGAACTCGGACCGGACATCAGGAAACTGGACATCAGGAACACAGACTGGATCTCAGGAACATGAACCGGACATCAGGAACACGGACTCAGGAACATGGAATCAGGAACACGGACCGGACATCAGGAACACGGAATCAGGAACACGGACGGGACATCAGGAACATGGACGGGACATCAGGAACATGGACTGGATCACAAGACCAACACTGGCATCGGACTCCAGACATCTGGCAACAATCGGCATTATCCGGGCATCAGGCAGGGAATGATCGGATCCGGACATCTGGAAGCGATCTAAAAAGGAACCCAAGCGGTCTGGTGCAAGCCCCGCCAGGCTCAACTGGAGCCGGCCGGGGATTGCACCAAAAACAAGCTGAGCACAGAGTAACAGAAACTCAGCAAACCTACACCGGACTCCTCCTTCCAAGATGAACCCAGGTTGTATCAAAGGAAGTCAGTTAGCAAAAGATCACAGTCACTGGGCACAGGGTTCAGGACACAGAAGGACTTCAAGAACATAACACAGCAGACACAGTTCAGACAGTCAGGTACAGAACAGGTACAGGATCAAGGATTCAAGCCTGGAATTACCGCCTCCAGGATAGGCGAGTCTGGAATTACCGCCTCCAGGACAGGCGCAGGGACGGGTACAGGATCAGGGATTCAAGCCTAGAATTACCGCCTCCAGGATAGGCGAGCCTGGAATTACCGCCTCCAGGATAGGAGCAGGGACGGATACAGGATCAGGGGTTCAAGCCTAGGCGAGCCTGGAATTACCGCCTCCAGGATAGGTGCAGGGACAAGTACAGGAACACACATGGCAAGATTCAGAAGCTATGTGAGTAGCTAAGGCCCCGCCCATAGGGCAGGGAGCCTTTATATATGAGCTGCCCCTCAGCAATTGGCTGGGGACAGCATTTCAAGTACACACACTAACCCTGATAAAAGCAGGGCAGGTGTGGCCCGTGCACCCTATGCAGAGCCAGACACAAATCAGCACAGCAAGGGCACCTAGAAATGGCTGCAGCCTAAACACACGTAGTAAGTCATGCACCACTGCAGAGGACCTTGCAACCTACGGTAGCTTCCACAGCAATAGCCAGGGTCCGCACATGCGGGTGGTCATGCAGCGCAGCGGAGACACCCACGCATGTACGGCTATGCAGCGGAGCTGGGAACTGAGCAGCATCCATACAGGTAACGGACAACAGTATCCCAGCTCAACTAGGGGGAAAGGAGCAAAGGGTTAAAGCACAGACATGCATTGTCACGCCGACAACCAAGTACAGACAGAACAGCGTGACAACAGGTATGTGTGCTTATGATACAACTTGTCTGTTAGTTGAGACACAGATCTCGGGAGCTGTGTTTTTTTCAGACAGCAACCTGTCATGACATGTGATTGGAATGGTCGACCTTTTGAATTATGTAATGGGGTGCATTTTATTACGTTTGTTTAAACTCAATGCATATCTAATTTTCATTGGCTGAATCTGATCCACATAAACCAATCTATGGGGAGCCATCAAAATCGGATGAAAAACAGAAAAATCATATTTACATCTGTTTTCCATCCTTTTTTAAATTAACCAGCGCTAATTGCCAATAGATATAAATGTTTACATAGTTTTACCTCCTTCAGTTCCAGTAGGTCTAAGAAAAAAACAGGAGCAAAATAAATGTTTGGCCTCATTCAGACGTCTGAGTTTCTCACGTACGAGAAAGACCAATTATTTTGATCAGGCTTGATTAGAAGTTAATCAGACTCTGATCAGAGTGTGGTCCTAGTGTCATCAATTTTTCACATACGTGAAGAGAAAAAAAAGTTTCTCCACCTTCTCCTATCTGACAGTATGGGAAAATTGGATCACACTCTGATCGGACATGTGTCTGCAATTTTACTCTGTCCACTCAGACTGCGAAAAATCATGGACATGTGAATGGTCCATAGACTATCAAAGGTATGAGTGCTGTCCATGAAAACCAATAACATAAAACTGACAGATAATAGCGCAAAACAGGATCTTACCTGGATAGAGGATAAAAGAACAATAGGAGCAGGATGTGGTAACCTGGCAGGGTTGTGGGATAGCAACACCAAAGAAAGCTCAGTGGAACGGTTGCTGCGGATCGACCAAGACACATGAAGCTTCCATTCCTCCAACCTATGTGACATGTGCACTCCTACTCCCATCAGCATTAGGTGGTTTTAAGTAGCTGGTTCCTTCTTGCCCCATAAATTGTAGGCTTCTTGCCCAGGAGAGGTGTCATATTAGGACAGGGACCCAACAATGAAGGACGCATTGAGTTGGCTGTTGGGCTCACATATATTGGCCAATCTATGAGCTACGTAGCTTCTTTTTTACTGCAATTTTTCATAGCAATATTGCAGTTTCATTTTTCCAATATTCCATATGTACATAATGTGGTGTTTCCCTATTTTCTATGGCAGTAATGCAGTTCCAATTTTCTAAAGTTATCATTCTTAGCAATTCAGGGTGCAACTTAATCTTTTCTCGTACTTATATTTTTTGGTTAGCACCTGTACACACTAGTTTGGATGTGCTGGTCATTTTTTTCTATTTGTAGTAAACCTTTTTGACCTGCAGCTTCCATTCCTTCAACCTACGTGACATGTGCACTCCTACTCCCATCAGCCTCAGGTGGTTTTAAGTAGCTGGTTCCTTCTTGCCCCATAAATTGTAGGCTTCTTTGCCCAGCAGAGGTGTCAGTTTCCTAAAATATATGTGAGTAAGGGCCCCATTTCACATAGCGACACACCAGCGATCCCGACAACGATATGAACTTGTCAGGATCGCTGCTGAGTCGCTACATGATCGCTGCTGAGCTGCCAAACAGGCAGATCTCAGCAGCGATCAGGACAGCGAGTACGCCGGTAACAATCGACACACGTCGCTTAGTTACCGGCATACCAGCGACTGGTGCAGGGAGCTGGTAACCAAGGTACACATCGGGTTTCTAGGCACCGCCCGACACTTAGAAACCCGCTGTGTACCTTGGTTACCAGCGCCTCTGCACCAGCGCGCTGGTATCTAACGTACACATCGGGTTTCTAGGCACCGCCCAGCGCCTAGAAACCCGATGTTTACCTTGGTTACCAGCTCCCCTGCACCAGCGCGCTGGTATTTAATGTACACATCGGGTTTCTAGGCACCGCCCGGCGCCTAGAAACCCGATGTTTACCTTGGTTACCAGCTTCAGCTCGCTGATCGCTGGTCTCCTGCCTGTCACACGCAGCGGTGCGTGCTGGCCAGCGGGAGACCAGCGATCAAAGAAAAGTCCAGGACATTCAGCGACGATCAGCGATACCCAGCAGGGGGCTGATCATCGCTGCATGTCAAACTTGGTGAGATCGCTTCTGAGATTGCTGTTGCGTCACAAAATTTGTGACTCAGCAGCGATCTTGCTATGTGAGACGGGGCCCTAAGCCAAAATCCTTCTAGCAAAGTGTCTCGTAGACAGATGAGATCAAGATAGAACTTTTTGTTAAAGCACAACTGTTATGTGTGCATCGCCACGAAGATCGTCGCGGTTGCACATTCTGACTTCTCACAGCTGAGTTGCTGTTTCTTTGTGTTTGGCAGTTAGGGAGTTAATTCTGTCTGTGCTCAGTTCTGGGACTGGGTGCAGTTTTCTCCCGGCTGCAATTAATTATTTGTTGATTGGTTTCCTTTAAATCTCTGGTTGTCTGTGTTGGGAGTTGCCAGTGAAATTCTTCATGCAGACCACAGATAGGATTGTATCTGTATAGACTTAAGTTAAAGAGCTCCTTAGTTGTTTTAAGCTCACCTTGCTTAGAGTTTAATATCCCAGATCATTTATGTTCCTTCTGTGTTTGAGTGTGTATGCAAGTCTGTGTTTTCTCCAGTCTGTCTTATATGTCTAATCTGTGTATTTAGCAGAGATCAGCCCATATCCCTTTGGTGGTAATCAGAATCCTTCTTAGGACTGATTTCAGGGTTCAGGGACTGATAGGAGACAGGGTTAGGCTGGAGACTTGGACCTCTGAACCATTATCAGTACCTCCAAGGTGAGGGATTAGTTAGGACCCCAGTTTAGGGTCAGGTTAGACCCCGGTCCTCCTCTTTCCTGTGACAGTGTATCAAGTCCTCAAGATTAACCCTGAGTTCAACGGATATCGTGTCAGGTAAATCTATTCTATATTTACATGCTGATGTTGCTAATCTATATGTTGTATAGAGTGTTGTTCTTTTAAGAATAGTTTACTGACATCGTACACATATCATAAGACCGCGTGACATTTTCACTGGCCAATAAAATTATTCCAGTTGCCATGGATCCAGTAGCCCAGCTGGCTCTGCAGTTGCAGGGATTATCCATGGAGCTGACGGACATTAAGTCCAAAGTTTTGTCTCCCTCGGAGCAAACCAGATTTGAACCTAAAGTAGCTCTCCCGGACAGGTTCACTGGTGGGCGAGACAAATTTTTTACCTTCAGGGAAGCATGTAAATTGTATTTTCGGCTTCGGCCTCGATCATCAGGGAGTGAAGAGCAGAGAGTGGGAATTGTTATCTCGCTCCTACAAGGGGACCCTCAATCCTGGGCCTTCTCCCTTCCTCCGGGATCCCCGGCTCTACAGTCAGTAGATCGATTTTTTACTGCCCTGGGTTTGGTATATGATGACCCAGATCGGGTCTCTCTTGCTGAGACAAAATTACGTAAGATACAGCAGGGAGATCGTCCGGCGGAGGAATTTGCTTCTGAGTTCCGTAGATGGGCCACAGATACTCAGTGGAATGACCCAGCTCTTAGAGCCAGTTTTGTCATGGGCTTTCTGACAAATTAAAGGACGTTTTGGCTCAGTATGATTCTCCTCCATCACTGGAGGCTGCTATGGCCCTAGCTATCCGTACTGATAGACGGCTCCGGGAGAGGTGCGAGGTAACTCCGCCCCTGTTGTTACTCCACCTACTACTAAAGTCCCTTATGTTGAGGTTCCCTTGTCTGTTCGGAGGAGCCTATGCAGTTGGGAGGGACATCATTTCGTAGGAGGGGATTGGCGGTACGCCGCAGGACTAGAAGGTGTTTCTTCTGCGGGAAAGAGGGACATTTTGTTGGGGGATGTCCATCCCGTGCCTTGTTGAGCAAAAAGTCCGGAAAACTGTTAATCCCAGGTTGTGTGGTGGACGACAACCTGGGAGTATGTATTTCGTCCGCTAGTTCTTCTCAGTTCCTTGTACCAGTGGAGGTGGTGGTTGGTACGAGAGTGGAGAGATTTTCTGTTCTTCTTGATAGTGGGTCCGGGGCTAATCTGGTTGACGCTCAGTTTGCTCAGGCTCAAGGTATGCATCTGAGTGTATTGGTCAAACCGATCCCTATATTCTCCATTGACGCCAGGCCTCTCGGCCAAGGTAGCTTTGTTCATGAGGTTCATAACATTGACCTTCGGGTAGGGGCAATGCATAGGGAACTATTATCTTGTTATGTGTTGGAGGGTCTACCTACTCCTATTGTGTTGGGACTTCCTTGGTTGGTTAAACATAACCCTGTGATTAATTGGCAGTCCAGAGATATAAGCCAATGGGGGGAGTTTTGCAAAAGTAACTGCATGAACAAGTCATCAGTGCGGTCGTGCCTAGTACTTTGCCTCCTTTTTTGGAGGACTTTGGGGATGTGTTCTCTGAGGAGGGGTGTCAGGAGTTGCCTCCTCATCGCGTGTATGACTGCTCTATTAATTTACTTCCTGATGCTAAGTTACCTAAAGCTAGGTTATATAACCTTTCTGGTCCTGAGAGGCAGGCTATGAAAGATTATATTTCTGAAAGTCTGGCCAAAGGGCATATTAGACCTTCATCTTCCCCAGTGGCCGCGGGGTTCTTCTTTGTGAAGAAAAAAGATGGAGGCCTACGCCCTTGCTTGGATTTCCGCGAACTTAATCGGATTACTGTTCGAGATCCGTATCCACTCCCTCTGATTCCTGATCTCTTCAATCAAATTGTTGGCGCCAAATGGTTCTCTAAATTGGATCTCAGGGGGCGTATAATCTGATTAGGATAAAGAGGGGGATGAGTGGAAAACGGCGTTTAACACGCCGGAGGGACATTATGAGAACCTTGTCATGCCTTTTGGTCTGACTACTGCACCAGCAGTATTCCAACATTTTGTTAATGACATTTTTCGTCATCTGGTGGGGCTGTTTGTGGTCGTATATTTGGATGACATTTTAATTTACTCACCAGATCTTGTGTCTCACCAGGAGCATGTGAGACAGGTGTTGCAGATCTTGCGAGACAATAAACTATACGCCAAACTGGAAAAGTGTGTATTCGCCGTACAGGAACTTCAGTTTTTGGGTTTCTTGGTGTCAGCCTCCGGTTTCCGTATGGACCCTGAAAAGGTGAGAGCAGTGCTTGAATGGGATCAGCCAGAGGATCTTAAGGCTCTGCAGCGTTTTCTGGGGTTTGCTAACTACTACCGGAAATTTATTTGTAATTTCTCATCTGTTGTCAAACCTCTCACTGACATGACAAGAAAAGGGACGGATTTTTCTAAATGGTCGGACAAAGCTTGCCAAGCTTTTTCCTCTTTGAAAAAATGTTTTGCTTCGGCACCCGTTCTCATCCAACCAGATGCATCACAGCCGTTCGTTGTGGAGGTGGACGCGTCTGACGTAGGGGTGGGTGCAATATTGTCCCAGGGTCCGTCCCCTGGTAAATGGCATCCGTGCGCTTTCTTTTCTAAAAAATTGTCGTCCGCCGAAAGGAATTATGATATCGGCAATAGGGAACTTTTGGCCATTAAGTTGGCTTTTGAAGAATGGCGTCACTTTTTGGAGGGGGCAGTCCACCCGGTCACCGTCATTACTGATCACAAGAACCTGCTGTATTTGGAATCTGCTAAGCGTCTGAATTCCAGACAAGCTCGATGGTCGTTGTTTTTTACCAGGTTTAATTTTGTTGTCACTTATCGCCCTGGATCTAAGAATGTTAAGGCGGATGCCTTGTCTCGCAGTTTCCCAGGGCCGGGAAAATGGATGACCCGATTCCTATCCTTCAGGAGGGGGTGGTAGTGTCGGCTGTATGTTCTGAGCTTGAGGAGGAGGTGTTAGAGGCTCAGGGGGACGCCCCTGCAGGACCTCCAGGGAGACTGTTTGTCCCAAATCAGTTGAGACAAAAGGTTATTGAGGCACATCATAATTCTGCTTTAGCAGGACATCCAGGGAGTAAGGCTACTTTAGATCTCCTTTCTCGCCGGTTTTGGTGGCCTAACGTTAATAAAGATGTTTTAACTTTTGTCGCGTCCTGTGGGGTTTGTGCTCGCTCTAAGACCCCTCATACCGCGTCGGACCCTCTTACCCTTGAAACTTCCGGAGCGTCCATGGACTCATTTGTCTATGGACTTCATCACGGACCTTCCTCAGTCGTCAGGGAAGACTGTCATACTGGTGGTTGTTGACAGGTTCAGTAAGATGGCACATTTCATTGCTCTTCCTGCCCTCCCTAATGCTAAAACTCTGGCGCAGGTGTTCATTGGGGAGATTGTGAGACTTCATGGGTTGCCTTCTGATGTGGTGTCAGATAGGGGGTCTCAGTTTGTGTCCAAGTTTTGGAGGGCATTTTGTTTACGTCGGGGGATGCAATTGTCATTTTCCTCGGCTTTTCATCCGCAGACCAATGGTCAGACAGAGCGTCTGAATCAAAGCCTAGAGACTTATCTTCGGTGTTTTGTCTCAGAGAACCAGGAGGACTGGTCTTCTTTCTTGCCTCTGGCAGAGTTCCTCTTAACAACAGGCGGAGCGAGTCCACTGGTAAGTCCCCGTTTTTTGGGGCATATGGTTTTCATCCCCAGTTTTGTACATTCAATGGGGGGGCCCTTCTGGGGTTCCTGAGGAGGAGCGTTTCTCGTCGTCACTTGCTTCAGTGTGGAGAGGTGTATTGAATAATCTGAGTGCTATGGGGAACCGTTATAAACGTATGGCTGATAGGAGGAGAGTTTCTGGTCCAGATCTTAATGTGAACGATCTGGTATGGTTGTCTACCAGGAATATAAAACTTAAAGTTCCCTCCTGGAAGCTGGGCCCCAGATTCATCGGGCCGTACAGGATCAGTTCCATAATTAATCCTGTGGCATTTCGTCTGGACCTCCCTCCTACGTTTAAAATTCATAATGTGTTCCACAAGTCATTACTTAAGAGGTACGTGGCACCAGTCATACCATCACCTCTACCTCCTCCTCCAGTGGTGGTCAATGGTAACTTGGAGTTTCAAGTGTCAAAGATCATTGACTCACGTCTGAATCGCCGGTCCCTTCAGTACTTGGTGCATTGGAAGGGGTATGGTCCAGAGGAGAGGACGTGGGTTCCTGCGTCTGACATTAACGCAGATCGTTTGGTGCGGACCTTCCACAGAACTCACCCGGGCAAACCTGGCCCTGAGGGTCCGGAGGCCCCTCGTAGAAGGGGGGTACTGTCATGTGTGCATCGCCACGAAGATCGTCGCGGTTGCACATTCTGACTTCTCACAGCTGAGTTGCTGTTTCTTTGTGTTTGGCAGTTAGGGAGTTAATTCTGTCTGTGCTCAGTTCTGGGACTGGGTGCAGTTTTCTCCCGGCTGCAATTAATTATTTGTTGATTGGTTTCCTTTAAATCTCTGGTTGTCTGTGTTGGGAGTTGCCAGTGAAATTCTTCATGCAGACCACAGATAGGATTGTATCTGTATAGACTTAAGTTAAAGAGCTCCTTAGTTGTTTTAAGCTCACCTTGCTTAGAGTTTAATATCCCAGATCATTTATGTTCCTTCTGTGTTTGAGTGTGTATGCAAGTCTGTGTTTTCTCCAGTCTGTCTTATATGTCTAATCTGTGTATTTAGCAGAGATCAGCCCATATCCCTTTGGTGGTAATCAGAATCCTTCTTAGGACTGATTACAGGGTTCAGGGACTGATAGGAGACAGGGTTAGGCTGGAGACTTGGACCTCTGAACCATTATCAGTACCTCCAAGGTGAGGGATTAGTTAGGACCCCAGTTTAGGGTCAGGTTAGACCCCGGTCCTCCTCTTTCCTGTGACAGTGTATCAAGTCCTCAAGATTAACCCTGAGTTCAACGGATATCGTGTCAGGTAAATCTATTCTATATTTACATGCTGATGTTGCTAATCTATATGTTGTATAGAGTGTTGTTCTTTTAAGAATAGTTTACTGACATCGTACACATATCATAAGAGCGCGTGACAACATCATTCTACTGTTTACCATAAAACAGAATGAGGCCTACAAAGAAAAGGACACAGTACCTACAGTCAAATATGGTGGAGGTTCAAATATGTTTTGGGGTTGTTTCGCTGTCTATGGTACTGGGTGCCTTGAATGTGTGTGAGGAATCATGAAACCCATCCTAGGTCATGGGTCTTCCAGCAGGACATAACCCCAAACATACTTCAAGAGCCCCCAGAAATGGATAGAAACAAAACTCTGGAGAGTTCTGGAGTGGTCAGCAATGAGTCCGGTTCTAAATCCCATTGAATGCCTGTGGAGAGATCTTAAAATTGCTATTGGGACAAGGCAACTTTAACTATGAGAGACGAGTTTGCAAAAGACGAGTGGTCCAAAATTCCAGGTAAGAGGTGTAAGAAGCTTGTTGATGGTTATAGGAAGAAATTGATTGCAGTTATTTATTCCAAAGCGTGTGCAACCCAATATTAAGTTGAGGGTGCCAACAATTTTGTTCAGCCCATTTTTGGGGTTTTGTGTGAAATTAAGTCGAATTTGCCTTTTCTCTTTTTTTGCGCTGAAAAGAAATAAAAATGTGTAAAACAAAACGTGTGTAATTTTAATAATTTTCTGATATCAATACTTCATTTCCTGTAACAATATGAACATGCAGCCCCTCTGGTTTCTTAGATTCATCGTGGTATTGTAGGAAAGGAGATAACGGGTATTCTGCACCGCTGGTGTTGAACCAATACATCAGTAAACCAGGGGAGGAGTCCCGAGGAGATAATTTGCATATTCCCAGTGCCTTCTGGGATAAGTGAAGAGTCTCCGCGAGCTCAAGGAACACTGGATTTTGGCTGTTGCAGCTGAAAGGAGGACATCAGTAAACCAGGGGAGGAGTCCGAGGAGATAATTTGCATATTCCCAGTGCCTTCTGGGATAAGTGAAGAGTCTCCGCGAGCTCAAGGAATACTGGATTTTGCCGTTGCAGCTGAAAGGAGGACATCAGTAAACCAGGGGAGGAGTCCCGAGGAGATAATTTGCATATTCCCAGTGCCTTCTGGGATAAGTGAAGAGTCTCCGCGAGCTCAAGGAACACTGGATTTTGGCTGTTGCAGCTGAAAGGAGGACATCAGTAAACCAGGTGAGGAGTCCCGAGGAGATAATTTGCATATTCCCAGTGCCTTCTGGGATAAGTGAAGAGTCTCCGCGAGCTCAAGGAACACTGGATTTTGGCTGTTGCAGCTGAAAGGAGGACATCAGTAAACCGCACGCCTAGCGGTGCGCGAGTTTTGGCTTATATTTCACCGCTTGATTATCTCTTGAACAATAAGAACATGGAAGAGGCTAGGAGCCATGTGGTGAGCTGCATTTCTTGCTACATGTTCATAGACTTACCAGTGGAAAAGCCAAACTTCACATGCCAGAAATGCAAGCTTGTGTCCCTGTTGGAGGAAAAGTTGCAAAATCTGGAAGAGAGGTTATCTACATTGAAGACCATTAAGGAAGGTGAAGAGTTCTTAGACAGAGCAGAATTATCTCTTCATGGTACAGAAAGAGAAGAAATTCGAAGTGCAACTGAAGAAACAGAGGAATGGAAGCATGTGACCCAGAGAAGCAGGAGGATCAGGAGGCAGTCAGCACCAATTCTGCTCAGGAACCAATACCAGGCTCTTACACAGGAGAACGATGAAGAAATACATCAGGATAAGACTTTGCCCACAAACAACCTTGTACGCCCTCAGAGTCCTCCTGAATGGAGAAAGAAAACTGTTGTGAAGAAGAAACGGAGAGTTGTTGTCATGGGCGATTCCCTGTTGAGAGGAACAGAGGCCGCTATCTGCAGACCGGATATAACCTCAAGAGAAATGTGCTGTCTTCCAGGTGCAAAAATTAAAGATGTGTCTGACAGGATATCAGGACTCTTCAGACCTAAAGATGACTACCCATTCCTGCTAATACATGTGGGGACAAATGACACCGCTAGAAACGACCTGGAAACCATCTGCAGTGACTTTGAAAACTTAGGTAAGAAAGTGAAAGAACTGGGAGCGCAGGTGGTCTTCTCTTCCATCCTCCCAGTGGATGGCCATGGAACAAGGAGGTGGAATAAGATTCTGAAAGAAGCAAACCAGCTCACCAACTACCACGACAGGTGCACGGAACGACGTCTGACAAACGTCCAGGAAGATCCAAGGAAAGAAAATGTTCCAGCTCCTTAAAATTGCAAAATTTTATTCGTCCATTCGGTATAAAATACAAAGTGGTAAATGCTCCATGGAGGAAGCCGCATACAGCAACGCGTTTCGATCAGACGATCTTCATCAAGGCTGCTATACATATGTGAAACTTAAAGACCTATATATGACCCACGGACCAATGAGATCTGAATTAACAATCACATGATAAGCTAAAGGTCCTAGAAGGTAAATTGCGATACAAATAGTCGAAAGGTCCTTTTGTAACAGTGCGATAACATCATTAAAATTACAAAAAATAAACATTAAAAAAGAAAAAAACACAATATGGCAAAAGATCACAATCAATAGTTATAATGATACATTAACTCATTCCTTTTGTTTAATCCATTCGGATATCTCGTGTTTAAGGAAAAGATCCAAAAAGCTTCCCTAGTCAGTAAATGTCTAGCGATATCCCCACCTCGTACTGATTTAGTGACTCTTTCTATAGCGCTAACCTGAAAGGACGTAGTATTGCGATCATGAGAAAGAATGAAATGTTTGGAAGCCGCCGATACATTACGATTGAGATTAGTAGTGTTTCCAATATCAGATAAATGCTCCGAAATCCTTGTTTTTAATTTTCTAGTCGTACACCCCACATATGACAAGCTGCAAGAAACACAATTAATTTTATAGACTACATGTGTTGAATTGCAGTTGATATACTGTTTGATATCATAACTAACAGATTGGTTATTATTACTAAAGGATTTGGTGACTAAGGCATGTCTACATGTCCTACAATTGTTTGCTCCACATTTGAAAAAGCCCTTAAATTTTAACCATGTGTCAGTTTTAATATGAGCATGAAACATACTGGGGGAAACCCTATTGCCTATAGATGGAGCCTTTCTGGCTATAATATTCACACCCGGCTGTAAAATTTCACATAAAGTATCATCTTCATATAAAATCGGTAGAAATTTGTTGATAATCTTTTTTATTTCCCCAAAT
The DNA here is from genome assembly GCA_033576555.1 of Oophaga sylvatica. Lineage (NCBI taxonomy): Eukaryota > Metazoa > Chordata > Amphibia > Anura > Dendrobatidae > Oophaga > Oophaga sylvatica. Next base: position 30,461,131 of record JARQOD010000001.1, read on the forward strand.
TGTGGGCTAAATTGCAAACTCACAAAAGAACGATCGCAAAATGGATCGCATTTGGGCGATCGTGAAACTTCACCATCAGAATTGATGAGATTATCACGTTCCTTATGAGTTACAATTCGGCGAGCTCTATTTATCATCCAACGCGGATAATTTCTATTAATCATTTGTCATCTACCATTTTAAATTGTTCCTCCAAATTGGTCTGAGAGCTACAATTTCTCTTGATTCTAATATACTCGCCCAGAGGAATAGATTTAATCGTATGCTTAGGGTGACTACTGCCGGCATGTAGAATAGTATTGCCCCCAAATGGTTTAATATGTGTTTTGGTACAAATATTTTGTCCCTCAATTCCACATAAATCCAAATCCAAAAATGACATACAACTGGAATGATGTCTATTTGTAAAACGAATGTTGAAATTATTATTTTCAATGTAATCAATGAACTTCGGTATGGCAGACACATCACCACCCAAATGATTAGGATGTCATCGATGTATCTGCCATACCAAACCAAAGAATCGCAAAAGGATTTTCAGCAGAAAAAATATAATTGGACTCCAAAAGGCCATGACAAGATTGGCCAGCGACGGTGAAAATTTGGCCCCCATCGCTACTCCAGTACGTTGCAAAAAAATTGATTATCAAAAGTAAAAAAATTGTGAGTAAGGAGAAAAAAAGTAACCTGCAAGAGAAAATTAATTAAATCATCAGAATACTGACTAAAACTTCGTAAGTGAAACTGAAGCGCTGTCATTGCAATGTGATGTGGAATAACGTATATAAAGAAATAACGTCACAACAGAGCCACGTAAAATTACTGCTCCAGATCCTATTTGAAAACATTCTAAGGACGTCTTTTGAATCTTTAATGAAGCCAGGAGTCCTGCGCACCAGGGGTTGTAGCAGAGAGTCCACCCATTCTCCTAAATGTTCATTAGCTGAGCCGATGCCCGAAACAATTGGTCTCATCGGAGGGATTTTTTTCTCCTTATGAATTTTCGGTAACCCATGCATAATTGGAAGGATCGGATGTGAGACTTCTAATATTCTGCTTGCTTCTTAGTTATCACTCCTAAAGTAAGACCCTCTTTAATGATGATATCAGCTTCAGATTTAAATTTGATAGATGGATTACTATCTAATTTCTCATAAGTGTCTCCGTCTTGTAAAAGTTCCATCATTTTATCGTGATAGTCATTTTTATTCATCACAACAACCACTCCACCTTTGTCTGACATTTTGATGATAATTTCAGACATATTTCTCAACTCCTCCAAGGCTGTTTTGTGGTTGTAAGACAAATTTGATTTATATTTATATCCATTTTGAGTTTTTACATTATTATGCAATTTTCTTAACTCTCTTTCAACTATTTCTTGAAATTTATCCATGTTTTCAGATCTAGATTGGATTGGATAAAATGATGGATTTTTTATTTTAAACTGAGACACAGAAATTTTGAATTAGATGACTCATTTGATTCTGATGATAAATTTTGTAATATATTTAATGAAACTTGTTATGAGAAATTAGATAGAAGTCTCACATCCGATCCTTCCAATTATGCATGGGTTACCGAAAATTCATAAGGAGAAAAAAATCCCTCCGATGAGACCAATTGTTTCGGGCATCGGCTCAGCTAATGAACATTTAGGAGAATGGGTGGACTCTCTGCTACAACCCCTGGTGCGCAGGACTCCTGGCTTCATTAAAGATTCAAAAGACGTCCTTAGAATGTTTTCAAATAGGATCTGGAGCAGTAATTTTACGTGGCTCTGTTGTGACGTTATTTCTTTATATACGTGTATTCCACATCACATTGCAATGACAGCGCTTCAGTTTCACTTACGAAGTTTTAGTCAGTATTCTGATGATTTAATTAATTTTCTCTTGCAGGTTACTTTTTTTCTCCTTACTCACAATTTTTTTACTTTTGATAATCAATTTTTTTTGCAACGTACTGGAGTAGCGATGGGGGCCAAATTTTCACCGTCGCTGGCCAATCTTGTCATGGCCTTTTGGGAGTCCAATTATATTTTTTCTGCTGAAAATCCTTTTGCGATTCTTTGGTTTGGTATGGCAGATACATCGATGACATCCTAATCATTTGGGGTGGTGATGTGTCTGCCATACCGAAGTTCATTGATTACATTGAAAATAATAATTTCAACATTCGTTTTACAAATAGACATCATTCCAGTTG
>JARQOD010000001.1:30463438-30653817 GCA_033576555.1 Oophaga sylvatica
AAGCATATCTGTCCTTTCACAATATAAACTGCATACTGTAATAAATAGATTTCCTAGACCTGATGAAACAGATGTACAGTAATTACTGGGAATATACTCATCAGAATAGCTGCATCATCCTCATGTTAAAATTAATATTTCAAGAGCCCACCTAGAGCTTGACTCGTAAAAGGACCATTCATTATATTATTATTATTAGGATTATTATTAGGACATTTTCAAAAAAAGGATTATACAGTTATTCTGACATGGATATTCTAAGTAAATTTACCAGGCTTCTCAGGTTTAAAATCTATTTAATACTGTATACAGTTTGTAATGTGAAACCTGATGATCGATCCTTCATGACCTTGGACGTATAGGTACACCCAGGCCCGTGTCCCTGCATTTGATGCGGGCTCCGGTGCTGAGACTGCATCTTTCCCGGCACATGACAGATGATCTACATTTGCACAGCTCCATAGACTAACATTTGTCCCAGTGCGATCAGATGTTTTGTCAATAATACGGTAGTTTGCACAAGGCCTTAAAGGGTTTATCCACTACTAGGACCACCCTTTTTTTGATTAACATGTTTGACCCCCATAAAATAATAAAACTTATATTTAACTCCCGTGCCGGCACCGTTCTTGTAGTGTTGGCACTTGCGGTCCCGGGGCTCTCATTCGGTTCTTGTGACACGTGATACCAGCGCACAATCAGCGCTGGCGTTGTTGTCTCCATCTTATGACAAATCGAACATGAAGAGGAAGTCTGGGTTGCTCTTCCTCCTCAATTCAACAGGAGGCGGGGACAGTGATGCCAGTGCTGATTGGGCGCCAGGGTGATGTGTAATAACAACAGTATGGGAGCCCCGGAACCACGAGTGGTGGCAGCGCAGGAACGGCGCCTGCACGGGAGGTGAGTATAAGCTCTATTATTTTATGGGGGCCAAGCAAGGGTATGAGAAAAAGTTGTCCAAGTAGTGGGCAACTTCTTTAAGGCTCATTCAGACGTCCATTTTTCACATACGAGCACTATTATCGTTTTTTACAGATACAACTTGTACTTAGCATAGTCTAAAGGTTTGTTCACATATCAGATTTTTTTTAACATGCTTAATCGCAAAGTAATTTCCAATATTGATCTGAACGTCGGATTATAATCCCCGATGCAAATCTATGGGTTCATGAGAAAATCGGACAGCACTCGGGTGCCATCTATGTGCTGTCTGTTTTTCCTTGACTGGTTGATAGGAGAAACTGGAGGAACATTGCTTTTTTTATCATCCGAGAAAAACCAATGAAGCTCTGATCAAACTTGTGCACGTAGATTGCCTGGTGGCACGTCTCAATGCAATTATCCAAAATATTATCTCCCAGAGAAGATCCAATTGAAAAAATGCCAACTCGTCAAATTCCTAATTTATGTGCAATAGGCGCCTGTCAAACAGACTGCACAATCCGACTCATTCTTGTCTCAAACGTGAGATAAATTATTGCCGAGAGCCGCACTTGCAGATGTGAGAAGTGGAGTAGGGAGGTCCGTCCCTGGACGCTGAGTGTGGGCAGCTTCTGCTCTGACTGACAGTAACACAGATAGAAGCTGGGAAAGAGCTGGGGGTGCTCAGTTGCATTTGCTTTAATGTGTTTAATGGACTTAGGGTATTAGGACAAAGTAAATCTGTGCCAGAACTAAGTTAAACATGGCACGTTGCTTAGTGGAGCAATCCTGCGCCTGACGACCATTTGTTATATCAAAACCCAAGAACAGATTCAGACCTATTTTTCTTTGTTTTCTTCACCTTCAGATTTTTTTTTTATCTACACACTACATTTCAGTGAGATTTAACAGCTCACCCAGTAACTGAGCACAGATGACCGAGTATTCAATGTACAGCAGACGCTACTGGTAAATGGAAATGTATATACTGTATATATGCTACACTAGACTTTACCTGGGGTTTAACTATGAGGTTGTATCCACATTGTCGATATTTATGGTGTGTCCACAGGATATGTCTAGCATGTTCCAAAAATGGCTGAAATAGGAACACCTATTTATCTGTGGGGTTATGGCCTGTGGAGCCAACAGCAGGGGTCGTCTGTCAGTAGGATTAACCCTCCTAAAGGGTATGACACACTAAACAGCGTCGCTAACGAGATCGCTAAAAAACGTCACTATTTAGCAATCTCGTTAGTGACGTTGTTGTGTGTGGCATGTACTAACGACGTGGCCCCTGCTGTGATCCTGCTGTGATCTCGTTCATCGTTCTCATCGTTCCGGACCCTATTTTTATCGTTGGCGTCCCGCTGGTGAGTATATATCGCTGAGTGTGGCACCTTTTTGTTAGCGATGTGCGGTGTTTTTGTACCGCCAAAGTCGTTAAGGAGATCGCTAACCGCGATAGCGTCCTTAACGACATCGCTAAATTAGTGCGCTACTAGCGATATTAAAACGATCCCGCTAGCGATCGCATTAGTATGCGTCGTTATCGTGATCGCTAGCGGGAGCGTTTAGTGTGGCAGTACCTTAAGCTGTCTACTGTATATGTGCACGTAAGTCATAAGCAGCTGAATAAGCTGATACCTTGATATCCTCGATCTGATGTGTTATTCCAGAGATACAGTATCTACATTTTTCTTAATATGTAAATGAGCTGTTAAGATCTATGGGCCAGACGTAGATCTCCCTGAGAATCTGCCTCCAGAGATTATTAAAAATGAATGTGGGGTTACCAGTGTGAGACATGTAGATCAGGAGAGTATACTGTCAGTCATTACATGTCTTACACTAGTGATGCTCCTTTTTTATTTAAAATAATCTCTGGATTCTCAGGGAGATCTACGTCCGGCCCTTAGATCTTAACATCTCATTTACATATTAAGAAAAACATGGGTTTCTTGGGAATACGAAATCAGATTGCAGATATCAAGGTATCGTTTTATTCATCTTCTTATGACCTACATGCCCATATAGCTATGATTAAGAACCAGTGAGGTTCCAAACGCAGCATTCACATGATTTTATCCACTCTTTTTTTTCTATTTTATCACAAAGATTTTAAAGAACATGGAATAAATATGACTTTTTAATTCGTTCTTGAGGATTGCTGTATTTCTAGTTCAATTCGTTTTTTTGTATGCAACAGATTTATTGAGGTACAACTGCAGTACTTAGAACTTCAGATGTGTGCAGTCCTATGGATTACTGCAGCCATTTACTACTTAAATTAATCAGTTGCTTCAAAAAAGTCAGTGTGTAACAAAGGATTTATTCCTACCCATGGGCGTACCCAGGTTCAAAACTAGGGGGGCAAGCCATGGTCGGCAAGCCATCTCATGTACAGTCCTCCCAAACATTATATGAGTGATAACTATTGTACATACTACAATAGGTCATAAATCAGACAGTATCTTCCTCCATACAGTATTCTGAGCACCACAAAGTGCTCCATACAGAATAATGAGCCCCATATATTACTCCATACAGTATTATGGGCACCACATAGTCCTCCATACAGTATTGTGGGCACCGCATAGCACTCTATATAGAATAACATGCCCAATATATTGCTCCATACAGTATAATGAGCCCCATATATTGCTCCACACAGTATTTTGGGTACCATATATTGCTCCGTACAGTATAAAGAGCCCCATATATTTCTTCATACAGAATAATGAGCCCCATAAATTGCTCCATACAGTATTATGGGCACCACATAGCACTCCATACAGAATAACATGCCCCATATATTGCTCCATACAGAATAGTGATTCCCATATATTGCTCCATGCAGTATAATATGCCGCATATAATACTCCATACACTATAATGAGCCCCATACCTGTATATACATCATCACCAGCCCCAGCCCACTGAGCCCAGCACCTGTATATACATCACCAGCCCCAGCCCACTGAGCCCAGCACCACCTGTATATACATCTGCCCAGCCACAGCCAGCCCCAGCCCCTGTATATACATCAGCCACAGCCAGCCCCCAGCCCTGTACATACATCAGCCCAGCCAGCCTCCAGCTCCTGTATACACATCAGCCCAGACACAGCCAGCCCTGTGTATACATCAGCCCAGCCACAGCGAGCCCCCAGCCCCTGTGTACACATCAGCCCAGCTCAACCACAGCCAGCCCCCAGCCCCTGTACATACATCAGCCCAGCCAGCCTCCAGCTCCTGTATACACATCAGCCCAGACACAGCCAGCCCTGTGTATACATCAGCCCAGCCACAGCGAGCCCCCAGCCCCTGTGTACACATCACCCAGCCCAGCCACAGCCAGCCCCCAGCTCCTGTATATACATCAGCCCAGCCACAGCCAGCCCCAGCTCCTGTATATACATCAGCCCAGCCACAGCCAGCCCCCAGCTCCTGTATATACATCAGCCCAGCCACAGCCATCCCCAGCCCTGTGTACACAACAGCCCAAGCCCCAGCACCTGTATATACATCAGACCAGCCAGCCCCCAGCCCCTGTATATACATCAGCCCAGGCACAGCCAGCCCCTGTATATACATCAGCCCAGCCAGCTCCCAGCCACTGTATATACATCAGCCCAGACACAGCCAGCCCTCAGCTCCTGTATATACATCAGCCCAGGGACAGCCAGCCCCTGTATATACATCAGACCAGCCAGCCCCAGCCCTGTATATACATCAGCCCAGCCACAGCCAGCCCCTGTATATACATCAGCCCAGCACAGCCAGCCCCTGTATATACATCAGCCACAGCCAGCCCCCAGCCGGGTATATACATCAGCCCAGCCAGCCCCAGCCCCTGTTTATACATCAGCCCAGCCAGCCCCTGTATATACATCAGCCCAGCCAGCCCCCAGCCCCTGTATATACATCAGCCCAGCCAGCCCCTGTATATACATCAGACCAGCCAGCCCCCAGCCCCTGTATATACATCAGCCACAGCCAGCCCCTGTATATACATCAGACCAGCCAGCCCCTGTATATACATCAGCCAGCCAGCCTCCAGCCCCTGTATATACATCAGACCAGCCAGCCCCAGCCCCTGTATATACATCAGCCCAGCCAGCCCCCCTGTATATATATCAGACCAGCCAGCCCCCAGCCCCTGTATATACATCAGCCCAGCCAGCCCCTGTATATACATCAGCCCAGCCAGCCCCCAGCCCCTGTATATACATCAAGCCAGCCAGCCCCTGTATATACATCAGACCAGCCAGCCCCCAGCCCCTGTATATACATCAGCCCACAGCCAGCCCCTGTATATACATCAGACCAGCCAGCCCCTGTATATACATCAGCCAGCACAGCCAGCCCCTGTATATCTCAGCCCAGCCGCCTAGCCTGTATATACATCAGCCCACCAGCCAGCCCCCAGCCCTGTATATACATCAGCCACAGCCAGCCCCTGTATATACATCAGACCAGCCAGCCCCCAGCCCCTGTATATACATCAGCCACCAGCCCAGCCCCTGTATATACATCAGCCAGCCAGCCCCTGTATATACATCAGAGCCCGAGCCAGCCAGCCCCCAGCCCCTGTATATACATCAGCCACAGCCACCTCCAGCCCCTGTATATACATCAGCCCAGCCAGCCCCTGTATATACATCAGACCAGCCAGCCCCAGCCCCTGTATATACATCAGCCACAGCCCAGCCCCTGTATATACATCAGACCAGCCAGCCCCTGTATATACATCAGCCACAGCCAGCCCCAGCCCCTGTATATACATCAGCCCAGCCAGCCCCAGCCCTGTATATACATCAGCCAGCCAGCCCCTGTATATACATCAGACCAGCCAGCCCCCAGCCCCTGTATATATACCAGCCAGCCCCTGTATACTCAGCCACCCAGCCCCTGTATATACATCAGACCAGCCAGCCCCCAGCCCCTGTATATACATCAGCCAGCCAGCCCCCAGCCCCTGTATATACATCAGCCAGCCAGCCCCCAGCCCCTGTATATAATCAGCCCAGCCACAGCCAGCCCCTGTATATACATCAGCCAGCCAGCCCCTCAGCAGCACCTGTATATACATCAGACCAGCCACCCCCAGCCCCTGTATATACATCAGCCAGCCAGCCCCAGCCCCTGTATATATCAGCCCAGCCAGCCCCAGCCCCTGTATATACATCAGCCCAGCCAGCCCCTGTATATACATCAGACCAGCCAGCCCCCAGCCCCTGTATATACATCAGACCACAGCCCCAGCCCCTGTATATACATCAGACCAGCCAGCCCCCAGCCCTGTATATACATCAGCCAGCCAGCCCCAGCCCCTGTATATACATCAGACCAGCCAGCCCCTGTATATACATCAGCCCAGCCAGCCCCAGCCCTGTATATACATCAGCCCAGCCAGCCCCTGTATATACATCAGACCAGCCAGCCCCCAGCCCCTGTATATACATCAGCCACAGCCAGCCCCTGTATATACATCAGCCACCAGCCCCAGCCCCTGTATATACATCAGCCAGCCAGCCCCAGCCCCTGTATATACATCAGACCAGCCAGCCCTCCAGCCCCTGTAATACATCAGCAGCCAGCCCTGTATATACATCAGACCAGCCAGCCCCAGCCCCTGTATATAATCAGCCCAGCCAGCCCCAGCCCCTGTATATACATCAGACCAGCCAGCCCCCAGCCCCTGTATATACATCAGACCCAGCCAGCCCCCAGCCCCTGTATATACATCAGACCAGCCAGCCCCCAGCCCTGTATATACATCAGACCAGCCAGCCCCAGCCCCTGTATATACATCAGACCAGCCAGCTCCCAGCCCCTGTATATATATCAGACCAGCCAGCCCCCAGCCCCTGTATATACATCAGCCCAGCCAACCCCTGTATATACATCAGCCCAGCCAGCCCTGTATATACATCAGACCAGCCAGCCCCAGCCCCTGTATATACATCAGACCAGCCAGCCCGTATATACATCAGCCCAGCCAGCCCCCAGCCCCTGTATATACATCAGCCCAGCCAGCCCCTGTATATACATCAGCCACAGCCAGCCTCCAGCCCCTGTATATACATCAGCCCAGCCAGCCCCTGTATATACATCAGACCAGCCAGCCCCCAGCCCCTGTATATACATCAGACCAGCCAGCCCCTGTATATACATCAGCCCAGCCAGCCTCTGTATATACATCAGACCAGCCAGCCCCCAGCCCCTGTATATACATCAGCCCAGCCAACCCTGTATATACATCAGCCCAGCCAGCCCCTGTATATACATCAGACCAGCCAGCCCCCAGCCCCTGTATATACATCAGACCAGCCAGCCCCTGTATATACATCAGCCCAGCCAGCCCCCAGCCCCTGTATATACATCAGCCCAGCCAGCCCCTGTATATACATCAGCCACAGCCAGCCTCCAGCCCCTGTATATACATCAGCCCAGCCAGCCCCTGTATATACATCAGACCAGCCAGCCCCAGCCCCTGTATATACATCAGACCAGCCAGCCCCTGTATATACATCAGCCCAGCCAGCCTCTGTATATACATCAGACCAGCCAGCCCCAGCCCCTGTATATACATCAGCCCAGCCAGCCCCCAGCCCCTGTATATATATCAGCCCAGCCAGCCCCCAGCCCCTGTATATATATCAGACCAGCCAGCCCCAGCCCCTGTATATACATCAGCCCAGCCAGCCCCCAGCCCCTGTATATACATCAGCCCAGCCAGCCCCTGTATATACATCAGCCAGCCAGCCCCTGTATATACATCAGCCCAGCCAGCCCCGCCCTGTATATACATCAGCCCAGCCAGCCCCCAGCCCCTGTATATACATCAGACCAGCCAGCCCCTGTATATACATCAGACCAGCCAGCCCCCAGCCCCTGTATATACATCAGCCCAGCCAGCCCCCAGCCCCTGTATATACATCAGCCCAGCCAGCCCCAGCCCCTGTATATACATCAGCCCAGCCAGCCCCAGCCCCTGTATATACATCAGCCCAGCCAGCCCCCAGCCCCTGTATATATATCAGCCCAGCCAGCCCCCAGCCCCTGTATATACATCAGCCCAGCCAGCCCCAGCCCCTGTGTATACATCAGCCCAGCCAGCCCCCAGCCCCTGTATATACATCAGCCCAGCCAGCCCCTGTATATACATCAGCCCAGCCAGCCCCCAGCCCCTGTATATACATCAGCCCAGCCAGCCCCTGTATATACATCAGCCGAGCCAGCCCCCAGCCCCTGTATATACATCAGCCCAGCCAGCCCCCACAGGAATAAAATCCCCCATGATCTGATATTTTTGAGTCATCAATAACGCAATTCCAGAAAATATTTTCCAGTTTCCTTTACTCCTGCCACCCTCCACAGCGTATATATTTCCATCATGGAGTAGGTGCTTACATCTTTCTCTAACAGAAGTGATCACATGTCCCCTAGCAGGACTAAACAAAAAATAAAAATAAAAATTAATAAAGATGTTAAACAAAAGCATTTACCTTAAAATAAATAAAATCATATTTGGTATTACCACTTCTGTTAATGTCCAGTCTATTTGACCCATCAACTTTATTTAACCCATAAATTTAACCTCCCCCAAAAATGCAATAAAAAGCAATCAAAACTTAGCATGTGCCCCAGAAAAGTATAAAAACAAACTATAACTCATAAACAGAAATAAAAAAAAAAAGTGATAGGTCTCAGAAAATGGCAAGACAAACCATATTTTTTCCATAAGAATTTATTTAAGCCACTAAATAAAAAAAACAACAACAAAAAACTATGGGCCCGATTCATCATTGCATTTCCGCTATTTTTTTGGCTTGAACACCTCCCAGCAGAAATCAAATTTCTGCATCTCCTGAAGAAGTTATGTGAACTTCGAAACGCGTTGAGTGTACTGTGTGGACTATGGAATAAATACCAGTCCTTTTCATCCATTACCTTGATTGTGAATTCTACAGCAGCGCGGTTTATATCCACGTTTTTCCTCTTTTTTGCAACTGTGAACTGGTCAGATGATCTGATCTGTGAATCTGCGGCAGCTGTTGACTCTGAAGTGTCCTATATGCGTGTTTAATATGGATGACTATTATTATTTGTGAAATTATCATCGGATAAGAACCTATTTGCGCTTTTCTCTCCTAGAGGTGTTTGTATTTCTAGACAGATTTATGACATTAATTTGGCGCACCTCTACCCCCTGGACTGATTTTATGTACTTCAGATATTTCCTCACATTTTTTTGAGACTTTTCCCACTTAAAAAAAGTTGCAAGTCATATAAAAAGACAATTTTAGGCTTGGTCCAAAATTCATGAATCGCGTGTGTTATTTTTATAAATATAGAGCAAAAAAAATAAAAAAGTCAGGGAACACCACAAATCAAAAAATAACTGTCTCTTCAAAAAATGGGAATGATAAATTGAGAACTGTATGTGTGAAATCATCAAAAGGTCTCGTTCACAACAACATATTTTGGATCTGAAGAATCGAACCAGCAACTCCTACTGCAAAAAAAAGGTTCTCATATGGCTATATTGATGACAAATATAAAGTTATGGCTTTTGGACAAAGGGGAGGAAAAAAAATAAAGGACAAAAATTAAAAAAAATAAAGGGGTAAAACACATTCACATGCTGAAGGATCAATAAAACAGAATGTACGATAAACAGCTAGTAAGAAATAATAGCAGAAGCGTAAAACATATCTAGAAAAGTAAGTTGTCTTACAAGTCTCCTCTGCCATCACTCAGAAAATGCCAAGAGTTTCTTTTCTCAAACATGTTGTAAAATGTGTACATAATAGGCAGAAAAATATTTAGAATTGAGAGTCCTCAGTGGTTGATACCTTTTAATGGCTAACTGAAAAGATGGTAACAAATTGCAAGCTTTCGAGACTACGCAGGTCTCTTCATCAGGCAAAGACTAAAACAAAAACTGAAGAATCACATATTTATACACAAGAGGACACAGGAATAATGCTAACTTCAAATCTGAGAAAGATAGAAAGATTTGGGAATATAAACTTATGATGACCTTTGACACTCTTAGTGCTGGAATGAACGTGTCACATGGATTCATGTCTGTGTACATCAATTAAGGAATCTCTCAATAAGCTTCTCTGACCTTCTAGGGGCATCAAAACACAATACCAGACCCCAATCAGAGGGCAATAAAACTCTCACTCCTTATCTATGAACTGTTCCAATATTTATGTTCATCCCTCTGCCATAATGACAGTTCTGCTTCACGTCACTTGTCTTACCTATTGCACTATTCCTGTGTCCTCTTGTGTATAAATATGTGATTCCTCAGATTCTGTATTAGTCTTTGCCTGATGAAGAGACCTGAGTAGTCTCGAAAGCTTGCAATTTGTTACCATCTTTTCAGTTAGCCATTAAAAGGTATCAACCACTGAGGACTCTCAACTCTAAATATTTTTCTATCTACTGGCTAACACGGTACGAAGATATACATCTTTCCTGTATACATAATAGGCATTACTTTAACACTCAAGTCTCGAAACCATAACTGATTAGATACCACTTTAGAAAAGATAAATATATATAAATCTGTAGAATTCCCAGCGTGGGTTCCCTGCGTGTGTCGCGCTCAGCAGCTGGGCCTGTCTGTTCTTACATTCCGGCTCTCTAGACATTACTATCCTAAACATTTGTGTACTCCACTCACTTACTGGGCTGGATGATACTTTTAAAAGCTTACTGGTTACAAACAAAATCCACTGGAAGCCAAAAGGTTTTCGGCAATTAGGTAACAAACTATGTGTCTCCTCATTAATGCAATGTAAAAAAATATTACCCGTGGGCTACGTGTTCAACAAAGCAAAATAAAATATAGAAGTGAAGTTCTCATTATTATCCAGATCTATTATCGCTTATTTACCTTAACGTCGTTGTGTTCGGGGCTGGATGATTATTCTTGTCGAACCCCATGTAGAAGAAGGAAACTACTTTCCGACCTATGCATTTTATTCTCATTTTTTTTTTATTACTTGTTTTTAACCCCTTCATGACATTTGACATATCTATTAGTGATGAGCGTACGTGATTGGATAAGGTGTTATCTGAACATGCTCTGCCCGGGTGCTAAACGAGTGTCTTCGACGAGCTCGAATACTATGTTCCAGTCCCTGCGGCTGCATGTCTCGCGGCTGCTCAACAGCCTCAAATCATGCAGAGATTGCCTAACAAACAGGCAATAACCACATGTGTTGTGGCTGTGGAACAGCTGCGGGGACTTGAACATATTTTTGGAGCACGCTGAAGACACTCAGTTAGCACACACACGAGCATGCTCGGATAACACCTTATCCAAGCACGTTCGCTCATCACTAGTACATCAGGTCGGATAGGGGTTCGTGACCGATGACATATAGGTACGTCATTGCAATCATGCCTGGCAGAGGATCTGTGCCTGCACTATCGCTGCTGGGAACTCGGCTTACATGATAGCCGACACTCTCACAGGCAGTAGCCAACACCGACCCTGGTTGTTTAACCCCATAAATGCCACGATTGATATCGATCACAACATTTATGAGGATGGGAGATCGGGCGGGCTTGATCGGGTCTACAAGTTACGGCAAGCCTGTTAGATCTAAGGCTTCTGTCAGTGTAACACTGACAGCGATAATGTATTGCAATGCTAGTGTAATGTAACGCATTCTACCAGCGATCAGAGTGACAAAAGTGACAATTTTTTGCCTCATTATTATTTTTTTATAGAGTTCACTGAAGGGGTTTTATAGCTCAGGTCATTCTGGATGCAGCAATACCAAATATGGGTAACTTATTTTTTTTTTTACATCAAAATACATATTTATGGATATATATATATATATATATATATATATATATATATATATATACACATGCACATACAGCTCTGGCAAAAATTAAGAGACCACTTTCAAATGTTCAGATTGTCTGATTTTTCTCTTTATAGGTATATTTTTGAGTAAAATGTAAATTGCTCTTTTAGTCTATAAACTTCTGACAACATGTCTCTGAATTTCCAAGCAATAAATTTTGTATTTTTTTCTGACAAAGAAAAATGGTCAAAATATAAAAAAAAAACAGTGATTTCAGACCTCAAATAATGCAAAGAAAGTAAGTTCATAATCCTTTAGAATCCACAATACTAATGTTTTAACTCAGGAAGAGTTCAGAAATCAATATTTTGTGGAATAACCATGATTTTTAAAACAGCTTTCATGCGTCTTGGCATGCTTTCCACCAGTCTTTCACACTGCTTCTGGCGCAAAACTTTAAGCAGTTCTTCTTTGTTTGATGGCTTGTGACTATCCATCTTCCTCTCCATCACATTCTAGAGGTTTTCAATGGGTTCAGGTCTGGAGTTTGGGCTGGCCATGACAGGGTTTTGATGTGGTGGTCTCTTAATTTTTGCCAGAGCTGCATATATATTGTTTTAATTTTTTTTACTTTTTTACTTAGTGAAGGAAATAATTATTTGATCCCTTGATGATTTTGTAAGTTTTCCCACTGACAAAGACATGAACAGTCTATAATTTTAAGGGTAGGTTAATTTTAACATTGAGAGATAGAATATCAAAATAAAATCCAGAAAATCACATTGTATAAATTATATAAATTATTTGCATTTTGCAGTGAGAAATAAGTATTTGATCCCTCTGGCAAACAAGACTTAATACTTGGTGGCAAAACCCTTGTTGGCAGCACAGCAGTCAGACGTTTTTTGTAGTTGATGATGAGGTTTGAGCACATGTCAGGAGGAATTTTGCTCCACTCCTCTTTGCAGATCATTAAGATTTTGAGGCTCTCGCTTGGTAACTCGGAGCTTCAACTCCCTCCATAAGTTTTCTATGGGATTAAGGTCTGGAGACTGGCTAGGCCACTCCATGACCTTAATGTGCTTTTATTTAGCCACTCCTTTGTTGCCTTGGCTGTATGTTTTGGGTCATTGTCTTGCTGGAAGACCCGGCCATGACCCAATTCTAATGTCCTGGGGAGGAAGGAGGTTGTCACTCAGGATTTTACGGTACATGGCACCATCCATTCTCCCATTGATGCGGTGAAGTAGTCCTGTGCCCTTAGCAGAGAAACACCCCCAAAACATGTTTCCACCTCCATGCTTGACAGTGGGGACGGTGTTCCTTGGGTCATAGGCAGCATTTCTCTTCCTCAAAACACAGCGAGTTGAGTTAATGCCAAAGAGATCAATTTTTGTCTCATCTGACCACAGCACCTTCTCCCAATCACTCACAGAATCATCCAGGTGTTCATTGGTAAACTTCAGACGGGCTGCACATGTCCTTCTTGAGCAGGGGACCTTGCGAGCACTGCAGGATTTTAAACCTTTACGACGTAATGAGTTAACAATGGTTTTCTTGGTGACTGTGGTCCCAGCTGCCTTGAGATCAATAAAAAGTTCCCCCCGTGTAGTTTAGGCTGATCTCTCACCTTCCTCATGATCAAGGATACCCCACGAGGTGAGATTTTGCAGGGTGCAACAGATCGATGTCGATTGACAGTCATTTTGTATTTCTTTCATTTTCTTACTATTGCACCAACAGTTGTCTCCTTCTCACCCAGTTATGGTTTTGTAGCCTATTCCAGCTTTGTGCAGGTCTATGATCTTGTCCCTGACATCCTTATAAAGCTCTTTGGTCTTGCCCATGTTGTAGAGGTTAGAGTCTGATTTAATCGAGTCTGTGAACAGGAGTCTTTTATAAAGGTGACTATGTAAGACAGCTGTCTTTACTGCAGGTAACGAGTTGATTAGGAGCTCTAACTGGTCTGTAGGAGCCAGAACTCTTAATGGTTGGTGGGGGATCAAATACTTATTTCTCACTGCAAAATGTAAATAAGTTTAAATAATTTATACAATGTGATTTTCTGGATTTTATTTTTGATATTCTATCTCTCAATGTTAAAATTAACCTACCCTTAAAATTATAGACTGTTCATGTCTTTGTCAGTGGGCAAACTTACAAAATCAGCAAGGGATCAAATACTTATTTCCCCCACTGTATGTATTCCCTTTGAAAGAATTTCAGAACAGCTATATAATCCCACCTAGCCTGATGGACAGCTCCTCAGTGTCCCTTTTTTTGCGGCTGCTCTGTAGAAGTTCCAGCTTCCATACCTACAGATACGACGTACTTGTCCAATAGATAAAAGTCCCTCCTCACCTATTAAAGGAGACGCGATTGCGCCTTTGTAGCTCTCCCTATTGACAGCTAAGAGATTTGATTGGCTTTGAAACCCCCAAATAAGCTACTAAAGAGAGCTGCTGATGTGTCGTCACTAGTGATGAGCGAACATGCTCGGATAAGGTGTTATCTGAGCATGCTCGGGTGCTGAGAGTCTTCGGATAACTCCTTTAATTTAATATATATGCTCTAATTTCTCCTTATATTACATATATATATTTATAAGGCAGATTACAGTTGATGTAAACACGTATACAGTCACTGTCGGTGTACCCCAGGGCTCAGTCCTTGGCCCCCTTCTCTTCTCTCTCTACACGCCCCAATTGGACAGACCATCAGCAGATTTGGCTTTCAGTACCATCTTTATGCTGATGACACACAACTATACACTCATCCCCCGACCTTACCCCTGCTGTACTACAGAACGCCACTGACGGTCTGTCCACAGTCTCCAACATCATGTCCGCTCTCTATCTGAAACTCAACCTCTCCAAAACTGAACTTCTTCTGCTCCCGCCGTCTACTAACCTCCCTAAATTTGACATATCCCTCTCCGTGGGCTGCACCATAATAACACCCCGGCAGCAGGCTCGCTGTCTGGGTGTTATGTTTGACACCAATCTCTCCTTCACCTCCCATATACAATCTCTTGCCCGCCTTGCCGCCTACACCTAAAGAACATCTCTAGAATCCGCCCTTTTCTACCATGGAAACAACAAAAACCCTCACTGTAGCATTGATCCACTCCCGCCTGGACTACTGAACGCTCTATTACTTGGCCTCCCCATTACTCGACTATCCCCTCTCCAGTCCATCCTTAATGCAGCAGCCAGGGTCATCCATCTGGCTAATCGGTACTCGGACGCGTCCGCTCTTCGCCAGTCCTTACACTGGCTGCCCATTCATTATAGATCCAATTCAAAGTACTTGTTCTCACCCACAAAGCTTCCACAGTGCAGCACCCCCCTACATCTCCTCCCTCATTTCTATCGGCCTAACCAACTGCTGCGCTCTGCAAATGACTTTCGACTAACCTCTGCACTAATCCGTACCTCCCACTCCCGACTCCAAGACTTCTCCCGCGCTGCGCCAATCCTCTGGAATGCTCTACCCCAAGAAATTAGGACTATTCACAATTTGCATGGTTTCAGGCGCTCCCTCAAAACACATTTGTTCAGAGCGGCCTATCACATTCACTAATCAAAGTCATTCTATGTGTAATGTGTGTGTGTGTGTGTGTAGCCCATTCACTATCTCCATCCATCCCTCACTCCCTCAAGATGGCTGCACCATCATTGTAAATGCACCATTGTATATATACACCTGTACTTTGTATCTCCCCCACCTCATTGTAGATTGTAAGCTCTCACGAGCAGGGTCGGCTTATTTTGCTTTAATTATTGTATTAACGTTGTTACTTATGACTTGTGTTCTGAAACTGTTAAACTGTAAAGCGCTGCGGAATATGATGGCGCTATATAAATAAAGATTATTATTATTATAGTATACAAGTGTCACGATTCCACCCAATGACTCGGGGATGCAGTTACTGATGACTCAGCAGTCCAATCTGGTACAGGGGCGTCCTGAAGTTGTCGGTACTTTGAGTGACAGCTCAGTTGTCCAGTCTGGGGCAGGGATGTGCTGAGCTGTCAGTGTTTTGATTTACAGCTCGATCATTCAATTTCAGACTGGGAGGTGCTGGCTGTCTCCAGGTTTTCATTGTCCCAGGTGATTGCCGGGCTACTTAAGTGGTCTATTAGTCACAGACCTCTGCCGGAAGTACATTCAGCTTTTGTGTGGTTTATCTCTGTGCCTAGTGTTCCGTTTGTTGATCTTTCAATGACTGATCTTGGACCTCGTTCTGTTTGTTTAACACCTTTGCTGTGATCTGCTTTCCTCCTGGTATTTTGACCTCTGACCATTACGTGACTACAACTTTGTCTCTTCCTTCTGATGATGTACCCTTCTGGCTTTTGACCTCGGACTCCTTGACTATCCCAATTCACGGCTTGTCCGTGAGAAATGACTCAGGGTCACAATATGATGTCAGCTTTAGTAGGTAAATCACCATTCTCAAGCAACGCAGCGTACTTCAGTCTATAAGTAGCTTGGCAGTGGGTTTCAGAAAGACTTGCACGCACCTCCCTTAAGTATTTGGAACCAGAAGAGTCCAAGAAAATGCTTGAAATTATTAATATGTACTGCTGGTTTTATGAGAGCTGAATTACTAGAATTTCATTCAGCTGTACGTATAAATGTTAACACAGCAATATTACCTGGAATGCAATTTGGAGATCTGACTGTGAGGGTTGTTTCATGTGAGCTACCAATTTTGCAGAAAATATATTCCTAGTGGTGATGGTCCTGTGTAGCTAATTCTTCTTTCAATTTTGTTTTATGAAGTGGGAAAAGAGGCTGAGCAGAAAATACCCTGGGGCCTCATGCACATGCTGAAAAGGTCTGCCCAAAGCACTACATAAGTTCTAAGTGAGAAGTGCAGCCTGAATGGCCAACAGGCATATAAAATGATGTGAACCTGTAACGCCTGGAAGTGGAAAAATAATTTACTTGTTCTATCTCTCAGTACAAAAATACAGCCTGCGGCAAGACAGGGTGACTGCGGTACAATCAGTGGTGCCAAGCACGCGGCACGATCCGTACCCTCGGTAAAGGGCAAATATGTTCTGGTGCCAAGTAGACCCAGACAAGGGTAAAATTTGCAGGAAGGGTAAAATAACAGACCCGAGAACGGTATTATTTTGGCATATGCATGACATCTGAACGCTCGCTATGGTAATAATACATTATGCATGCTATAGTGCTCAGCATAAATGAGTACACCCCTTTTGAAAAGTAAGATTTTAATCAATATCTCACTAAACACAAGAACTATTGCCAATATTTCAACAAGACTGAGTTTTGTAGAACATTTTTTAACCCATAATATGAAAGTAAGGATAATAATATAACTTTCAATAGAAAATCTTCAGTTTTACTCAAATTAGCTGATCTAAAAATGAGTCTAAAAGGGGATGTTCCCCAGATCCAAAGGGAAGTAGCTAAAACTTAACCTTTATTCACACAGGACTAAAAAACAAAAAAGTTGGGAGAATGTGCACATATTAAAAGACAAAACAAAACTCAGAAGACTTAAGGGTATGCCACACTGAACAATATCGCTAACGGGATCGCTAAAAAAGTCACTATTTAGCGATCCCGTTAGCGATGTTGTTCAGTGCGGCAGCTGCCAGCGACGTGGCCCCTGCTGTGATCTCGCTCGTCGCTGGAATCGTTCCGGACCCTATTTTCTCGTCGGCGCTCCCGCTGGGTAAGTATATATCGCTAGTGTGGCACCTTTTCTTAGCGATTTAGCGGTACTTTTGTACCGCTAAAGTCGTTAAGAAGATCGCTAACGGCGATAGCGTCGTTAACTATATTGCTAAATGTGGCCGCACTTAGCGATATAGAAACAATCCCGCTAGCGATCGCATTAGTATGCGTCGTTATTGTGATCGCTAGCGGGATTGTTTAGTGTGGCAGTACCTTCAGGGTGAGTTTCCACGGTCAGGAAACGCTGCGTGTTTGGCGCTGTGCGCTGGCGCAGCGCCAAACACGCAGCGTCCAGATGTTACAGCATAGTGGAGGGGATTTCAAGAAATCCCGTCTCCACTATGCGTAACAATACGCAGGTGGCAAACCTGCGTAAACGGACATGCGGCGCGTCTTTTTAGACCGCAGCATGTCCTCGCGTATTGCGGCGACGGGGCGTCGCCGCAACATAATTAACACAGGGCTATGTAGCCCTGCGCTCTTTCCGGAGGTGTTCCGGAGGTGTCCTGAACACCTCCGGAAAGAGCGCGCGTCAGAAAGGGGGCGGGGCTTAGACGGAGCGGAATTTCCGCTCCGTCAAAAGCGCTATGGTTCCGGACCGTGGAACCATAGCCTTAGGCGTTTCGAGTAGAAAAACTCTTAATCATTGCTAGTAACCCCTTAACGACCAGAGGTAGTTTTGTTTTTGCATTTTGATTTTTTTGCTCCCCTTCTTCCCTGAGCAGAACTTTTTTATTTTTTGGTTAATATGGCCGTGTGAGGACTTGTTTTTTGCAAAACAAGTTGTACTTTTGAACCACACCATGGTTTTTAGCATATCGTGTACTGGAAAACAGGAAAAAAGTTCCAAGTGCAGTGAAATTACAGCTAAATGCTAAAACTGAGCTGCCATTATGATTCTACAGGTCATTACAAGTTCATAGACACCAAACAAGTATAGGTTATTTTTTAAGTGGTGAAAACAAATTCCAAAATTTAGTAAAAATGATAAAATTGCGCCATTTTCAGGCATTTTTATTTATACCATTTTGGTGCAGGTACGATCTATTCATCGCCCGTTATTGCATTTTAATGCAATGTTGTGGTGACCAAAAAAACGTAATTCTGGCGTTTACTTTTTTTCTCATTGCGCCATTTAACGATCGTGTTCTTTTTTTATATTGATAGATCGGGCGATTCTGAACCCGGCCATACCAAATAAGTGTATATTTTTTTATTGATTTATTTTGAATGGGGCGAATGGGGGGATGATTTGAACTTTTATATTTTTTAAAACTTTTTTTTACTTTTTGCATGATTCAATAGTGTCCATGGGGGACTAGAAGCTGCAGTTGTCCAGTCGGCTCTGCTAGACACAGGCGATGTTCAGATCGCCTGTATGTAGCAGAAATGCTCACTTGCTATGAGCGCTGACCACCGGGCAGTGCTCATAGCAATCTGGCTATGACAACCATAGAGGTCTGCTGGAGACATATGGTTGTCATGCCAACCCATCGGTGACCCACGCTCACGTGACGGGGTCACTGATGGGCGGGATTTCCGAAGCGCTTGCCGGAAGCGCGAGTTAAATGCCTCTGTCAGAAATAGACAGTGGCATTTAACTAGTTAACAGCCGCGGGTGGATCGCGATTCCACCCGCGGCTGTTAGAGGCACATGTCGGCTGTATATATCAACTGTCGTGCCTGGAAAGGGGGGAGTCCAACATCGGTGTACTATTACGAAAGGGGTTAAAGTAATCATAGGTATAATTAAAGCTTTTACTACTCGAAACGAGTAAGATTTTTTTATTTTTTAAATGTGCACATTCTCCCGATTTCTTTTTAAACCTATATTATTAAAGACTAAGTTTTAGCTACTTCCCTATGGTGCTGGAGAACATCCCCTTTTGGTCATTTGAGAGCTATTTGACCTGGAATCCAAACATACTTCATGCATCACGCCCAGACCACAGAGTGTCTACCCTGGAAATCTCCTGGGATACCTATAATCTCTAAAAGGCCTGAAGTTAAAGATGACACATTTACTTTGCATTTTAGGCCAATAAATGTATGTATATATTGTCATCTTTTGCATTTTTAAAATTACAGAACGATAAATGGGCTGATGCAAAAGTTTGGGCGCCTTGCATGGTTAGTACCTAGTAGCACCCTTCTTGCAAGTATGACAGCTTGTAAACATCTTTTGTAGCCAGGCAAATCTTTCAATTCTTGTATCAGGGATTGTCATCCATTCTTCCTTGGAAAATTCTTCCAGTTCTGTGAGATTCCTGGGGCGTCTCGCATTCTCTGCTGTTTTGAGGTCTAGCCACAGATTTTCAATGATGTTTAGATCAGGGGACTGTGAGGGCCATTGTAAAACCTTCAGCTTGCGCCTTTTGAGGTCGTCTATTGCGGATTTTGACTTGTGTTTAGGATCATTAACCATTTGTAGAAGCCATCCTCTTTTCATAATATAATGGTATTAATCTTAGTGCATTGACTTTTGCCTCTTTTTGGTTATATAGTGCTGGCACCCAAATGCTAGTGTAAGTCTAGGTAAGGGTAACGTTTCTCCTTGTGGAGAACACCAGCCAGGCTTGTAATGTCAGGGTGAGGAGACTTATAATCCATGCATGATCCTCTAGGAATTTAAATATGCAAATTACCTCTTCAGAGAGGAAGAGGACTAGAACTCTAGCGCCACCTATTGGAAGTAGCAATTCTAAAAGTCAATATCAACCTTTTAACGAGCCTTGTCTTATGACTTAGGATAAAAGCCAAACAAGAATATCAATTTGCAGACACAATTTTTTGGGGTATGGCCCCTCATCAGTGCAAAGCATGAGATCTGATTTGGCTAGGCGAAACGCTTAAGATTGGGATCTAAGAAGTAATGTTTCCCCTTGTGGACAGTGACAAACCCAATACCATCAATAAATTCTATAACTAAGCTTGTTCTAGTGGTGGTGGCTGAAAGACCCAGTTTAGTCACTTGAAGGGGTCATCCAGTATTTGTACAGCCCTTTCTCAATTACAATATTTCTCCACATAGAATAAACACTGCATACATTCACCTCCTTTGCCAGCACCTTTGGTGATGAGTCTCCTGTGACATTATGTCACGTGAGCCCTGCAGCCACCCACAAAAGTGATTGGCATCTTTCTGAGTATAACCCCACCCACGGCAGTGATTGGCAGCTTTCTGAGTATAACCCCACCCACAGCAGTGATTGGCAGCTTTCTGAATATAACCCCGCCCACAGCAGTGATTGGCAGCTTTCTGAGTATAACCCCACCCACACCACTGATTGGCAGCTTTCTGAGTATAACCCCGCCACACCAGTGATTGCAGCTATCTGAGTATAACCCCACCCACAGCAGTGATTGGCAGCTTTCTGAGTATAACCCCGCCCACCGCAGTGATTGGCAGCTTTCTGAGTATAACCCCACCCACAGCAGTGATTGGCAGCTTTCTGAGTATAACCCCACCCACAGCAGTGATTGGCAGCTTTCTGAGTATAACCCGCCCACAGCAGTGATTGTTGTTAATAGGCAAAAATCTGCCAATAAGTGGAGTGGGGGGATAAGCAGAGGTCATGAACATGAAGGAATACATGGCTGCAGGTTTAGTAGTCCTCTAATAATGTTTTCGTAATACAGTGAGTTTATGAAAAACTACAGCAAGCAGCCCAGTGAGTGACAGATTACTGGATCAGGGTCTCAGTCTCCACATTATGCTTTGAGGCTATGTGCACACGTTCATGATTTTTCAAGCTTTTTTAGCGTTTTTGCGGCGGTTTTCCGCCGCAAAAACGCATGCATTAGGCATTCTATTATTAGAATGCATTCCGCAATTTTTGTGCACATGCTGCATTTTTTTCTGTAAAAAAACGCATCGAGGGAAAAAAATGCAGCATTTTCTTTCTTTTTCCGGAATCGCAATGATTCCGCCACCATATGAATGCAATGAACGCTTACTTTCCGCATGTGGCTATGCCCATCATGCGCAAAGTGAGCGGTTCATGTGCAGATGGTACCCAGGGTCTGGGGAGAGGAGACTCTGCCCTGGGTACCATATCCATGTTAACACAATAATTAAAGTAAAAAATCGTGATACGCTCACCTTCCGGTGGCCCCTGCAGCTTTCCCGCTCCTCAGCGATGCTCCCGGCATTCCCGTTCCCAGTGATGCCTTGCGACAATGCCATGTGATGACGTAGTGGTCTCGCGTGATGCTACGTTATCTGGGGTCATTGTCGCTAGGCATCCCTGGGAGCGGGAATGCCGGGAGCATCGCGAGGACCAGGAAGGCTGCGGGGGCCGCCGAAGGTGAGCGTATCACGATTTTTTATTATTTTTAACATTAGATCTTGATACTATTGATGCGGCATAGGCGGCATCAATAGTAAAGAGTTGGTCACACGAGTCAAACACTATGTGTGACCAACCTGTCAATCAGTTTTCCAAGTGATGCTACAGATCGCTTGCAAAACGCTAGTTTTTAGCGGGAATACACATACCTATAAAATGTGTATGTCCCGCGCAGGGAGGTGTGGGATTGCCGTGGAAATTTCCGGGGCAATTCTGTTACGTGTGCACATAGGCTAACACTGCTTCATGCTCACGTTCATCCTGCCTATTTTGCATGAATCATGTATTGCATGCACAGGCTCCTATGATGTGCATTTAGGATGACTTATTTAAGGTATTGTCTAGCAAAGAAAGTCAGTAGTAACATTTTCTTAATATTAGTAAGCGATTCAACTTACTGATCTGCATCAGGTCTTGACGGTTCAATGATCTTTAGCTGTAAGCTGGTCCTCAGTAGACAGGTCTTCATCTGATAGAAGATACTGTTTCCAGCAAAGGTGTTTTTTAATTACAGCATATAAATATTACATTACATAAATATTACAGCATACAGCCGTCCCATATAAATGTAGACTTCAGTCTAAGACAGGATTTACATTAGGCAGGTTCCCAGCAACAAGAATCGCCTTATGGCTGCTGGGTACACATGAATTGGCCAATTTATGAACTAAATAGTCTCAATTTTTCCATATTATCTACAGCAGTAATGCAATTCAGATTTCATGTTTGCATGCTATAGCGCTACAGAGTGCTGCTTTAATTGTTGGTTATATATGGAGATAGCTATTCTTGGTAAGCACCTGTCAATTGTGTGAAGGGGCTAGTTAATACTTGTTTCAGTAGCCGTCAGCCTGCCGCCATGAATATACGTCAGCGCTCACTAAGGGAGCTCGCTCTGCTACTGATAGTCCGCCTTCTCCCTTCACCATTAACCCCTTTCTGACATTGGATGTACTATCCTGTCCATGTGCCCTGGGCCTTAATACCCATGGACGGGATAGTATGTCATGGGCGATCAGCCGCGCTCACAGGGGGAGCACGGCTGATCGCCACCGGGTGTTAGCTGATTCTCACAACTGACACCCGACACTTTAACCCTGGAACACTGCGATCAAACACGATCGCAGCGTTCCGGAGCCGGCACAGGGGCTGACAGTCCCTCTGCCTTTGGATCGGAGACCCCGCAGCATGCCAACATCTGGGTTACCAGAGCTGAGAAACTTCCAGTCATGCGCAGTGTATGATCAGGAAGTCTCTCAGGTCAGTGTAAAATGCATGCAGCGCTGTTTTTAAAAAATATTTTACCTCACAAAATGTATCCTCTGCGATCCCCTGCTGTAATGTCAGTATTGTGTTTTGCTGCCTCCCCTGCCCAGGAGCTGTGGTATGTTCTGTACACGGTCACACACAGGGGTGAGAGTGTCTGACCGTGTACAGAGCACAGAGGGGAGAAGTCAGCACATGGGGAAAGAGAGAGTGGATAGGTGGGTGAGCACATGGGGGGAAATTCTCAACGCTGCAAAGTCTGCCCCCATCGTGACATTACCACCCTCCCGATGCCATAGCATCGGGCCTCCATCTAGTAAATATTTGAATTAAAAAAAAAATAGAAATAATAAAAGTACACGTATTTAGTATCGCTGCGTCCGTAACGACCTGACCTAAGAGCTGTCCCGTTAACCCCTTTTAACACCATTAAAAAAAAAAAAAAAATCAGTGCTTTATCATCATACCGCCAAGAAGTGGAATAATACGCGATCAAAAAGACCGATATAAATAAACATGCTACCGCTGAAAACGTCATCTTGTCCCGCAAAAAACGAGCCGCCATACAGCGTCATCAGCGAAAAAATAAAAAAGTCATAGCTCGCAGAATAAAGCGATGCAAAAATAATTATTTTTTAGATAAAATTGTTTTTATTGTATAAAAGCGCCAAAACCTAAAAAAATGATACAAATGAGGTATCGCCGTAATCGTACTGACCCGAAGAATAAAACTGCTTTATCAATTTTACCACACGCAGAACGGTGTAAACGCCTCCCCCAAAAGAAATTCATGAATTTAATTGCAGGTTTTTGTTCATTCTGCCTCCCAAAAATCAGAATAAAAAGCGATCAAAAAAATGTCATGTACCCAAAAATGGTACCAATAAAAACGTCAACTCGTCCCGCAAAAAAATAAGACCTCACATGACTCTGTGGGCCAAAATATGGAAAAATTATAGCTCTCAAAATGTGGTGATGCAAAAAATATTTTTTGCAATAAAAATGTCTTTTAGTGTGTGACAGCTGCCAATCATAAAAACCCGCTATAAATAGTAAATCAAACCCCCTTTATCACCCCCTTAGTTAGGGAAAAATAATAAAATTAAAAAATGTATTTATTTCCATTTTCCCATTAGGGTTAGGGCTAAAGTTAGAATTAGGGGCGTGTTAGGGTTGGACTAGTGTTAGGGGTGTGTTGGGGTTAGGGTTGGAGTTAAATTGGGGGTTTCCACTGTTTAGGCACATCAGGGGTTCTCTAAATGCGACATGGCGTCTGATCTCAATTCCAGCCAATTTTGCATTGAAAAGTCAAACGCCGCTCCTTCCCTTTCGAGCTCTGCCATGCGCCCAGTGGTTTTCCCCCACATATGGGGTATCAGCGTACTCGGGAGAAATTACACAACAACTTTTTGGGTCCAATTTCTCCTGTTACCCTTGAGAAAATAAAAAATTGGGGACGAAAATATCATTTTTGTGAAAAAAATGATTTTTTTTATTTTTACGGCTCTACGTTATAAACTTCTGTGAAGCACTTGGGGGTTTAAAGTGCTCACCACACATCTAGATAAGTTCCTTGGGGGGTCTACTTCCCAAAATTTTGTCACTTGGGGGTTCCCACTATTTAGGGCACATCAGGGGCTCTCCAAATGTGACATGGCGTTCGATCTCAATTCCAGTCAATTTTGCATTGAAAAGTCAAATGGCGCTCCTTCCCTTCCGAGCTCTGCTATGTGCCCAAACAGTGGTTCCCCCCACATATGGGGTATCAGTGTACTCAGGACAAGTTGCACAACTTTTGGGGTCCAATTTGTCCTGTTACCCTTGGTAAAATAAAAAAAAATGGATTTGAATTAAAAATTTTTGTGAAAAAGTTAAAATGTTCATTTTTTTTAAAACATTCCAAAAATTCAAGTGAAGCATCTGAAGGGTTAATAAACTTATTGAATGTGGTTTTGAGCACCTTGAGGGGTGCAGTTTTTAAAATGGTGTCACTTTTGTGTATTTTCTATCATATAGACCCCTCAAAGCGACTTCAAATGTGATGTGGTCCCTAAAAAAATGGTGTTGTAAAAATGAGAAATTGCTGGTCAACTTTTAGCCCTTATTTCCGAACAAAAAAAAATTTTGTTCCGTAATTGTGCTGATGTAAAGTAGACATGTGGGAAATGTTACTTATTAAGTATTTTGTGTGACATATCTCTCTGATTTAAGGGCATGAAAATTCAAATTAGGAAAATTGCGAAATTTTCAAAATTTTCACCAATTTGTTTTTTCACAAATAAACGCAAGTCATATTAAAGAAATTTTACCACTGTCACGAAGTACAATATGTCACGAGAAAACCATGTCAGAATCACCAGGACCCAGTGAAGCGTTCCAGAGTTACTATCTCATAAAGGAACAGTGGTCAGAATTGTAAAAATTGGCCCAGTCATTAACGTGCAAACCACCCTGGGGGTAAAGGGGTTATTATTATTTATTTATATAGCGCCATTGATTCCATGGTGCTGCACATGAGAAGGGGTTACATACAGATTACAGATATCACTTACTGTAAACAAATTAACAATGACAGACTGAAGGAGGGGAGAGAGAACCCTGCCCTTGCGGGCTTAGGGCCCCGTCACACATAGCGAAACACCAGAGATCCCGACAACGATATGCACTTGTCAGGATCGCTGGTGTGTCGCTACATGATCGCTGCTGAGCTGCCAAACAGGCAGCGATCAGGACAGCGACACTGCAGGTAACGTCGCTTAGTTACCCGCAGTGTACCTTGGTTACCAGCTGATCGCTTGTCTCCTGCCTGCCACACGCAGTGATGCGTGCTGGCTAGCGGGAGACCAACGATCAAAAAAATGTCCTGGCCTTTGGACAACGATCAGCGATACCCGGCAGGGGGGCTGATCGGTCGCTGAATGTCACACACAGCGATATCGCAGGGGAGATCGCTGTTGCGTCACAAAACTAGTGACTCAGCAGCGATCTCGCTAGCGAGATCGCTGTGTGTGACAGGGGCTTTACATTCTACAGGATGGTGGGGGAAGGAGACAGTAGGTTGGGGGGTCGCAGCAGCTCCAGTGAATGTGAGGCGGTAGCTCCGGTAGTGGTGAGGAGGCAGGGGATCATTGCAGGCTGTAAGCTTTCGTGAAGAGGTGGGTTTTCAGGTCCCGTCTGAAGGACTCGAGTGTGGTTGATAGTCGGATGTGTTGGAGCAAAGAATTCCAGAGGATGGGGGATATTCGGGAGAAGTCTTGGAGGCGGTTGGGTGAGGAGCGAATAAGAGTGGAGGAGAGAAGGAGGTCTTGGGAGGATCGGAGATTACGTGAGGGAAGATAACGGGAGATTAGTTCAGAGATATATGGAGGAGACAGGTTATAGATGGCCTTGTAGGTCAGTATTAGTAATTGAATTGGATTCGCTGAGGGAATGGGAGCCAGCGAAGAGATTTGCAGAGGGGAGATGCGGAGGAGTAGTGAGGAGAGAGATGAATTAGTCGGGCAGCAGAGTTAAGGATGGACTGGACAGATGCGAGAGTGTTAGCAGGGAGGCCAGAGAAAAGGATGTTGCAGTAGTCGAGACGGGAGATGATGAGCACGTGCACAAGCATTTTAGTACAGTGAGGGTTGAGGAAGGGACGGATTCTGGAAATATTTTTGAGCTGGAGGCGGCAGGAGGTGGAGAGAGTTTAGATGTGCGGTTTGAAGGACAGGGCACAGTCAAGGGTTACTCCAAGGCAGCGGACCTCCAGCACAGGGGAAAGAGTGATGTTGTCAATTGTTATAGATAGGTCAGGTAAGGAAGATCTGTGAGATGGGGGAAAGATGATCAGTTCAAATTTGTCCACATTCAGATTAAGGAAGCGGGAGGAGAAGAAGGATATGGCTGATAGACACTCTGGGATTTTGGAGAGCAGAGGTGACATCTGGGCCAGAGAGGTAGATCTGAGTATCATCGGCATAAAGGTGGTACTGGAATCCGTGGGACTTTATGAGTTGTCCCAGGCCAAGAGTATAGATTGAGAAGAGTAGGGGTCCTAGAACCGAGCCTTAGGGGACTCCAACAGAGAGAGGCTGGGATGAGGAGGTAGTGTGTGAGTGGGAGACGCTGAATGTGTGGTTGGAAAGGTATGAGGAGATCCAGGATAGGGCGAGGTCTTTGATGCCAAAGGAAGAGAGGATCTGTAGTAAGAGGCAGTGGTCAACTGTGTCGAAAGCAGAGGACAGGTCAAGAAGCAGGAGTATAGAGAAATTGTCCGCTCGCTTTGGCTGTAAGTAGGTCGTTAGTAATTTTGGTCAGTGCTGTCTCAGTGGAGTGATGGGGCGGAAACCGGATTGTAGATTGTCAAAGAGCAGGTTAGATGAGAGATGGGAGGAAAGTTCAGTGTGGACGTGCTGTTCCAGGAGTTTGGAAGTGAATTGGAGCAGCGATATTGGGCGATAGCTGGAAATAGCGGTTGGGTCGAGGGTTGGCTTTTTGAGGATAGGCGTGACTGTGGCATGTTTGAAAGCAGATGGGAAGGTACCGGAACTTAGTGACAGGTTGAAGAGGTGAGTTAGTGATGGGATAAGAGTGGTGGCGAGATTGGGGAGGAGGTGGGATGGGGTCGAGTGCACAAGTGGTGAGGTGTGATTTGGAGAGAAGATGGGTTAAATCACGTTTTATTTTTAACACACAAGCCCTAGAGGGGGCTACGGCGTAAAGCATCCCTACATAAAGTGTAATAAATATTACACCATGCAGAGGAACTATGAATACCTCCAAAAATCTGCAATTTTATAGCAAATAAATGATTGCACTGGGCGCTCAGTCTAGAGAATGTAGTCACAAGATTGATATCTATTTGTCTGCATGTGTATCTTTCCTATGTTTCTTGATGGTGTCACTGTCAGAGGTAACATACTCCTGCTGTGACTAAGATGAGTGATGTACAATATATTTATTTTTTTACTCACTTATATAACGCCATCATATACCACAGCGCTTTACAGACATCAGGATCGCTGTCCCCGATGGGGCTCACAATCTAGGTTCCCTATCAGGATGTTTTTGGAATGTGGGAGGAAACCGTAGATCCAGGAGTAAACCCACACAAACACAGGGAGAACATACAAACTCCTTGCAGATGATGTCCTTTGTGGGATTTAAACCCAGGACCCCAGCGCTGCAAGGCTGCAGTGCTAACCACTGAGCCACTGTGATGCCCACAATATTATGAATTTAAATCTGCTGGTCCAGATGAATTACATTCTAGGGTAGTCAAAGAGTTAGCAGAGGAAATTGCAGAACCACTAGCCAGAATCTTTGAAAAATCCTGGACAACAGGAGAAATCTCAGAAGATTTAAGGGCAAATGTCTACACAAGGGACGATATATGAACAAATTATTAAACAGCATGTATGTAAGTACTTAGCTGAGATACAGTAATTAACCAGAGCCAGCATGGATTGTAGTAAACAAGTCATGTCAGACTAATGTAATTTCCTTCTAAGATGGAATCACTGACTGGGTGGATCAGGGAAATGCGGTAGGTATAATATATCTCGACTTCAGCAAAACATTTGATAAAGTATCTCATACTTTCCTTTTTGGAAAAAAGACAAAGTATGGGATTGACAAGGCTGCGGTTAGGTGGATTCATAACTGGTTCAGTGATCGTACTCAAAGAGTGGTAATAAATGGTTGGTTATACATGATCTTAATAAGGGAACTGAAGGTAAACTAATCAAATTCGCAGATAAGCTTGAACAATGAGCAGTAACTAATAGAATGGTATTTAACAGGGAGAAATGCAAGATTCCACATCTAGGCAAGGAAAACAAAATTTACATCTACAGAATGGGAGGAATAGAACTAGGTATACTAATAGATCAAAGACTGTACATGAGTCAACAGTGTGATGCAGCAGCAACAAAGGCAGGGCTCACTTGAAATGACATCACGCAAGGACCATGTGAGCAGACGCCAACATCAATGGAATGTCGCTGGCACCGGAGCCTGTTTTTATTCTAACTGGCACAATATTGTAATTGAGACGAGTCGGAGTTGTCTGATAACTTGGACGACCCCTTTAAACTACTGGCTGCCTAAAGGGAAGCAGACATTCTCTTCATAGAAATAGGTACTTGAAGCACGTAAGGTGGTGGGTTGTCATCTTTCTTCAATTGTCACTGCTTGACATGTTATCACACAGGCACAGATGTGTTCTTAAAGGCAATGTCACCAGGCTTTTACTAACCCATCTAAGAGCAGCATGATGTAGGGACAGAGACCTTGATTCCAGAGATATATCACTTATTGGGCTGTCCCCTCTCTGGTGCTGGCTCCTCCTGTCCCCGGGTTGCCCCTTTTCTGGTGCCAGCTTCTCCTGTCCATGGGCTGACCCATCTCTGATGCTGTATGCCCCGGTCCCCGGGCTGCCTGCTCTCTGATGCCGGCTCCCCCTGTCCCCGGGCTGCGCCCCCTCTCTGATGCCGGCTCCTCCTGTCCCCGGGCTGCCCCCTCTCGATGCCATGCCATGCTCCCCCTGTCCCTGGGCTGCCCCCTCTCTGATGCCGGCTCCCCTTGTCCCCTCTCTGATTCCGGCTCCTCCTGTCCCCGGGCTGCCCCCTCTCTGATGCCGGCTTCCCCTGTCCCCTCTCTG
The DNA here is from genome assembly GCA_033576555.1 of Oophaga sylvatica. Lineage (NCBI taxonomy): Eukaryota > Metazoa > Chordata > Amphibia > Anura > Dendrobatidae > Oophaga > Oophaga sylvatica. The sequence continues at coordinate 30,493,179 of JARQOD010000001.1, forward strand.
ATGCTGGCTCCCCCTGTCCCCTCTCTGATGCCGGCTCCCCCTGTCCCCGGGCTGCCCCCTCTCTGATGCCAGCTCCCCGTCCCCTCTCTGATGCCGGCTCCCCCTGTCCCCGGGCTGCCCCTCTCTGATGCCGGCTCCCCCTGTCCCCTCTCTGATGCCGACTCCCCTTCCCTCTTGATGCCGGCTCCCCCTGTCCCCGGGCTGCCCCCTCTCTGATGCCGGCTCCTCCTGTCCCCTCTCTGATGCTGGATCCCCCTGTCCTGCCCCCTCTCTGATGCAGGCTCCCCCTGTCCCCTGTGCGGTCCCCCGTCCCCTCTCTCTCTGATGCCGGCTCCCTCCGTCTCCGGGCTGCCCCCTTTCTGATGCCGGCTCCCCCCGTCCCTGGGCTGCCCCCTCTCTGTTGCCGGCACCCCCGTCCCTCTCTCTGATGCCGGCTCCCTCCGTCCCGGGCTGCCCCCTTTCTGATGCCGGCTCCCCCCGTCCCTGGGCTTCCCCCTCTCTGATGCCGGCTCCCTCCGTCCCGGCTGCCCTCTGGTGCGGCTCCTCCTGTCCCCGGGTGCCCCTTTCTGTGCCAGCTTCCTCCTGTCCATGGCTGACCCATCTCTGATGCCAGCTCCCCCTGCCCCCTCTCTGATGCCGGCTCCTCCTGTCCCCTCTCTGATGCTGGATCCCCCTGTCGCCCCTCTCTGATGCAGGCTCCCCCGTCCCCGGGCTCCCCCGCCCCTCTCTCTGATGCCGGCTCCCTCCGTCTCCGGGCTGCCCCCTTCTGATGCCGGCTGCCCCCCGCCCTGGCTCCCCTCTCTGATGCCGGCTCCCTCCGTCCCCGGGCTGCCCCCTCTCTGGTGCTGGCTCCCCTGTCCCCGGTTGCCCTTTCTGGTGCCAGCTTCTCCTGTCCATGGGCTGACCCATCTCTGATGCCAGCTCCTCCTGTCCCCTCTCTGATGCCGGCTCCCCCTGTCCCTGGGCTGCCCCCTCTCTGATGCCGGCTCCCCTTGTCCCCTCTCTGATGCCGGCTCCTCTTGTCCCCGGGCTGCCCCCTCTCTGATGCCGCTTCCCCTGTCCCCTCTCTGATGCTGGCTCCCCCTGTCCCCTCTCTGATGCCGGCTCCCCCTGTCCCCGGGCTGCCCCCTCTCTGATGCCGGCTCCCCGTCCCCTCTCTGATGCCGGCTCCCCCTGTCCCCGGGCTGCCCCATCTCTGATGCCGGCTCCCCCTGTCCCCGGGCTGCCCCCTCTCTGATGCCGGCTCCCCCTGTCCCCGGGCTGCCCCCTCTCTGATGCCGGCTCCCCCTGTCCCCTCTCTGATGCCGGCTCCCCCTGTCCCCTCTCTGATGCCGACTCCTCCTGTCCCCGGGCTGCCCCCTCTCTGATGCCGGCTCCTCCTGTCCCCTCTCTGATGCTGGATCCCCCTGTCTGCCCCCTCTCTGATGCCGGCTCCCCCTGTCCCCGTGCTGCCCCCTCTCTGATGCCGCTCCCCCGTCCCCTCTCTCTGATGCCGGCTCCCTCCGTCTCCGGGCTGCCCCCTTTCTGATGCCGGCTCCCCCCGTCCCTGGGCTGCCCCCTCTCTGTTGCCGGCTCCCCTCTCTCTGAAGCCGGCTCCCTCCGTCCCGGGGCTGCCCCCTTTCTGATGCCGGCTCCCCCTGTCCCTGGGCTTCCCCCTCTCTGATGCCGGCTCCCTCCGTCCCCGGGCTGCCCCCTCTCTGATGCCGGCTCCCCCTGTCCCCTCTTTCTGATGCCAGCTCTCCCCGTCCCCGGGCTGCCCCTTCTCTGATGCCGGCTCCCTCCGTCCCCGGGCTGCCCCCTCTCTGATGCCGGCTCCCCCTCTCTGATGCCGGCTCCTCCCTTCCCCGGGCTGCCACCTCTCTGATGCCGGCTCCCCCTGTCCTCTCTCTGATGCCGGCTCCCCCTGCCCCCTCTCTGATGCAGGCTCCCCCTGTCCCCGGGCTGCCCCCTCTCTGATGCCGGCTCCCCCTGTCCCTGGGCTGCCCCCTCTCTGATGCCGGCTCCCCCTGTCCCCGGGCTGCCCCCTCTCTGATACCGGCTCCCCCTGTCCCTGGGCTGCCCCCTCTCTGATGCCGGCTCCCCCTGTCCAAGGCTGCCCCCTCTCTGATGCCGGCTCCCCCTGTCCCCGGGCTGCCCCCTCTCTGATGCCGGCTTCCCCCGGCCCCCCTCTGATGCCGGCTCCCCCTGTCCAAGGCTGCCCCCTCTCTGATGCCGGCTCCCCCTGTCCCCGGGCTGCCCCCTCTCTGATGCCGGCTCCTCCTGTCCCCGTGCTGCCCCCTCTCTGATGCCGGCTCCCCCTGTCCCGGGCTGCCCCTCTCTGATGCCGGCTCCCCCTGTCCCCGGGCTGCCCCCTCTCTGATGCCGGCTCCCCCTGTCCCCGGGCTGCCCCCTCTCTGATGCCGGCTCCCCCTGTCCCCGTGCTGCCCCCTCTCTGATGCCGGCTCCCCCTGTCCCCGGGCTGCCCCCTCTCTGATGCCGGCTCCCCCTGTCCCCGTGCTGCCCCCTCTCTGATGCCGGCTCCCCCTGTCCCCGGGCTGCCCCTCTCTGATGCCGGCTCCCCCTGTCCCCGGGCTGCCCCCTCTCTGATGCCGGCTCCCCCTGTCCCCGGGCTGCCCCCTCTCTGATGCCGGCTCCCCCTGTCCCCGTGCTGCCCCCTCTCTGATGCCGGCTCCCCCTGTCCCCGTGCTGCCCCCTCTCTGATGCCGGCTCCCCCTGTCCCCGGGCTGCCCCCTCTCTGATGCCGGCTCCCCCTGTCCCCGGCTGCCCCCTCTCTGATGCCGGCTCCCCCTGTCCCCGTGCTGCCCCCTCTCTGATGCCGGCTCCCCCTGTCCCCGGGCTGCCCCCTCTCTGATGCCGGCTCCCCCTGTCCAAGGCTGCCCCCTCTCTGATGCCGGCTCCCCCTGTCCCCGTGCTGCCCCCTCTCTGATGCCGGCTCCCCCTGTCCCCGGGCTGCCCCTCTCTGATGCCGGCTCCCCCTGTCCCCGTGCTGCCCCCTCTCTCTCTGTCCCGCTGTCTCTGTATTCTCCTGACCTGCCTCCTTCACCTTAGTAACCAGGCGGCGTCACTGGCAGGACGGAACCACTTCGTCTATCACGTAGGGGGGTGTTTACTAATTTCCCCCATAATACGGCGACTGAACTCTATAAATCGGTTTAAACTGATGTGCGACGTAACGTGAGGTGTAGATCACTCAGAGCAGAGAGTCAGGCCGCTCTCCTGGAACTCGGTCTCCCCCCAGACAGTGGACATGGTCTGCGCCGGCGCTACAGCAAATGACAAGCCTCCGGTGAACATGGCGTCCGGTTGCTTAGCGCTGCTGTAAATCCGGAGCCATAATCCTGCAGCGTCCGGCGACATGTCTGACTCCGAGGAGGAGAGCCAGGACCGGCAGCTGAAGATCGTCATCATAGGGGATGGGGCGTGTGGGAAGGTCGGTATCCGCCGCCATGTGCCAGGTATCCGTGTGTGATGTGTGCACAGCAGCCGGGGTCCCTGCGGCACAGAGCAGGGGCCATGTCCTGTGCCTGCTCCCCTCCCTGCAAAGTGTGTTTCCCCATCTGTGCCCCTCTATCATCCTGCGCCACCCTCTCCCCCTCTGTGTGGTTCTACGCTGCCCCCTCTCCCTCCGCATCGTCCCGCGCCATCCCTCCAACTCCGCGCCGTCCCCCTCCAACTCCGCGTCGTCCCCCTCCAACTCCGCGCCGTCCCCCTCCAACTCCGCGCCGTCCCCCTCCAACTCCGCGCCGTCCCCCTCCAACTCCGCGCCGTCTCCCTCCAACTCCGCGCCGTCCCCCTCCAACTCCGCGTCGTCCCCCTCCAACTCCGCGCCGTCCCCCTCCAACTCCGCGCCGTCCCCCTCCAACTCCGCGCCGTCCCCCTCCAACTCCGCGCCGTCCCCCTCCAACTCCGCGCCGTCCCCCTCCAACTCCGCGCCGTCCCCCTCCAACTCCGCGCCGTCCCCCTCCAACTCCGCGCCGTCCCCCTCCAACTCCGCGCCGTCCCCCTCCAACTCCGCGCCGTCCCCTCCAACTCCGCGTCGTCCCCCTCCAACTCCGCGTCGTCCCCCTCCAACTCCGCGTCGTCCCCCTCCAACTCCGCGTCGTCCCCCTCCAACTCCGCGTCGTCCCCCTCCAACTCCGCGTCGTCCCCCTCCAACTCCGCGTCGTCCCCCTCCAACTCCGCGTCGTCCTGCACCATCTCCCTCCAACTCCGCGCTGTCCCCCTCCAACTCCGCATCATCCTGCACTGCCCCCCTCCAACTCCGCGTCATCCCGCACCGCCCCCTTCCAACTCCGCACCGTCCCCCTCCAACTGCACGCCGTCGCCCCTCAAATTCCGCGTCGCCCTGTGCCGCCCCCTTCCAACTCTGCGTCATCCCATGCCGTCCCCCTCCAACTCCGCGTCATCCTCCGTCGCCCCTCCAACTCCACGCCGTCCCCCTCCACTTCGTGCCGTCCCCCTCCAACTTCGTGCCGTCCCCCTCCAACTTCGTGCCGTCCCCTTCCAACTCCCGCCCGTCCTCCAACTCTGTGTCATCCCGCACCGCCCCCCTCCAACTCCGCTCCATCCCCTCCAACTCTACGCTGATCCCCTCCAACTCCGCGTCGTCCTCTGCCGCCCCCTCCAACTCCGTGCCGTTCCCCTCCAGCTCTGCGCCGCCCCCCTCCAATGGCCCCACGTAGCGGTCCGTGCGGTGTAATGGCCCCACGTAGCGGTCCGTGCGGTGTAATGGCCCCACGCAGCGTTCCGTGCGGTGTAATGGCCCCACGTAGCGGTCCGTGCGGTGTAATGGCCCCACGTAGCGGTCCGTGCGGTGTAATGGCCCCACGTAGCGGTCCGTGCGGTGTAATGGCCCCACGTAGCGGTCCGTGCGGTGTAATGGCCCCACGTAGCGGTCCGTGCGGTGTAATGGCCCCACGTAGCGGTCCGTGCGGTGTAATGGCCCCACGTAGCGGTCCGTGCGGTGTAATGGCCCCACGTAGCGGTCCGTGCGGTGTAATGGCCCCACGTAGCGGTCCGTGCGGTGTAATGGCCCCACGTAGCGGTCCGTGCGGTGTAATGGCCCCACGTAGCGGTCCGTGCGGTGTAATGGCCCCACGTAGCGGTCCGTGCGGTGTAATGGCCCCACGTAGCGGTACGTGCGGTGTAATGGCCCCACGTAGCGGTACGTGCGGTGTAATGGCCCCACGTAGCGGTCCGTGCGGTGTAATGGCCCCACGTAGCGGTCCGTGCGGTGTAATGGCCCCACGTAGCGGTCCGTGCGGTGTAATGGCCCCACGTAGCGGTCCGTGCGGTGTAATGGCCCCACGTAGCGGTCCGTGCGGTGTAATGGCCCCACGTAGCGGTCCGTGCGGTGTAATGGCCCCACGTAGCGGTCCGTGCGGTGTAATGGCCCCACGTAGCGGTCCGTGCGGTGTAATGGCCCCACGTAGCGGTCCGTGCGGTGTAATGGCCCCACGTAGCGGTCCGTGCGGTGTAATGGCCCCACGTAGCGGTCCGTGCGGTGTAATGGCCCCACGTAGCGGTCCGTGCGGTGTAATGGCCCCACGTAGCGGTCCGTGCGGTGTAATGGCCCCACGTAGCGGTCCGTGCGGTGTAATGGCCCCACGTAGCGGTCCGTGCGGTGTAATGGCCCCACGTAGCGTCCGCGCGGTGTAATGGCCCCACGTAGCGGTCCGCGGTGTAATGGCCCCACGTAGCGGTCCGCGCGGTGTAATGGCCCCACGTAGCGGTCCGCGCGGTGTAATGGCCCCACGTAGCGGTCCGCGCGGTGTAATGGCCCCACGTAGCGGTCCGCGCGGTGTAATGGCCCCACGTAGCGGTCCGCGCGGTGTAATGGCCCCACGTAGCGGTCCGCGCGGTGTAATGGCCCACGTAGCGGTCCGCGCGGTGTAATGGCCCCACGTAGCGGTCCGCGCGGTGTAATGGCCCCACGTAGCGGTCCGCGCGGTGTAATGGCCCCACGTAGCGGTCCGCGCGGTGTAATGGCCCCACGTAGCGGTCCGCGCGGTGTAATGGCCCCACAGTAGCGGTCCGCGCGGTGTAATGGCCCCACGTAGCGGTCCGCGCGGTGTAATGGCCCCACGTAGCGGTCCGCGCGGTGTAATGGCCCCACGTAGCGGTCCGCGCGGTGTAATGGCCCCACGTAGCGGCTCCGGCGGTGTAATGGCCCCACGTAGCGGTCGCGCGGTGTAATGGCCCCACGTAGCGGTCCGCGCGGTGTAATGGCCCCACGTAGCGGTCCGCGCGGTGTAATGGCCCCACGTAGCGGTCCGCCGGTGTAATGGCCCCACGTAGCGGTCCGCGCGGTTGTAATGGCCCCACGTAGCGGCTCCGCGCGGTGTATATGGCCCCACGTAGCGTCCGCGCGGTGTAATGGCCCCACGTAGCGGTCCGGCGGTTGTAATGGCCCCACGTAGCGGTCCGCGCGGTGTAATGGCCCCACCGTTATGCAGAGCGTCGGCGGTGTTAATGGCCCCACGTAGCGCTCCGTACGGTATTAATGGCCCCACGTAGCGTCCTGTACGGTTTAATGGCCCCACGTAGCGTCTGTACGGTATTGGCCCCACGAGCGCTCTGTACGTATTATGGCCCCACGTAGCGCCGTGTAATGCCCCACGTAGCGCTCTGTACGGTTATTATGGCCCCCGACGCGTATGGCCACGTAGCGTCTCGTCGGTATATGGCCCCACGTAGCGCTCTGTACGGTTATTATGGCCCCACGTAGCGCTCTGTCGGTTTAATGGCCCCACGTAGCGCTCTGTACGGTGTATTATGGCCCCACGTAGCGCTCTGTACGGTTTATGGCCCCACGTTTGCGCCTGTACGGTATTATGGCCCCACGTAGCGCTCTGTACGGTATAATGGCCCCACGTAGCGCTCTGTACGGTATTATGGCCCCACGTAGCGCTCTGTACGGTATTATGGCCCCACGTAGCGCTCTGTACGGTATTATGGCCCCACGTAGCGCTCTGTACGGTATTATGGCCCCACGTAGCGCTCTGTACGGATTATGGCCCCACGTAGCGCTCTGTACGGTATTATGGCCCCACGTAGCGCTCTGTACGGTATTATGGCCCCACGTAGCGCTCTGTACGGTATTATGGCCCCACGTAGCGCTCTGTACGGTATTATGGCCCCACGTAGCGCTCTGTACGGTATTATGGCCCCACGTAGCGCTCTGTACGGTATTATGGCCCCACGTAGCGCTCTGTACGGTATTATGGCCCACGTAGCGCTCTGTACGGTATTATGGCCCCACGTAGCGCTCTGTACGGTATTATGGCCCCACGTAGCGCTCTGTACGGTATTATGGCCCACGTAGCGCTCTGTACGGTATTATGGCCCCACGTAGCGCTCTGTACGGTATTATGGCCCCACGTAGCGCTCTGTACGGTATTATGGCCCCACGTAGCGCTCTGTACGGTATTATGGCCCCACGTAGCGCTCTGTACGGTATTATGGCCCCACTAGCGCTCTGTACGGTACTATATGGCCCGTAGCGTCGTACGGTATATGGCCCGGCGCTCTGTACGGTATTATGGCCCCACGTAGCGCTCTGTACGGTATTATGGCCCCACGTAGCGCTCTGTACGGTATTATGGCCCCACGTAGCGCTCTGTACGGTATTATGGCCCCACGTAGCGCTCTGACGGATTATGCCCAGTAGCGCTCTGTACGGTTTATGGCCCCACGTAGCGCTCTGTACGGTATTATGGCCCCACGTAGCGCTCTGTACGGTATATGGCCCAGTAGCTCGTCTTTTGGCCCGTAGCTCTGTACGGTATTTGGCCCCACGTAGCGCTCTGTACGGTATTATGGCCCACGTAGCGCTCTGTACGGTATTATGGCCCCACGTAGCGCTCTGTACGGTATTATGGCCCCACGTAGCGCTCTGTACGGTATTATGGCCCCACGTAGCGCTCTGTACGGTATTATGGCCCCACGTAGCCTCTGTCGTTTATGGCCCCACGTAGCGCTCTGTAACGGTGTATTATGGCCCCACGTAGCGCTCTGTACGGTATTATGCCCCACGTAGGCTCCGTAAGGTATTATGGCCCACGACGCTCGACAGTGTAATTCCCATATAAAAAAAAACAAAACTGCTCACCACTGCCTGCTCCCTGCTGCTCCGGTCTCTCTGTGTCTTCAGATCCTCCGCACGTCTCGATACAGCGGATACTCTGAGAAGTCAGACGCAGAGGGGATGATGGGAGACGGGGCGTCCGCTGAACTTCCTTCCTCAATCATTACTTTCAATCTTATCAACATCTCGGATTCTGATCTGACCGTGTGATGCTGGGCGGTGGAATCGCTCGGCGTCAAGGGTCAGATTTGGACCCATGTGCTCAGTGACCTTCTACTTGCCTCGCTCCTCTTGACTACTAGGTCTCTCTCTATACAAACACATAAGAAAAAAACCTGTTCATCTTCCGGAACAGAGAACGTTCCCTTTACAGGAGTTGTCCTTTTCTGCAAGGTTCCTGCCAGTGAGATGCCATTAAAAAGCGTTTTTTCAGACTTTTAACATACCGTTTTTTTCCTAATGCCTGTGCAGATAATGTTTCTATGGAATTGTGCGGTTTTCTTTTAGCTTTTGGTGTGAGCGCTGAAGCCGCCAATGAAAGCTCGTCTGGGATATTAATATTTGATTGGAAACGCCTTCTCTCCACATAATATATTAATATGAAAGTGAGGTGAGATGACGGCTTCTAATGACAAAGCTTTCACCGTCCCGGTGTCAGTACAGTTGTGCCTCCTGGGTCATTGAACATGAGGATAGATTCATTTAAAGGGAATGTGTCTGCAGGATTTCACACCCCAAACTATTAATATGCTCATGTAGCCATTTCAAAGACAAGTCCAGCAATACCTTTACATGGCCAGTCCGTTCCTCCGTTGCTGAAAAATCAGGATTTGTGTCATAACTCCATTGTCGGGTCACCTGGGACTTCTTCCCTGTCCCTAACACTAGGTGGCGCCCTAGCTCGCCCTGTTCCTTGGGTTACTTCTGAAGGTGAAGATGCCGGGCCACGTATGTTGCCTTATCTCCTGAATTTGCCCTCCGTCTGTACGCTTCCCCCACCCAGGGAAGTAACAGTGCACCGTAGTACACCAACCAGACGAACAGGGGAAACGGAAAATACCAGGCAAATATTCACTCACATATAACAGAGGAATGCTTTGGGGAGTGGAGGATGGGGTAAAACCAAAGTAGGAAAAGAGAGGGAATTATCACACACTCAGAACCAAGCAACTGTCACAGATAAATCCACCAAATGCCTCCACTAATAACCACCAATAACTATCCTCCCAGCCATGCAGCATAAGCTAGCTCTGACGATGTGTGTCAGTCAGGACCCAGATTATATAGGGGATAGGAGTGGCTAACCATGCTCAGCTGAAAGCCGAGCTCCCAACATGGCCGATTAACCCCTGTTCTGCCAAAAGAAATCTATACTGTTTAAAAAGAAGGTAAAGTGCTTCTATTTAGCGCAGGAGTAGGAGAAGTCAAATGCTGCAGTCTTCTGTCTCCTCTCTGTCGCGCCAACCCTGTAACAATTATGAATTTATATGCAAATGACTCTGAAGAGCTATAGGAGATCTGAAGCCTCTGTCACTCCAGCTCTATTCCCCTCCCAGTGCCCCCTCCTCTTACTTGACTGATGACTCCTTTGCCAGCATAGAGGCTGTTAGTCAAGCAGGAGGTGGTGTAACTGGGCGGGGAATAGAGCTGGAGTGACAGAGGCTTTAGATCTTTCATAGGTCTTATGCAAATGAGGCTTATCTAATAGGTTCCACCCACTTTATTTCTTTTGTAGGAACAGTGCTGTATCAGAAAATGGGAAATGTTTCAAATAATTACACACAAGGTGTGCACTGTAATCTGACAATTATTTGTGAGTTTAGAAGGGTTTTCTAGTGTCAGCAGGATACCAGGGCTGTGGAGTCAGTAAGCCAAACCTCCGACTCCTTAATTTCCATGACTTCGACTCCCTCATACCAGGGCTGTGGAGTCAGTAAGCCAAACCTCCAACTCCTTAATTTCCATTACTCCGACTCGCTCATACCAGGGCTGTGGAGTCAGTAAGCCAAACCTCCGACTCCTTAATTTCCATGACTCCGACTCCCTCATGCCACGGCTGTGGAGTCAGTAAGCCAAACCTCCGACTCCTTAATTTCCATGACTCCGACTCCCTCATGCCAGGCTGTGGAGTCAGTAAGCCAAACCTCCGACTCCCTTTAATTTCCATGACTCCGACTCCATCATCCAGGGCTGTGGAGTCAGTAAGCCAAACCTCCGACTCCTTAATTTCCATGACTCCGACTCCTCATGCCAGGGCTGTGGAGTCAGTAAGCCAAACCTCCGACTCCTCAATTTCCATGACTCCGACTCCATCATACCAGGGCTGTGGAGTCAGTAAGCCAAACCTCCACTCCTTAATTTCCATGACTCCGACTCCTCATCCAGGGCTGTGGAGTCCAGTAAGGCCAAACAACCTCCGACTCCTCAATTTCCATGACTCCGACTCCCTCATACCAGGGCTGTGGAGTCAGTAAGCCAAACCTCCGACTCCTCAATTTCCATGACTCCGACTCCATCATACCAGGGCTGTGGAGTCAGTAAGCCAAACCTCTGACTCCTTAATTTCCATGACTCCGACTCCCTCATACCAGGGCCGTGGAGTCAGTAAGCCAAACCTCCGACTCCTCAATTTCCATGACTCCGACTCCCTCATACCAGGGCTGTGGAGTCGGTAAGGCTGCTTTCACATATCAATTTTTTGCCGTAAGTCACAATCCGTTGTCTCGACGAATCCGTCACAGATTGTGAAAAACTGATGCGACTGATACGTTTTTTCATTTGTTTCTTCCGGCTTTCAACGGATCCGTTTTTTAAAAGCCGGCAATTCAGTGCGCTGTACAGTAAAATCACACTGACATGTTTAATAAAGAATAGATATATACACATAGAATATATATATATATATATAATATATATATATATATATAGTACAGACCAAAAGTTTGGACACACCTTCTCATTTAAAGATTTTTCTGTATTTTCATGACTATGAAAATTGTACATTCACACTGAAGGTATCAAAACTATGAATTAACACATGTGGAATTATACATTACACTTTACAAAAAGTGTGAAACAACTGAAAATATGTCTTATATTCTAGGTTCTTCAAAGTAGCCACCTTTTGCTTTGATGACTGCTTTGCACACTCTTGGCAAAATCATTGCAGAACCCGACATGATATGACACATGGTTTACATATAGTAAACCATGTCATATCAAAATGATCTATATATGTCAGTGTTTAATAAATTTAAAACACACGGCCATCCGTCGCTAATACAAGTCTGTGAGAAAAAAACGGATCCTGCGGCATCTGTCGCCTGATCCGTTTTTTTTCAAATAATGACGGATTGTGATTGATGTAAAAAAACTGATGTGTGAAAGAGGCCGAAGCCAAACCTCGGACTCCAACTCCGGACTCCATCAAAATGGACTCCGACTTCACAGCCCTGGCTCAAATGAACCCACTGCTCGTTACACCGTTGGGTCTAATCTGCTTCTATACACCCTTTGGATGGTATGGGAATAGCATGTGGCCACTTTGTCTATGTGGCGGTGTACATACGGCCGGTGTGTGACCTGTCCCCCAGGGCGCAGAATAGAATCTAATCATAACCCGTGTAGCTGTGTAATCCGTGTGGGGGACGATCGCCTTTATTGCCAGGTGTCGGTTACATTTTTGTTGGAACGCTGGAAGTGACAGGTGAAAGTCGCAGAGATGCAGTACGGCGTCCTGCCATGGAAAGAAGAAAGGGAAAACCTTTGGCTCCGAGTCTTCAGTCTTACACCCAGAAAACTGTACATTCTCCTTTGCCGACGTGGCGAACCCATGCTCCGATCTAGTGACTTCACAGAAGCCGATGACAATTTCCCCATTTTCCATGATAATCTCCTGGAAGAACTTGGCAGTCTTCCCCGCGAAACAAGTAAAGCAAGAAAAGCTCGTTTGTCCGGAGGTTGAAGAGACTTCTTTCACACCAATTTATTGCTTTGTTAAATTAAAATAATTTTCGTTCTCTCGGCGTACCGCTTTCTGTTAGCGGTGGACTTAACAAATTTTTTGGAAAGTACGGTAAGTGCAAAGTTCCAGAGGTCGTCCAAGCTTGTGAAAGTAATGGAAAGTGCTGCGGCTTTTTTTTTAAAATTTTTTTTGCAGGATAAATTGTTTTATTTTACCATGCAATGTACTGGAAAATGGGAAGAAAATTCCAAGTGCAGTGAAATGGCGGAAAAAAAAAAAAAAAAAAAATCCATTTCTACGGTAATTTTTTTTGGTCTGCTTTTATGGTGTTCATTGCGCCGCAAAAATGACCTGGCAGCAGGTTTTTCCATGCCAGGATTGCTATGGTAGTACCAAACTTTCACTTTTTTTAAGTGGTGGAGGAAAAAAAATGTCTCTTTTTTTTTTTTTTTTTTCTCTTTCCCCCCATTAATGGAACTGTGTGAGGGCTTGTAAAACAATTTTTTTTTTATTGTGACATTTTGGGAAAAAAAAGCAAATCTGGCCTTTTAGTTTTTTTTGTTTTTAATTTACAGCTTTTACAGGTTTCTGTTTATGTTTCGATCTGATTTTTTTACGGACATGTTACAATATGCGTGTTTTTTTCCCATTGGTTTTAAAGAGGGATAAATTGGTGGGTGATGCATTTTTTTAAACTTTTTTGTATCTTTTAGATTTCATTTTACTTTTTATTCCCTATAAGTAAAATGAACCTGTGTTTATTTAATGCGGAGTCCAGAATAGAAGACAGATCGGTTTTGGATAAAAATCTACACCATAAACACTGACATTTACTCTTTATCTTGGTCTGGCCGGCCATCTCTCTCACTCCCGTGCCCAGGTGTTCAGCAGGTGAAATAAGTATTGAACACATCGCCAATTTTCTAAGAAAATCTATTACTACAGGTGCTATTGATATGAAATTCTCACCAGAATCCGGTAACAACCCATCCAATCCACACAGGCAAATAAAACAAATCTGTCCATAAATTTAATTTATTTGTAATAATGAGAAGTGACACCAGGAAAAAGCATTGAACACACTTACTGAAATGTATTTAATACTTCGTACAAAAGCCTTTATTGGTGATAACAGGTTCAAGACGAGGAGAAACTAGTCGCCTGCATTGCTCAGGTGTTATTTTGGCCCATTCTTCCACACAAATACTCATCATATCCTGAAGGTCCCGTGGGCTCCTTCTATGAACTTTGATCTTTAGTTCCTTCCATAAATTTTCTATTGGATTCAGGTCATGCTGTTTTTGGAGTGATATGCAGAGCCTTTGGCCTCCAAACATGGTGGGTATTATGGCATCCAAACAGTTCTGGTCTCATCTGACTAGACTGTATTCTCCAGTATTTCACAGGTTTGTCTAAATGTTGTTGAGCAAACTGTAAACGTGCTTGAACATGCTTTTTGTTTAGCAATGTTGCGTGGTGAGTGTGCATACAGGCCATGGAGGTTGCGTGGTGAGTGTGCATACAGGCCATGGAGGTTGCGTGGTGAGTGTGCATAAGGCATGAGTTGCGTGGTGTGTGATAGGTTAGTGAAATTATATTTTTTCTACTTCTGGTTTATGACTTTAAGGCCGGGGTCACACTTGCGAGAAACTTGCACAAGTCTCTCGCATCAATACCCGGCACTGCTGCCGGCACTTTTGACCGGAGTGTTCGGCTGCATGTATTTCTATGCGGCTGAACGCTCCGGTCCCGAGTGCCGGCGGCAGTGCCAGGTATTGATGCGAGAGGCTCATGCGAGTTTCTCGCATAGCACTCGCAAGTGTGACCCCAGCCTAAAAGTGCTCACTGGAACCTTCAGTAGTTTAGAAATGATTCTGTAACCAATGCCATCAGTATAATTTGCAACAATAAGGTTGCAAAGGTCTTGCGACAGCTCACTGGTTTACTCATCGTGAGATATTTCCTGTGTGGCACCCTGTAATGAGACACCTTTTTATGGGCCATCAGTTGAACCAGCTGATATTTGTCGCTAAGTTTCAGGATTGCATTATAATTGTTGATAGATTTCAGCTGGTGTCAGGACTTTCCATGGGTTTTTGCACCTCTTTTTTCATGTGTTCTTTACTTTTTCCCTGTGTCATTTCTCATTTTTACAAATAATTTATGGACATCCATGGTTTGACGTCTTTGTGGATTGGATGGGTTGTTACCAACATCTGGTGAGAATTTCATGTCAATAGCACCTTTAGAAATATATTTACTTAGAAAACTGGTGGCAAGTTCAACACTTATTTCACCCGCTGTATGTCAAAATGAGAGAAATACATAGATGATGTACTTGTGCATCCAAATGCTGGATGGCAGCATCGTCCACGGCCGACCCTGTGTACTTTGATAGGACCGTTTAATGCCCTGTGAAGAGACTGTACAGCTTACCAGGATAAAAATGCTGGGTATCCATTTCCTGACCTTATAGTGCCTTCGTTAGCTTTGGTACTTGTAAGATCATTATTTTTATTTTTTTACAGGTTTTCTGTTTTCACAAAATCACTGACCCTGGCTACAATTGTAAAAAAGCAAAGACAAATTGAGCTTTACTCCCCCATCCCAGGTGCAGGACTGAGTCTCAGCTGCTGCTCCTGGTGTCTGTTATTGTCTGTCAAGTCGAAAGTGATGCTGCCAGTCAGTGCTCACAGTGGGTCTGTGTGGCTCATGCCATCTACTTGTTGCTCACTGACATGCTGCATCTTTTTTGACTTACATGCAGCACTGCAGACAGTCGCATGCATGTCAAAAATGCTGCAGTCAGTCTATGTACTTAGGCATGAGCCGCTGAGATCACTCATCAGCTGTTAGCACTGCAGACCATATCAGACACTGGGGCAGCTGAGGTCACTCGACACTAGACCCAGGGAGGGTGAGTAAAGCACAGTTGGTTTTTTTTTTTTTGGTTTCCAAACTACCAGAGTACAGGGCATTTAAGAATCCCTAAAGAGCGCATTTTCTCCTGTAGTTTGCAGCTTCTTTCTATTCGCTCCTTACCAGTCCTCATCGGTGTCACGGCCTTTCCTACAAGCATTTTGTGACCACCGAACCTTGGTGTTCCAACTGCACGTTATGTCATCTCGAGTCCGGGTCTGTGGATCACCTCGAGTCCGGGTCTGTGGATCACCTCGAGTCCGGGTCTGTGGATCACTCATCGGTCTGGATCACCTCGAGTCCTGGTCTGTGGATCACCTCGATCGGTTGGGTCACGCGGTCTGTGGATCACCTCCGAGTCCGGTCTGTGATCATCGGTTGGGATCACCTCCGAGTCCGGGTCTGTGGATCACCTCGAGTCCGGGTCTGTGGATCACCTCGAGTCCGGGTCTGTGGATCACCTCGAGTCCGGGTCTGTGGATCACCTCGAGTCCGGGTCTGTGGATCACCTCGAGTCCGGGTCTGTGGATCACCTCGAGTCCGGGTCTGTGGATCACCTCGAGTCCGGGTCTGTGGATCACCTCGAGTCCGGGTCTGTGGATCACCTCGAGTCCGGGTCTGTGGATCACCTCGAGTCCGGGTCTGTGGATCACCTCGAGTCCGGGTCTGTGGATCACCTCGAGTCCGGGTCTGTGGATCACCTCGAGTCCGGGTCTGTGGATCACCTCGAGTCGGTCTGTGGATACCCTCCGGGTCTGTGGATCACCTCGAGTCCGGGTCTGTGGATCACCTCGAGTCCGGGTCTGTGGATCACCTCGAGTCCGGGTCTGCGGATCACCTCGAGTCCGGGTCTGCGGATCACCTCGAGTCGGTCTGCGGTACTCGAGTCGGGTCTGCGGATCACCTCGAGTCCGGGTCTGCGGATCACCTTGAGTCCTCAGTTCTAGACTTGGTCTCCTTTAACCACTCTCGACTACTGATCCTTCAGGGCCACCGGGAGTCTCGGGCGTCTGTTTTACATCCATAAATTGCCTTTCATCGTCCAACTAAGTCATGGTCTGTTTCATTGACTGAGAAGGGAGCGCTTTTACCCTTCTCTCGCTGCTAATCATGGTCAAAGCCGCTTGTGGTTTTATGATCCTCTAATGGATGATAACTGCCGTTTCCAGCATTTTAATCCTGCAAATTTGATATTATTTGAGCAAACTCAACCATTTGTGATCTGATTTGTGGTTTAATTAAAACCGCGGATAAGGTAGACTTCTGCTTGGAGACTCATAACTCTGCCGCCTTAATCCCATGCTGGGGGAATAAGTTGCATTTGAGAAAATAGCAATTTTGTTTTTTTATTTTTGCAATAAATGTCTGATATTATTAGTGGAATAACCAAAAAGTGTGGTCTGTGAAATGTAATGTAAACTCTGAGAAACACACGTCAATCACGGCTTTACCATGCAGGCAGCATCTATGAGCACTTACTATGGTGTGTGCGTGTACTCGGAGATGTATTTCAGCACGATGTGCTGCTATAATCCGATTAATTAAAGGGGTCGTCTATGCTTATCATGTTAAGGGTAGGATCTTCTTCTCCGATCTGTGGGGGTACGACATCCGGCATCACGACAGGTCAGCTGTTACCGGCTTCAGTGGCAGCCGGATGTAAACAGCGACCAGAGCCAAGGGTCAGCACTTTCTACACTGTGTAACGGGTACTGTAGCTCCGCTCCTATTCACTTCAATAAAAGCTGAGCTGCCGTACCTATGAGATGCTGCAATGTGTACGACGCCGTGGTATCCTGACTCCTTTCACTGTGTATATCCAGCCGCCACTGTTGTGGAAACCTTGTGATCTTTGGGGGTGTCTGGTATTGGCCCCCTAACAGTCTTATTTTGATGAGCTATCCTAAGGGTAAGTCATCAATATTATAAGGGTTATACCCCATTAGCTGATCAGTGGGGGTCTCTGGAGTAGGTCAGGAATGCTAGTGGACTGGAGAACCCCTTTCAGGGCTTTTTGAATTGTCTCTGAGGGAGGTAATTGGCAAAGGTCCGAATGTTGTATTTTGGCTGTGAATGCCACTGGTGAATAGGAGACAACTGTAGTCCTAATTTAAAGGGTTGTCCAAGCTCAAGTCTGCAGGCAGTTTGCGCGCTGTCATAATTTTCTGTTGCAGGTGGTCATTTTCATCTAAAGAGGCCTACAGTGGTGGCCAAAAGTATTGGCACCCCTGCAATTCTGTCAGATAATACTCCGTTTCTTCCTGAAAATGATTGCAAACACAAATTCTTTGGTATTATTATCTTCATTTAATTTGTCTTCAATGAAAAAAACACAAAAAGAATTGACCTAAAGCCAAATTGGATATAATTCCACACCAAACCTAAAAAGGGGGGTGGACAAAAGTATTGGCACTGTTTGAAAAATCATGTGATGCGTCTCTAATTCGTGTAATCACCAGCACCTGTAACTTACCTGTGGCACCTAACAGGTGTTGGCAATAAGTAAATCACACTTGCAGCCAGTTAACATGGATTAAAGTTGACTCAACCTCTGTCCTGTGTCCTTGTGTGTACCACATTGAGCATGGAGAAAAGAAAGAAGACCAAAGAATTGTCTGAGGACTTGAGAAACCAAATTGTGAGGAAGCATGAGCAATCTCAAGACTACAAGTTCATCTCCAAAGACCTGACTGTTCCTGTGTCTTCCGTGCTCAGTGTCATCAAGAAGTTTAAAGCCCATGGCACTGTGGCTAACCTCCCTAGATGTGGAAGGAAAAGAAAAATTGACGACAGATTTCAACGCAAGATTGTGCGGATGGTGGATAAAGAACCTCGACTAACATCCAAACAAGTTCAAGCTGCCCTGCAGTCCGAGGGTACAACAGTGTCAACCCCTACTATCCGTCGGCGTCTGAATGAAAAGGGACTGTATGGTAGGATACCCAGGAAGACCCCACTTCTTACCCCGAGACATAAAAAAGCCAGGCTGGAGTTTGCCAAAACTTATCTGAGAAAGCCTAAAACGTTTTGGAAGAATGTTCTCTGGTCAGAAGAGACAAAAGTCGAGCTTTTTGGGAAAAACCATCAACATAGAGTGTACAGGAAAAAAAGAGGCATTCAAAGAAAAGAACACGGTCCCTACAGTCAAACATGGCGGAGGTTCCCCGATGTTTTGGGGTTGCTTTGCTGCCTCTGGCACTGGACTGCTTGACCGTGTGCATGGCATTATGAAGTCTGAAGACTACCAACAAATTTTGCAGCATAATGTAGGGCCCAGTGTGAGAAAGCTGGGTCTCCCTCAGAGGTCATGGGTCTTCCAGCAGGACAATGACCCAAAACACACTTCCAAAAGCACTATAAAATGGTTTGAGAGAAAGCACTGGAGACTTCTAAGGTGGCCAGCAATGAGTCCAGACCTGAATCCCATAGAACACCTGTGGAGAGATCTCAAAATGGCAGTTTGGCGAAGGCACCCTTCAAATATCAGGGACCTGGAGCAGTTTGCCAAAGAAGAATGGTCTACAATTCCAGCAGAGCATTGTAAGAAACTCATTGATGGTTACCGGAAGCGGTTGTTCGCAGTTATTTTGGCTAAAGGTTGTGCAACCAAGTATTAGGCTGAGGGTGCCAATACGTTTGTCTGGCCCATTTTTCCGAAACACCGTGTCTGCAAATGGAGATACTGATTTGGCTTTTATCCTAAGTCATATTACAAGACTTGTTAAAGGGTTAATTGTGACTTGTAGGATCGCTACTTCCAATAGGTGGCGCTATAGAGTACAAGTCCTCTTTTTTTGAAGAGGCAATTTGCATATAAAATGGCCCATTTTTGGAGTTTTGTGTGAAATGATCAAGGATTTGATTTTTGCTTCATTCTCTTTTGTGTTTTTTCCTTGCAAGCAAATTAAATGAAGATAAAAATAGCAAATAATTTGTGATTGCAATCATTTTCAGGAAGAAACTGAGTATTATCTGACAATTGCAGTGGTGCCAATACTTTTGGCCACCACTGTACCTGCTCTCTCCCCATGATTCCGGCCCAAATATGACTGTGCCGCCTCCTTGCTGACGTTGCAGTCTTGTTGGGACATGGTGGCCATCCTCTAACCATCCACTACTCCATCCATCTAGACCATTCAGGGTTGCCCAGCACTCATCAATAAACAAGATTGTATTAAAATTAGTCTTCATGTATGTCTGGGCCCACTGCAACAGGTTCCTCTTGTGAGCACTGTGTGGGGGGGTGGCCAAATAGTAGGCTTATGCACCGCTACAAGACTCTGGGGGATCCTACACCTTGAGATTCACAGTGCTCCAGAGGCATAATTTACCTGTTTGCTGCTTTGTAATGGTTTATTAGTAGCTGCTCTCTTAATCTGATTAATTTGTCTGGGCAAAACCTTCCTCATTATGCCTTTATCTGCAATAAAGCGTCTGTGCTCTGTATTGGCCACAAATCTCTTCGCAGTACGATGAACCCCTGATGTTTTAGTGAAATATCATGTTTTCATACCTTGACCAAGACACTGCAGTATTTTACGCTTTTCAGCAACAGGGAGATCCTTTTTCTTTCGCATATTGCTTGAAACCTGTAGCTGCTTAAAGGGATTGTCCACTATTAGGCCAACCCCTTTTTTGATCAAAATGTTTGGCCTCCATAAAATAATAAAGCCTATACTCTCCTCTCGTGCTGGCACTATTCCCGCGGTGTCTGCACTCGCTTTCACGGGGCTCTGGTCCTGTTGTCGTGCCGGCGCCCTATCAGCCAGCATTGGTGGGGTGCATAGGCTTTATTATTTTATGGGGGCCAAACGAGGGGTATGAGAAGTTGTCCAAGTAGTGGACAACTTCTTTAATAATGTGAAATGTCCTCCTTAAGTAGTCTTACTTTAATTGGGCACCTGGCAAACTGATTATCCCCGGTGTTTGAGACTTATTTCAGTGATCCAAAGAGCCCCGAGACAAGTTTTCTCCAATTTTAGTGATCTGTGGTTCTTAAAGGCAAGATATCATCAGAGGACAAACTCTTGTGTAAATCTGGTAGCTTTTGAAACGTTTTGCTAGAGTCGATAAGAAACTATTAAATGCTTTATATTCATTGCTTTTTATTTTGCCTTTTTGTCTTGTCTTCTGTGGATTGTTGGCATTTTTCTCATATAGACAGCTACTGTTTTTTTATTTTTTTCGACTTAATGTGTATTTTTTTTTTCTTTTGTGCAATATTTTAGATTCTTGGATTCAGCCTGACTCCATGAAGCGTTTCTTTGTGAGAGTAGAAAAGCAATAAAATGCATCTTAAAAAAAAAAAGCAGATGCTAAAACACAAGAACTAATATAAAAAATATACCAAAAGTGCTGAGATACCCCCGAACTGTGTAAGAATGGCTGATGTTCTTACCTGTGTACTTTTTAGGCAAAAAAAAGCTATGTTGGAAGGTGTCCAAGCAGAGGTTTCCAGAACGTGACTTGTCCAGTGTATACCGTAATTTCAAGGTCTACCTGTAAGTTCGGGGTAATCAGATTAAAGGACAGGTTTAGCTTCATCCCTATTACTTACCATCCCCCTGACGAAGGCAGACGCCGAAACGCGTGTCGGGGCTGGGTACATCCTGGGGACATCTCCTATATATACATAAGGTAAATACCGGTTGGCTATTGATTCGACTTATTTA
The DNA here is from genome assembly GCA_033576555.1 of Oophaga sylvatica. NCBI lineage: Eukaryota > Metazoa > Chordata > Amphibia > Anura > Dendrobatidae > Oophaga > Oophaga sylvatica. Next base: position 30,513,820 of record JARQOD010000001.1, read on the forward strand.
AGTCAGCAGTATTTGTTATAATTACCCCTTTTACTAACTAACTCTTGGATTACTGCCTTAGCAACCTTGACTTGCTCCACATTTGCGCTTTATTTTCTATTTGGTATTTATCCTTGCACATTGATAAACCTGCTGATTTAAAAAAAAATATTTTTCTCTTTTACCTGTTGTACCCATATATGTTATTTATGACCATTATGGTGATAACAATTTTGATATTTATTGATTCATTAATTTACAACATGTTGCCACATTACTTTGTAATCTGTGTCGTCCACTGTGTAGTGCCCTCCTTTTTGGTATTTTGTTCCCCACTCTACCTCACATTGTTGTACATCCCTCAATAAATATTGTTATATATTTATAAAAAGACCTCCTTGACCCATCTCTGTGTCTAGCTATCACCCGATATCTCTTCTCCCTTATGCCTCAAAACTACTGGAACAGCATGTCCATCTTGAACTGTCCTCCTACCTCTCCTCCTGCTCCCTCTTTGACCGCTTACAATCAGGCTTCCGACCGCATCACTCAACTGAAACTGCCCTAACTAAAGTCACCAACGACCTACTAACCGCCAAGAGCAAGCGTCACTACTCTGTCCTCCTTCTCATAGACCTGTCTTCTGCCTTCGACACTGTGGACCATTCCCTCCTGCTACAGATTCTCTCATCTCTGGGCATCACAGGCTTGGCCCTATCCTGGATCTCATCATATCTAACAAACCGAACATTCAGTGTCTCCCTCTCCCACACCACCTCCTCACCTCGCCCCTGTCTGTCGTTGTTCCTCAAGGCTCAGCTCTAGGACCCCTACTCTTCTCCATCTACACCCTCGGCCTGGGACAGCTCATAGAATCCCACGGCTTGCAGCATCACCTCTACGCCGATGACACGCAGATCTACCTATCTGGACCTGACCTCACCTCCTTACTGACCAAAATCCCACACTGTCTGTCTGCTATCTCAGCCTTCTTTTCTGCTCGCTTTCTCAAACTGAATATGGACAAAACAGAATTCATTATCTTTCCCCCACCTCACTCTACCCCTCCACTAGACCTATCCATCAATGTCAATGGCTGCTCGCTTTCCCCAGTCCCACATGCTCGGTGCCTTGGGGTGATCCTCGACTCTGCCCTCTCTTTCAAACCACATATCCAAGTCCTCGCCTCCTCTTGCCGCCTCAAACTGAAAAATATTTCCAGGATCCGCGCATTCCTCAACCATGAAACCACAAAAACACTAGTGCATGCCCTTATCATCTGCCGCCTCGACTACTGCAACCTCCTACTGTCTGGCCTCCCTCTAGCACTCTGGCACCACTCCAGTCCATCCTACACTCTGCTGCCCGACTAATCAACCTGTCTCCCCACTATTCCCCAGCCTCCCCCCTATGCCAGGCCCTTCACTGGCTTCCTGTTGCCCAGAGGCTCCATTTCAAAACCCTTATCATGACATACAAAGCCATTCACAACCTGTTTCCTCCATACATCTGTGACATGGTCTCCCAGTACCTACCCGCACGCAACCTTCAATCCTCTCAAGATCTCCTTCTCTACTCCCCCTCATCTCTTCTTCCCACAACTGCATACAAGACTTCTCCCTTGCTTCCCCCCAGGGTGGATTTGATTTAAATCAAACTGATTTAAATCACGATATTTAAATCACTAGTCAGTAAGGCTTGATTTAAATCAGTGATTTAAATCAAAGTTTCTACCTAAACTAGTTCTTGCTACTTTAACATGCAAGTAGATGAAGATTTTTAGAATCACTTTTTATATTACTTTTTTCTCCCCAGTTTAATGGGTTAATCATTCATATTTGGACACCACTGTTCTGTTGTACTTAGGAAGGAGAAAAATAATCCTGACCTGACTTGTCTGTCTGTGGCTATGCTGCAGTATTGTACTCAAAGTTTCACTTTCATTTTCTTGTCTGCTTGCCCTTCCTCCTCCTCACACTTAGATTCACATTCTTCTTGTGTTGTGCAGATCTATTCCACTCCAAACAATCAGAAACATATTGTCTAACTTCTTGGACTTGGCACTGAAGGGGTTGATTCTGTATTCATATAGGTTTGTAGAAAAATAGGATTAAGGTCTTTTTCTCAACTCTGTTCATGTTGTAACATTTTTGCCGTGAAGAAGAGGCTGGGACCTCTGCGGAGTCAAATTCAGTTTTGAGAACTGCGTAAGTAAAGCGAGCGTCTGTGATAATATAGGAGAGAAACTGCCCACTAATCCTACAGAAACCTCTGGAAGAGCATGGCATTGTGAATGTTACACATATACAGCCTTTATTCTACTGAGTTAAACAACTCAGCTTTATCTCATGATGGAAGAACCTTTGGATGGTAAAATATTTTCCTCAAAAAGCAGTTTATAAAATGATAAACAAAAAAATCTGATTTAAATCAAAAATCAAAAAAAAATCTGATTTAAATCAAAAAAATCAGATTTTTTTTGATTTTTTTAAAAAAATCATTGATTTTTATCCACCTGCTTCCCCCATACTTTGGAACTCTCTGCCGCAATACATCGGACTCTCACCAACAACGGAAACCTTGAAGAAGAACCTGAAGACCCACCTGTTCCGACAAGCCTACAGCCTGCAATGATCCTCAGTATACTGAACCACCGCACGACCAGCTCTACCCTTCCTAGTGTATCCTCACCCATTCCTGTAGACTGAGCCCTCGCGGGCAGGGTCCTCTCTCCTCCTGTACCTGTGTGTCCCTTGTCTTACACATGTTTATTGTACTTGTCTATATTTCCCCTTTGCACGTGTAAAGCGCCATGGAATAAATGGCGCTATATAATGTATAATAATAAGAATATATGAGGCACATTATTATGTATGGAGCACTACGTGGTGCCTATAATACAGTTTGGAGGAATATACGGTCCGGTTTCCGAGCTATTTAGAATTTACAATAGATATCCCTCATGTAATGTAAGAAGTGAAATCTTTGCATTGTACTATACCTATATGTCTCTGCCGTATCTGTGCATTACGAATTGCGGTATGTGTTAAAGGGGCCCATTGAAACTCTTTTGCCTGGGGCCCATGAAACCCTGGAGACGGCCCTGGGGATGAGGGTGCCATGCATACCAGGATGGGGATGTGGGCCATCTATAGCAGGATGGTGATGAGGGGGCTATGTATACCTGGATTGGGTACATGTATATACCAGGATGGGGGATAGTAGAATAGAATTGACCACATTTTTTACTTCAATTTTTTTTCTATTTTGATCCGCTAAAGCCTAGGTGCCTCTTATGGTCCAAAAAACATGGTACATAACAGTGAACGAATGAGTATGTGGTGACCATAATACTGTAGGACTGCATTATATTCTATGCAGGGGCTGAGGGATGCTGCATTATATTCTATGAGGGGTTCTACCCCAACCCCTGCTATATGATTAAGACATGTACTACCTTATATTATACCCTGATATTAGCGTGTTTTACCGCTAAAATTGCTGGTCTTGTATTTATTTTTATGTAGCTACATAGTGGGCCCAAAGGATATTTTTCTGTGGTGGGCCCAAGGTGCTCCAGTCCGACGCTGGCATGAGCGCCGGCCACTGGGCAGACCCTGGGTTGTCATGCCAACCCATCGTTTTGTGACCTCCTTCCTGCGCAAATGACTGCGGCATTTAACATATTAAAGCGATCCACCCGCGACTGTTAGGGGCACATGTCAGCTGATAAGTCAGCTGACTGCCGAAAAACACGCAAGCTCAGCGCCGGATCCCACATCAAACAGGGAGGTGACCTTGAACGTACCTATACATCCAAAGTTGTAAAGGTATAAAGAACGCTATACCTACATAGTGGCATTATTGGTTTGCACTACAGTCCCTTAATCATATATGCCTTCAACCTACATATTTGAGAATAGTTCATCATAAACTTTGGTCAAACTTATTTAAGCACACAAATCTCCAATGGTGCCCAAACTTTTACATCGGCGCTTTTTCCTTTTTGCAGTTTTTATATATTATATATATATATATATATATATATATATATATATATATATATATATATATATAAAATACAAAGTGTGTCATTCTTAACTTTCGGCCTTTTAGAGATCATTTTATATTCAACTTGTTTAACTGTTCACAATAATAGTAATTTTGACGAGGGGTGCCAAAACTTTTACATGCCACTGTAACCAGTAAAATCCAAAAATATACTATTGAAGGGTATTTTTCTTTTTTATTGGGAACTACAAGTACTTGCAAACCTCAGAAGAAGCATTACCGGAGACAAACACGAATTGCATGGACAAAACAGAATTCATCATCTTTCCCCTATCTCACTCTACCCCCCCACCAGACCTGTCCATCAACGTCAATGGCTGCTCACTTTCCCCAGTCCCGCATGCTTGGTGCCTCAGGGTGATCCTCGACTCTGCCCTCTCTTTCAAGCCACATGTCCAAGCCCTCGCCTCCTCCTGCCGTCTCAAACTCAAAAAATATTTCCCGTATCCGTGCATTCCTTGACCATGAAACTACAAAAACACTAGTGCATGCCCTCATCATCTCCCGCCTCGACTACTGCAACCTCCTACTCTTTGGCCTTCCCTCTAGCACTCTGGCACCACTCCAATCCATACTGCACTCTGCTGCCCGACTAATACACCTGTCTCCCCGTTATTCCCCAGCCTCTCCCCTCTGCCAAGCCCTTCATTGGCTTCCTATCGTCCAGAGGCTCCAGTTCAAAACCCTAACTATGACATGCAAAGCCATCCACAACCTGTCTCCTCCATACATCTGTGACATGGTCTCCCGGTACATACCCACACACAACCTTCGATCCTCTCAAGATCTCCTCTACTCTCCCTTTATCTCTTCTTCCCACAACCGCATACAAGACTTCTCCCGTGCCTCCCCTATACTCTGGAATTCTCTACCCCAACACATCAGACTCGCGCCTACCATGGAAACCTTCAAAAAGAACCTGAAGACCTACCTCTTCCAACAAGCCTACAACCTGCAGTGATCCTCAGTCTACTGAACCATCGCACGACCAGCTCTACCCTCTCCTAGTGTATCCTCACCCATCCCTGTAGACTGTGAGCCCTTGCGGGCAGGGTCCCTCTCCTTCTGTACTTGTGTGTGCCTTGTATTGCTCACGTTTATTGTACTTGTCTATATTTGCCCCTTTTCACATGTAAAGCGCCATGGATTAAATGGCGCTATAAAAATGAATAATAATAATAATATATTTAATTATTGGACACTCTTTTAGTTTCTTCTTTGTTTATTATTTTAATTCTCCGATTTGTCCGTTGCATTGTCCATTGGTGTACATATGGTGGTGATGGTACCCCCTTTTTTTGTTGTGATTTATATGTGCACCTTGCCTTGAGGTCTAACTGTCTATTACTAGAAGGTGGACACCGCGTCCAATGCAGAGACCTATCCTCACTACCGGACTCCTTCACAACAGGTTACTAGTGCAATAGAGGCATTGTCCTCTTCCTCATCTCACCCCACCAACACAGGCTATATCCAGCCCTTTCTTTCTTCCCTATGTGGATCAACCCCCTTCCCAGTAGTATCTGTGACTGATGAAGGTCCATGATATAGGACCGAAACGTTTCGTGTTACTACTGTGAATAAAAATCTTTATTCTCACTATACTAAAGTTGAGTGCCGAGTTCATTTTCTATTAGATACGGTTTGGGAACCTACTCTGGCACCTTCTTGGTTGTGCACACGGTTATTTTTTCATTCTCTTAACTGTCTATTACTAACCTGGATGATCTGTAACCAGGGCTGTGGAGTCGGTAAGCCAAACCTCCGACTTCACGACTCCGATTCCCTCACCAGGGCTGTGGAGTCGGTAAGCCAAACCTCCGACTCCACGACTCCGACTCCCTCACCAGGGCTGTGAAGTCGGTAAGCCAAACCTCCAACTCCTCAATATCCATGACACCGACTCCAACTCCTACTCCACCAAAATGGGCTCAGACTCCGACTCTGACTCCACGACTCCTACTCCACAGTCTGGTAGCATCCTGCAGTCCCCGGCTTTCTTTCCCTTGTCGGCCAGGTATGGTAGCTGCACAGGAAGAGAAATACAGGAGCTGGTCCACTTTATAATAAGACATCAAAGACTTTAATTATCTGTCCACACATTTGTCTTCTCGTCGTACTGTATTTATTATCATGCTATTAGTTTATCGGGACAGTTAATAGGTTAAGGAGACCATGCAAGGGGTATAACATGGCCAAAAAAGCATTGGCGCGATTATAAATTGTAAATCATTGAGCGTTGCTGGCTACCTGCCTGTTTTACCCGATGTCGATTCGGAGCAGTCACCCACCAATCCTCATCAACAGAGCAGCTCTGTTTAAGGGTGACATGCTGATTGACAACTGGTTTTCTGCAGTTAGGCAGCCGGCTCCCCGCTACGTAACTGCGGGGAGCCAGCTGTCAATCAGAATGATGTCAGCAGTCAGGCCCCCATCAACAGAGCGGAAGAGAAGGCGCTGCTCTGTTGATGTGATTTGGAAGTTGCAAAATCGCCAGCAAGAGCAGTCTGTGCTGGCATAGCTCAGCGCCAAGCACAACAGGTAGGTAGTTAACAACCACCTGCCTGTTAGTTCTTATGCACATTATTAACAAAAAGTCCTGGATAACCCCTTGTTGGCAGTCCTGTTAAGTACATTGAAGAGCACAGTGCAATCCTATGACAGCCATTGTTTGTTCCTTAGAGTGTATCTGTCTTTACACATATGAAGATGTCCAGAAACCATACTGATTCTTAGGCTTTGTAACTTGCAGACTTTTTTTTTTTTTGTTATTGAATGGGTAGTTCTTTTTCATTAGTATTCTGCCAGCACTATAAGTGGCGGACCCTCAATTCCCTCACCTCCCAGCATGCATTACTCCGGTCATTGGCATGCCTGCTTTGAACAGAAAGCCCACCTCCCTTTTATTGCCTGTATGCAGTTTGACAGACCAAAGGCAGAGAGATGAAGACCCCAATTCCTTTCAGCGTCTCATCTGCTGAGTACGGATTGCGCTTGACAGCAGGCAGTGAACAACTGGTTATGCAGAAAAGGAAACTCCTAGTAGATAACACCTGGTTTTATTCTTCAAGGTAACAATTTGATATCAGGCAAATAATACTTTGCAGATTTGTTAGGCTTCTCTGATCTAAGAAAGAGTTGCCAATATTTGCGCCAATATTTGTGCAACTATGAAAACAAAATGTAAGTATTCAGAGAGTTTGTTGGAAAGTTGATCTTTCTCTACATTTGGTTTTAATCATAGTCGCTGTATACATGAGCAATACCAGTGCTGCGTACTGGAAAGCGGTCCCCATCATAGCCTCCTCCCTGCCGCTGCGCACTGACCCAATGCTGCAGAGCAATGACGGATACAGTACGCAGCAGAAGGTTTACCGTGAAGTTTTTATTTCTAGCTCTTGCTTGGCTTTTCAGCACAAACACTGGTGGCCGATCCTAACTGTAAGGGAAGGAGGCAGACGGCTGGAGAACTCGGACGAGGATCGCAACACAGTGCTCGGACTGGCCTTCGGCTCTCCCGACCCAAGCGTGACAGCTGCATAGACACACTGGTCGGGAGGGCTGACGGCAGCGGAAGGTTTACCATGAAGTTTTTAATTCTATCTCTTGCTTGGCTGTTTAGCACAAACAGTGTTGGCCAGTCCAAGCATTGCGTTGCGATCCTCGTCCAAGTTCTACAGCCGTTTGAGTTTTTTGCTGCCCCATAGACTAAATTGTGTTTTTTTTTTTTTTTTTTTGTCTGTGACTTGAATAAAAAAAAAAAATAAACATCTCTGGATTTTTTGCACACCTAGTGTTCCATTAGAGAAAGACTGACATGTGAACAGACTAATGGGTACATGTAATATCCGGGAAAAATATAGATAGAACTGAAATGTGAAAAATGGACTTTTGAATGAGCCCTAAAGGTACTGCCACACTACACGATCCCGCTAACGATCTCGTTAGCGTCGCATACTAATGAGATCGCTAGCGGGATCGTTTACAATATCGCTAGTGTCGGCCACATTTAGCGATGTCGTTAAGGACGCTATCGCGGTTAGCGATCTCCTTAACGACTTTAGCGGTACAAAAGTACCGCTAAATCGCTAAAAAAGGTGCCACACTCAGCGATATATACTTACCCAGCGGGACGCCGACGATCAGAATAGGGTCCGGAACGATCAGGACGACGGACGAGATCACAGCAGGAAGCTCGTCGCTGGCAGATGCCGCACACAACAACATCGCTAACGGGATCGCTAAATAGTGACGTTTTTTAGCGATCCCGTTAGCGATGTTGTTTAGTGTGGCATACCCTTTAGAGATGGCAGCATGGAGTGTGCATTGCACAGATCTCCACAGTATGGAGAGGGGACACAGCAGCTATAGTCTCTGGGAGGGCAGAGGAAACAGGCTACAGATAAGGCGGAAACTCCAGTATTGGAGTACATCATTAGAGCTGTGCTGATGTGATATGACGATGACAACAGTGCCCTGTATACACACGGAGATAACATCCATTCATAGCAGGAATTTGCTGCAGCTCACGATCGTAGAACTGACTGGCTTGAAAGATGCGCCAAGTTCATTCAGCAGCGTGACTTGGGTGCGTCATACTCCAGCTAGCTTGTGATGAAGACTGGCCATAAAGCCCCGGCCTCTGTGGGAGGTGATAGAAATGAGGATTTTTATTCTAATAATACTTTCACTGTTCTCACTGGTAAAGTGGTTTTCCAATAGCGAGTTTTATATCCCCAAATTCCAAAAATGCCTCTAAAACAATAAACAGCTCCCACTCCCCTGCGTCTTACCTAATCAGACGGCCTGAGCTGCTGAACTCGGTGATTGGCTGCAGTGGTGATGTGCACCGAAGCTGTGATGGCACCGCTGCAACCAGTAAACGGTTCGGAGCCGCGGCGGAGACCCGGAGGGAGTGAGCACCTGCTGTGTGTGGGTCTGGCGGTATAAGAGCATATGGCGTCCTAAAACGTGACGGCTGAAAACCACTAAATAATTCTGTACCATCAAAAATGCTACTATAATCACTACAACTAATATCACTACTACTGCACCACCACTGCGTATCACATTATTTACTACTCCCATTACTGTTACTGCTTACTACCACTATTATTACTGCTAATACGTCTAACATTACTACTGTGATTATTAATTTATTATTATTGATGCTATTATTTCATTACTACTGATTACTATTATTATCACAGTAGTAATGAAATAGCATCAGCAACAATAATAATAATCACAGTAGTAATGATAATAGCAGCTGCAATAGCTATAATAATATAATAGTAATAACAGTATTAATAAAAGAGCATCAATATTATTCCTATTGCTGGTGATATTCCATTACTACGGTGATTATTATTTATTATTATTATTATTAATTATTCGTAATCACCGTAGTAATGGAATATCAGGAGCAATGGGAATAATTTTGTTGCTGCTATTTGATTAATACTGTTATTACTATTTTATTATTACTATTGTTACTATTGCAGCTGCTATTATTATTACTACTGTGATTATTATTATTATTATTATTATTATTATTGCTGCTGCTATTTCATTACTACTGTGATAATAATAGTAATCACAGTAGTAATGAAATAATAGCAGCAGCAATAATAATAATAATCATCATCACACTAGTAATTAAATAGCAACAATACTACTAATAATAAATATTACTATTGTTGCCATTTCATTACTACTGTGATTACTACTAATAATAATAATAATATAATATTAGTAATCACAGTAGTAATGAAATGGCAACAATAGTAATATTTATTATTTATTATTATTGCAGCTGCTATTAGCATTACTACTGGGATTATTTTGTTTCTTCTTATTATTATTATTATTATTACTATTTGCTACTGTAATCACTACTATTGCTACAACTGATATCACTACTACTGCCACTGCGTATCACATTATTTACTACTCCTATTAATGTTACTACTTACTACTACTTTTCTTACTACTAATACTTCTAACATTACTACTGTGATTATTATTATTATTATTATTATTGCTATTATTACTTTTGCTGCCTTTATTTCATTACTATTGTGATTACTATTATTATTGTTATTATTATTATTATATAATATAATAATAAATCTATCCGTCACTGTATCTGAGCAGGTATAAGTCACATGGAAATCTTCATAGGCTGCACCAAAAGAGCGACTAACCGCGATGGGAGCATATATTATATGAAAAGTAACATTTTATTCAACATAAAGTTAAATACATATTAAAATTTTAGGGAGTAATACACGTAAATAAGAATGTTCACGGCAAACATTTAAGGGGGTTAATTCTCAAATATTATGTTCTCAGCAGAATATTAATAGGTAAAGTAAGATACAGCGGATGTATATCCAATAGACAAATAATGAATTAATTATAAGGTCGATGAGCTGCAACTATTCATCAGGAAACATACCATAGAAAGCGAAAAACCGCCTATAAAGCCGGACCCCAGGACTCCGACTTACGTTTCGCCCTTGGCTTCATCAAGGAGTGCTTTCACCATTACTGCAATTCTTACTGCTACTTTTACAACTACCGCTTTTATTACTACTAATACTACTAGTGCGGCTATTGATACAACTATTATTATTAATGCCATGCATTAATCGTTTCCTTTCAGACGTCGCTGGCCATGCGGTTTGCCCAGGAATCCTTTGGAAAGCAGTACAAGCAAACCGTGGGACTGGACTTCTTTCTGAAAAGGATAACGCTGCCAGGTGAGAAATCTGTTTTTTTTTTGTTTGTTTTTTTGGGTCCAAACCTTTTTATTCCGGACGGTCTACAGGCCTGAGAATCCTTTAATAAGAGCAGATCCCTGATTCCTTCAGCTCCCTGCAGTGCGGAGTAGGAAGATGTCGGGGCGTCACATTATTGGGATAACCTTCGGCACGAGAAGTTTATTGGCCGCTCCACACAATACCCCGTTTTCTATTTAAAATAATACCTACATGTTTTTTTTTTTTTATGGCAACATAAGGTATTTCTGAGAAACAAAGCATAATGTTATTAATGGAAACGACTAATCTTATACGTGTTAAAAAAAAAAGTATAATCTCGCTATGTAAGCACCGAGGCCTAATACGTGAATGCTGTTTTATGCAAGGCAGCATGAAATTGCTGGCATTTAATAGACCACTAAAATTTAGTGTCCCAAGACGCCCATAAAAATACAGTTTGAGCATTCAAGATGTTTCAGTCCGTGGTGCAAAGGATCCATTTAGCCGCTTGTTGCAGCACATTGCATGGAAAAAAGGGGATTGCTGAGGCCCGTTAACCATGTTATTGCCAGACCGGCTGACCGCACACTGTAAGGGCTCATTCACACATCACCACTTTAAGCGCTATCTGTGTTTTTCATAGATAGCACTCAGTCTATGGGGTAGTTCATATATCCTATTTTATATATTTTTTTGGGGTTTGTTTCCCTCAGACCAGATCAGAGGAGATTTGTACGATAGGAGTCACTATTCTTAATTCACACAACTTGAAAGGATAATGGCGCGCTCCTCGCGACTATTCGGGAACTCCGGAGGGCTTTACCAAATGCAAGATTTTCTGGAAACTTCAAAGAGAGAAAAGGCGGCGCTCTTTGTCCCTTTTATTACAGAATCCGTAAAGATAGATGCAAGAGACAGATGACGGCCGTTTCGCACACAATGGTGCTTCAGCAGGTCCAAACAACGATTATTTTTGGTTTCCCTCTGACTTGTACGATATTGATCTAATTCCAGTTCAAGCCTATGGATCGGCGAAAAAGAATCAGACAGCAATCGGATGCCATCCCGTTTTTGCGGTCTGTTCGATAGGAAATGCTGGAGAAACTTTCCTTTTTTTTTTTTTTTACATGCCAAAAAAAGATGGAACTCTGATAGTAAAAAAGCTGCCGCATCGATCACACTTAAATCAAAAACACTGATGATAATAGGAGCGTTTTCCAGACTGATGTCTGAATGAGCTGTAAGAGGAAAGATGTGAGCCCACCCCTGGCTGATGGCGACCACGTCGATGCGGTGGATTGCCTCTTTTCTCAATTTTCTCATTGGCTTTTTGTCAGACTTTTGCATTTACATTACACACACTCTGCCTCCATATTTAACTCAAAACTAATGTAACTGTTATACAGGAGCAAAGATTCCGTTTCTGAATGTGTCCTTTTTGTCAACCTGTCGTAATCCTACAATCTGTCCAGGTCGTGCAGCAGGTCGTCCTAAACGTGTCTTAAAGGAGTCCAGGGTATGCAAATAGCCCCGGCCAATCCTTGATTGATGGCAGCCCCCATTGTGTGCACTAGGCCAGCTGGGCTAAAATCTGATTATTCAGCTGAAGCCCCATCATCTAATGTGTTTGGAAGTGTCCCAACCCTCCTCTGACAGCAGAAACCAGCGCTGAGTTTCCCAGATCTCGATCTTGTACGGCTTCCGAGAATCATGGAATCATAGAATAGTAGAGTTGGAAGGGACCTCCTGGGCCATCTGGTCCAACCCCCTGCTCAAAGCAGGATTCTCTAAATCATCCCAGACAGATGTCTGTCCAGCCTCTGTTTGAAGACTTCCATTGAAGGAGAACTCACTACCTCTCGTGGCAGCCTGTTCCACTCATTGACCACACTAACTGTCAAAAAGTTTTTCCTAATATCTAATCTGTGTCTCCTCCCATTCAGTTTCATCCCATTGCTTCTAGTCTTTCCTTGTGCAAATGAGAATAAAGATGATCCTTCTACAATGTGACAGCCCTTGAGATATTTGTAGACAGCTATTAAGTCTCCTCTCAGTCTTCTTTTTTGCAAGCTAAACATTCCCAAATCCTGTAACCGTTCCTCATAGGACATGGTTTGCAGACCAGTCACCATTCTGGTGGCTCTTCTCTGAACTTGCTCCAGTTTGTTGATGTCTTTTTAAAGTGTGGTGCCCAAAACTGGACACAGTATTCCAGATGAGGTCTGACCAAAGAGGAGTAGAGAGCAATAATGACCTCATGTGATCTAGACTGTATGCTTCTGTTGATAAATCCTAGAATTGTATTTGCCTTTTTTGCTGCTGCATCACACTGTTGACTCATGTTCAGTCTGTGATCAATTAGTATACCCAAGTCTTTTTCACATGTGCTGTTACTTAGCCCTATTCCTCCCATTTTGTATATGCTTTTTTCATTTTTATTGCCCAGATGTAGTACTTTGCATTTTTCCCTGTTAAAATCCATTCTGTTAGTTGCTGCCCACTGCTCCAGTTTATTTATATCTTTTTGAATCCTCTCTCTCTCGTCTCTAGTATTAGCTACCCCTCCTAGCTTTGTGTCATCAGCAAATTTGATCAGTTTACCCTCAATTCCTTCATCTAAATCATTGATAAAGTTGTTGAACAATACAGGGCCCAAAATAGATCCTTGTGGTACCCCACTTGATACATTCTTCCAACTGGATGTGCAGCCATTTACGACCACTCTTTGGGTCCGATCACTAAGCCAGTTATGAATCCACCTAACAGTTGCCTTGTCCATTCCATACTTAGTCATTTTTTCAGTAAGGATTGTGTGAGATACTTTGTCAAATGCTTTGCTGAAGTCAAGATATACTATATCTACAGCATTTCCCTGATCCACCCAGTCAGTGATTCTGTCATAGAAGGAAATTACCGTATATACTCATGTATAAGCCGACCCGTGTATAAGCGACACCCCTAATTTTGCCACAAAAAACAGGGAAAACTTATTGACTCGCGTATAAGCCTAGGGTGAAAAATGATTATGCCCCCATATGATGCTCCACAGATTATGCCCCCGATCCCCATATTCTGCACAGATTATGCCCCTATATGCTCCAGATTATGCCCAATATGCTTCAGAGATTATGCCCCCATATGCTCCAGATTATGCCCCCATATATTCCACAGATTATGCCTCCGTATGATCCACAGATTATGGCCCCATATGCTCCACAGCTTATGCCCCCATACGCTCCATATTATGCCCCCATACGCTCCATATTATGCCCCCATATGTTCCACAGCTTATGCCCCCATATGCTCCATATTATGCCCCCATATGCTCCATATTATGCCCCCATATGCTCCATATTTTGCCCCATATGCTCCAGATTATGCCCCCATATGTTCCACAGCTTATGCCCCCATATGCTCCATATTATGCCCCCATATGCTCCATATTATGCCCCCATATGCTCCAGATTATGCCCCCATATGTTCCATATTATGCCCCCATATGCTCCATATTATGCCCCCATATTTTGCCCCCATATGCTCCATATTATGCCCCCATATGTTCCACAGCTTATGCCCCCATATGCTCCATATTATGCCCCCATATGCTCCATATTATGCCCCCATATGTTCCAGATTATGCCCCATATGTTGCTGCAAAAAAATAAAAAAAATGACACACTCACCTCTCGTCGCTGGGGGCCAGGTGCCGGGGTCCTGAGCAGGCGGGGACACCGGCGCGCTATGGGGGACAGGTGCCGGCGTCACCGCTCACTCAGAACCCCGGCACCTGTGATATTTGCCTGTCCTCTCTGCACCGCAGCGCTGCGTCCTCTTCCTGGTCCTTGGCAGTGAATGATCTGGCAGGGGGCGCGGCGCTCACTAATGACATCATCGCGCCCTCTGCTGATCATTCACCGCCAGAGGAGTCAGACGAGGACGCAACACAGCAGTGGAGAGAAGACAGGTAAATATCGCTGTACTCACCTCTCCACCGCGTGACCCTGCAGCCTCTCCTCTTCTCCCGGCGCTCTCAGCAGCGCTTCCTTCCTACAGCAGGTCAAATGGTACCGCTCATTAAAGTCATGAATATGTGCATATTCATGACTTTAATGAGCGGTGCCATGTGACCGCTGCAGGAAGAAGCCGGAGATCGTTGGAGAAGCAGGGGGGCTGCAGGGACCGCGGCGGCGGAGAGGTGAGTATAATCCGACACCCCCACTCTCCCTCCCCCGCCGACCCCCGTATATGACCCCGTATAAGCCGAGAGGGGGACTTTCAGCCCTAAAAAATGGGCTGAAAATCTCGGCTTATACATGGGTATATACGGTAAGTTAGTCTGACATGACTTATTAGTTACAAACCCATGCTGACTCTGTTTAATCACTTCATTCTTATGTAGGTACTTACATACATGTTCTTTAGTAATTTGTTCAAAGATCTTTCCTGGTATAGAAGTCAGACTCACCGGTCTGTAGTTCCCTGGGTCCACCTTCTTCCCCTTTTTGAAGATAGGAACAACATTTGCTCTTCTCCAGTCTTCTGGGACTTCTCCTGTTCTCCAAGAATTTTCAAAGATTATGGACAGTGGTTCAAGAATTTCTTCTGCTATCTCCTTCAGTACCCTGGGGTGTAATTCATCTGGTCCTGGAGTCCTTTTTAAAGAGGTTGTCCTAAACTTTTACTCAGTTTGAAAATGGGCTGGGTTGCTTTTTTTTTGGCAATTTGGATACTTTGGCATTACTGGAAACTGTAAAGCTCAGGCCGCGAGTGGAAAAAGTAGAAAACATCTTTTCTGAAGTCTAGAGAATCCTTCCTGCACTTGGGGTTAATGCAGCTCTGAATCCTTGGCCGGCTGTTCTGCTCCAGCATGGTTTACCTGTCGACATTGACATGGACGCACAATAAATCGGGCAGAGGAGGGCACATACGCGCTGTGTGCATTGTATACAGACCGCGTCGTTCCCTCGTTCCTCATTGACTTACATGAGCATCCTCAGCTCTTAGATGTGTGTTTTTTATTCAGATTTTTGGAAACGATTGCATTTGATTTGAGTACGTAGGCAAAATGTCCACGACTCACGGTAAAGGGAACCTGTCACCTGGTTTTCTCAATATAATCTTTAATTCCTCATTTACAGAGTTCTAGTAAGCCGTAGATAAGTCCCACGCACTCTCTACGTAGCACAGAAATGCCCTTTATAATGCCGCTATACGGTGCGCTGCAGTGCCATAGGTGTCACTGGTCTTGCTCCAGCGCCTCCTCTCTTCCCGCAATCCCCGTCCTCCTTTCCTGCTTCACACGGATGATGTGTCCTGCGTCATCCACACAGCGTCGCCAGCCGCTGAGTACTGTAACACGCATGCGCCAGGAGAGGCCGGCAACCTGGAAGTAAAGTCGGCGCATGCGTGTTCCAGTTCATGTTACACCCGCACAGGAGCGCGGTTGGGGACACTGTGGATGACGTAGGACGCGTCATCCGTATGAAACAAGGAAGGAGGACGGCGATTGTGACGAGAGAGGAGGCGCTGGAGCAAGACCAGTGACGCCCATCAGACCGGACCGCACTGTATGAGGGCATAATGGAAGAGGAGTTGGGACTTTTATACAGATTGCTAGAATACTGTAAAAGAGGCAATAAAGGTGGGGCCGTGTATGGGGAGAACCTGGCTCAAAATTGTACATGAGCTATAAATGATGTGCTGCTTCTTGGGGAGGATTGCCGATACCTGGGCTTTTTTGGTTTTTGCAGCTCTGTAGGGTCGGAGCTCTCTGACTCCTTGACTTTGCACGGCTGCTCTTTGTTAGGCAAAAATTAAGCGGCTCTACAGTGTGCGTACCCTCCAAAAACCCTTCATGTCTCGGCTTCATCAATCGGGGATACAGTTTCTTCTCGTGGTCTGTCATGTCTGTGATCGTAGTGATCTGCTGGAATATCCCAGTGATCGTTACCTCTCCGCACCCTGTAAAAACACGACCAATTTTCATTCTCGTACACGGGGAAAAAGGCGGGTGATAGGCAACCCAAAAATTGTTCGGTGGCGTGTAAAAGCTTGGCACCTCGGTCAAAATTACTCTCTGCTACCTTCTTATAGCCTTCTCCTGCTTTGTGGGTTTCCACCATTTTCGCTTTCAGAGGGCTAGTCAGCTGCTTAGACGAGCCCATCGCTGCTGTTTTTTAGCAAAAGGTTAGAGGAGTCTGGGTTTTTATAATGCTGGGAAATTTGCATTACCTGGCCTTTGCTAACAATGATAATAAACGAGCCATAGCCCTAACAGGCTAGTTAAGGTCTGAAACCTTGGTCATAGTTATCTGAGCACAGAAATATCTAAGGGCGCCCAAACTTTTGCATCGGCCCATTTTCCTTTTTGTAATTTTTAAAATTTAAAAGATGAAAATGTATATATAAATATTTTTTGACTGAAATACAAAGGAAATGTGTCATCTTTAACTTTAGCCCTTTTAGAGATTGTTTCATCTTCAGCTTGATTAAATGTTCACAATAACAGTAATTTTGTCCAGGGGGTTCCCAAAGTTTTACATGCGCCAGTCACTATTATGTGTGCGGATGTATGTATGTATGTATACTGCTCAAAAAAATAAAGGGGACACTCAAATATCACATCCTAGATCTGAATGAATGAAATATTCTCATTGAATACTTTGTTCTGTACAAAGTTGAATGTGCTGACAACAAAATCACACAAAAATCATCAATGGAAATCAAATTTATTAACCAATGGAGGCCTGGATTTGGAGTCACACAAAATTAAAGTGGAAGGGAATGTCCTTAAAACAAGTCAAATGATGCTCAGTATTGTGTGTGGCCTCCACGTGTCTGTATGACCTCCCTACAACGCCTGGGCATGCTCCTGATGAGGCGGCGGATGGTCTCCTGAGTGATCTCCTCCCAGACCTGGACTAAAGCATCCGTCACCTCCTGGACAGACTGTGGTGCAACGTGACGTTGGTGGATGGAGCGAGACATGATGTCCCAGATGTGCCCAATCGGATTCAGGTCTGGGGAACGGGCAGGCCAGTCCATAGCTCCCTTCATCTTGCAGGAACTGCTGACACAATCCAGCCACATGAGGTCTGGCATTGTCCTGCATTATGAGGAACCCAGGGCCAACCGCACCAGCATATGGTCTCACAAGGGGTCTGAGGATCTCATCTCGGGACCTAATGGCAGTCAGGCTACCTCTGGCGAGCACATGGAGGGCTGTGCAGCCCTCCAAAGAAATGCCACCCACACCATTACTGACCCACTGCCAAATCGGTCATGCTGAAGGATGTTGCAGGCAGCAACTCTCCACGGCATCTCCAGACTTTGTCACGTCTGTCACATGTGCTCAGTGTGAACCTGCTTTCATCTGTGAAGAGCACAGGGCGCCAGTGGCAAATTTGCCAATCTTGGTGTTCTGTGGCATATGCCAAATGTCCTGCACGGTGTTGGGCTGTGAGCACAACCCCCATCTGTGGACGTCGGGGACTCAGGCCATCCTCATGGAGTCGGTTTCTAACCATTTGTGCAGACACATGCACATTTGTGGTCTGCTGGAGGTCATTTTGCAGGGCTCTGGCAGTGTTCCTTATTGCACAAAGGCGGAAGTAGCGGTCCTGCTGCTGGGATGTTGCCCTCCTATGGCCCCCTCCACTCTCCTGGTGTACTGACCTGTCTCCTGGAAGCGCCTCCAGCCTCTGGACACTATGATGACAGACACAGGAAACCTTCTTGCCACAGCTCGCATTGATGTGCCATCCTGGATGAGCTGCACTACCTGAGCCACCTGTGTGGGTTGTAGAGTCCGTCTCATGCCACCACGAGTGTGAAAGCACAACCAACATTCAAGTGACCAAAACATCAGCCAGAAAGCATTGGTAGTGAGATGTGGTCTGTGGTCCCCACCTGCAGAACCACTCCTTTATTGATAATTGCCAATAATTTCCATCTGTTGTCTATTCCATTTGCACAACAGCATGTGAAATTGATTGTCAATCAGTATTGCTTCCTAAGTGGAAAGTTTGATTTCACAGAAGTTTGATTTACTTGGAGTTATATTCTGTTGTTTAAGTGTTCCCTTTATTGTTTTGAGCAGTGTATATATAATGTGTATGTATATATTATAGTATATTTGTGTTTCATATAATGCATTTGTGCGTGCGCGCGAAGATGTAATATACACATATTGAAACACATAGCAAATAAGTATACATACCATACTTACATATATATTATATATATTTGTGTCTAATGTGTGTGTGTGTATATATAGATATCATGTGCATTACACTAATATATATATTTTTATTCCTTTGCTCCTCTTTTCCCCCAACAAAAAAAGAAAAAAATATCAGTGTACCAGGAGCACAGGAGGGTCCCACAACGCTTTACAGCAGAACTGTCGCAGATGGTGAAGGCGTTACTTCTGCAGCAATATTTAACCCAGATCACATAAATATTTTCGGAGGCCGTTGCAGTGCAGATAGCGTCCCGTTGTGGCACGCTGCGCCGCCGCGCTGTGTAGTCTGGATGCACTCACTGTGCACATTTTATAGCTCCGGACCGCTGACTCGGGGGCTGCAGAGAGAGATCTGTTCGCTTCACAGACAAAATACCTTCAGGAAGCTTGTGGGCATCGGCCAGCAGAAAGGTCTCCACTGTGCAGGGGATATTTTAAGCCCTCCGTGCTAGAAGTGGGCAGGCGCGTGTTTTCACTTACATTTTGGCCATGCAGCACTTAAATTTTGGGTTAACCAAAGAACCTAGCATAATTTTACGAGTTTACTGACTGAATTTCAGGGTGGCGTTATACAAATAATCCAATGTGCCCTGTCCACAATCCCAGCTTCACTGCTCCTTCTCTGCCATGTCTGTGCTGGAATGGTTTGTGTGATTAATAGGTGGTAGGATAGAGAAGTGAAAAGGGCTGTAAAGCCCACCTGAGCGGACCGGTCAATTGTCACCAAGCTGCTTGGAATTTTTTTTTTCCTCCCCACAGTTTCCAATACTAAACGCAAACCACCATATGTCCCAGGTCAAAACAAAAAGAAATAATGTAAAAAATGTGTTATTGTGTTACTTTGCTTTATCTAACATATTTATTTAATTTATTTATTTTAGGAAACCTAAACGTTACGCTTCAAGTATGGGACATTGGCGGACAGACGATAGGTGGCAAAATGCTGGATAAATACATTTCTGGAACCCAGGTATTGTAGTGCGGGTCCCTGCGTCATCCTGTACTAAGCTGCCCTCGCTGCGGTACAGAAGCGCAGAGCTGTAATCTTTCCATGGGATCCATCTTCTCAGATCTCCATCCAGCAAACCTTTCTCTGTACATCAGTTGTTTTCTTTATTTTGTTTCTATTTTCTTTTTTTTTTATCTCACCTTTTCTTTATTTTATTTCTATATTTGTTTTATATTTCTATTTTATATTATTTTTTAATTACATTTTTTTTCTTCCTTTTTTTTCTCCAACCCATTCTTTCTATATCTCTCTCGCTCAAGTCTTTATTTCTCTACAAGTTCTATTCCTCCCTATCGTTACACTCTTGCTCTCTTTTTCTCCATGCCCCTCTCTCTTCTTCACCACACTTGTTCTCTCTCTGTCTTCTCCACGCTCTTTCTATCTCTCTCTTTGTCTTGGTCTTTCTCTCTGTCTCCTTCTCTCTCACTCCATCTCCTCTTCCACTTTTTTTCTCTCTCTCCATTTCCTTCAAGCGCACTCACTCTTTCATTCTCCACACTTTTGCTGTCTCCATCTCTCTTTTTCACTATCCCACCCTCTCTTTTATTTTTCGTTCCCATTGTCCCTTTTTCTTTTGTTCTTTCTCTTTCCTAATATTTTTATCTTTGTTTCTTTCCCTCTTTGTTTCTTTCCCTCTTTGTTTCTTTCCCTCTTTGTTTCTTTCCCACTTTCTTTCCCTCCTTGTTTCTTTCCCTCTTTGTTTCTTTCCCTCTTTGTTTCTTTCCCTCTTTGTTTCTTTCCCTCTTTGTTTCTTTCCCTCTTTGTTTCTTTCCCTCCTTGTTTCTTTCCCTCTTTGTTTCTTTCCCTCTTTGTTTCTTTCCCTCTTTGTTTCTTTCCCTCTTTGTTTCTTTCCCTCTTTGTTTCTTTCCCTCTTTGTTTCTTTCCCTCTTTGTTTCTTTCCCTCTTTGTTTCTTTCCCTCTTTGTTTCTTTCCCTCTTTGTTTCTTTCCCTCTTTGTTTCTTTCCCTCTTTGTTTCTTTCCCTCTTTGTTTCTTTCCCTCTTTGTTTCTTTCCCTCTTTGTTTCTTTCCCTCTTCGTTTCTTTTCTTTGTTTTATTACTGTCCTTTTTTTAATCAAATTTCTATCCTTCGCTTCGTGCTACTTTTCTTCTTTTCATAAAATGTCACGTATTAAGAATTCTGTAAGAGATTGCCCGATAAACGTTCTTTAATGACCCACACATTAATGTAACCACTCACTCTCCTCCACTTAGCTCCAGTTTTACAATAACATCCTTACGAAAGAGATATTAATTGCACATTAGTCTTTTATTCTTTCTAGACTAGTTTTTTTGGGGGAAGAAATGCTTGTAAAATGTCTTACAGAGGAAAAGCAGCATAAAGTGCCCCAGCCAGGACGTCGCATGCCTGAGCGCTTCTACTTTATTGCGAGTCCAACGTACGCTGCTAAGTAAGACTCCCATTATAAGGAGCAATAAGGTTTAATATTAATATAATTTGGCTTTATGTAGAGATGCAGTAAAGCTGTCTTGACCTGGCTTTCCAGTTCGTCACTGCGTCCGGCCTTGTTTGTAGATCCCCAGCTGTTACGGAGAGACGGCTTCTCATTTCCAGGCATTGTGGCTTGGGTCAGATGTGAAAATCGCAGTAATTAGTGGAGGATTTTTGGGGAAATCAACACCACAGGTCCAATTTTCAGCGCACATGTCCCCTGGAGAGAGAAAGTGGGAGAAAAATAAGTGAAATAAGTAAAAGAGGAAATTAACAATGATCCTACACCCTCTGCGTAATCATAAACCACCAGGATGCTGTGGACGGAGCGGAGTCGTAAAAGAGCGACTCTACAGATACAAATTAGAAGTCGGATTATTCTTTCCTAACCAGTGTTTCCTTCCCATGTGTTTTTAGCGTAATTAATCAGATTGCCACTATGTCCTTCTTATGTAACGAGGCAAATCTCATATATCGCCTATATCTTCTGTAGCTTGGTATTGATTGTAACATTACAATATTCTGGCTTTTTCAAGTCCTAGGATGCAACAGTAATCTAAAATCTAGAAAAGAAGTGAAGAGAACTTGTTCTGGGACTGCTGAGGGTTTTATCCACTTACACTGTGTGCAGAATTATTGGGCAAGTTGTATTTGAGAGGATTCTTTTTATTATTGAACAACAACTATGTTCTCAATCAACCCAAAAGACTCATAAATATCAAAGCTTAATATTTTTGAAAGTTGGAGTGGGTTTTTTAGATTTGACTATCTTAGGAGGATATCTGTTTGTGCAGGTAACTATTACTGTGCAGAATTATTAGGCAACGTAATAAAAACCAAATATGTACCCATCTCACTTGTTTATTTTCACCAGGTAAACCAATATAACACAAAATTTAGAAATAAACATTTCTGACATTAAAAAAAAAAAAAAAAAATCAGTGACCAACATAGCCACCTTTCTTTCCGATGACACTCAGACGCCTCCATCCATAGATTCTGCAGTTGCTTGATCTGTTTACGATCCACATTGCGCGCAGCAGCCACCACAGCCTCCAGACACTGCTCCGAGAGGTGGACTGTTTTCCCTCCCTGTAGATCTCACATTTTATGAGGGAGCACAGGTTCTCTATGGGGTTCAGATCAGGTGAACAAGGGGGCCATGTCATTATTTTTTCTTCTTTTAGACCTTTACTGGGCAGCCACGCTGTGGAGTATTTGGATGCATGTGATGGAGCATTGTCCTGCATGAAAATCATGTTTTTCTGGAACGATCCCGACTTCTTCCTGTACCACTGCTTGAAGAAGATGTCTTCCAGAAACTGGCAGTAGGTCTGGGAGTTGAGCTTCACTCCATCCTCAACCCGAAAAGGTCCCACAAGTTCATCTTTGATGATACCAGCTCATACCAGTACCCCACCTCCACCTTGCTGGCGTCTGAGTCGGAGTGGAGCTCTCTGCCCTTTACTGATCCAGCCTCGGGCCCATCCATCTGGCCCATTAAGTGTCACTCTCATTTCATCAGTCCATAAAACCTTAGAAAAATCAGTCTTAAGATATTTCTTGGCCCAGTCTTGACGTTTTATCTTATGTTTCTCGTTTTTCAGCCTTCCTTACCTTGGCCATGTCCCTGAGTATGGCACACCTCGTGCTTTTTGATATTCCAGTAACGTTGCAGCTCTGAAATATGGCAAAACTGGTGGCAAATGGCATCTTGGCAGCTTCACGCTTGATTTTCCTCGATTCATGGGCAGTTATTTTGAGCCTTTTTTTATCAGCACGCTTCTTGCGACCCTGTTGACTATTTGCCATGAAATGGTTGATTGTTCGGTGATCACGCTTCAAAAGTTTGGCAATTTCAAGACTGCTGCATCCCTCTGCAAGACATCTCACAATTTTTGACTTTTCAGAGTCCGTCAAATCTCTCTTCTGACCCATTTTGCCAAAGGAAAGGAAGTTGCCTGATAATTAAGCACACCTTATATAGGGTGTTGATGTCATTAGACCACACCCCTCCTGATTACAGAGATGCAAATCACCTGATTTACATAACTGGCAGTTGGCTTTCAAGTCTATACAGCTTGGAGTAGGACAACATGTATAAAAAGTATGATGTGATCAAAATACTCATTAGCCTAATAATTCTGCACACAGTGTATAATAATTTTTCACAATTTTTCTTCTTTTACATGAATGTGTATGAATTAAAGCAGCAGCCCAGAAAATGCTGTCACTAATCCCCTAATATATATTCTGCCAATGTTCCCTTATTTTAGCTGTTCTTTTCTCATTGAAAATGGGTCGAGATCTCTTGGCAACGCCCTTGGACTTGTATGGCGTATCGGGCACAGAAACTCCTATCGCAGTTACTGATGATGACTAGACAGTGTCTGACACGGTTATAATGCAAGAGATCATTTTCAATTAAAATCTATTAATTGATTTTTCAGCAGCAGATGGAAGGAAAGGAGACACACTAGTTCATAACTAGTGGGTAGGCGGAGCCCAGATAGGATTAACACCTCAGATTAAAAAGAGTGTTGACCGCCCCTCCAGCACGGGCTCCTCCTACTCAGCTTTCTCCAGTCTTAAATTTGAGGTCCCAGAGGATGGTCGCTGCTGGAAGCAGCTCCTCAGAAGACTTTATTATTTTAACTCGGACAAGAGACTTGGATCACCAGAAGTGGTCTAGAGGTCTCAGGGGTCTCAGCGCTGCTGGACCCCAACCTCTCCCTTGGCGGATCTGTATTTACCCTGATGGTGGTCCCTGCAGAATCATGCCGGCCCTGGGGGATGAGGATGGCTTCCCTGGCGGGGACGCAAACCGCGCACAGGGGTCACTGCGTTCCCCGCCCTGGGGGGAAGCGAGGGGCTTAGCGCCGCAAACCCCTGGGGGTCCCTGCGGCGCTCGGCTGGTGAGTACTCCACATTTATATGTATGTGAGTGCTTTCAGCGGCTGCTGCGGCAGCGCTGTTACATGTAATGTGAATGCTTGATGACTGTATTTTTGTCCGCAGGCAGATGCCTGCAGGACAGGGGAGAGCAGAGAGCGAAGGAGTTCGCGCTCTTTTTTTGAAGCCGGCGGGGGGCGTAGCTTCACGCTCCCGGTCTTTCTGGCAGAAGCGCGCTTTCTGTGCTTCTCTTCCGGCTTCCTCAGCGGGCGGCCATTAGATGAAAGGCTCCAACGGGCTCCTCGTGCTCCGCTCTCCCGGCAAATACCAATACTTCACAGCGACCAGCTGGGTGAGTGAAACGGCCAACAGCGCCCTCACCCCAGCAGCGCAGAACCTATCTGTATAACAGACAGATAGCGTTCTCTTGCGGCTGCGGTCTCATATAGAGACCTTATGGTGCCTGGGACTCGCACACCCCTTTATTTTGATAAGGTAGTCGTGGGGAGTCGGCGACATTAACCCCTTTTAAAGGGTTAACCCTTTCAGTGACAAACGCCATAGGTTCAATCCCAGTTGGGATCAGAACTTATAAGGGTTAATTATATCGCAGATATATTCTGCAGATTCAGCTGGGGTAGCTCTCTCCCTTAAGAGTTTTAACCCTTCAGTGTACTGACTGCATCCTTTTAAAAAAAAAAAAAAAAAAATAACGCTTTTTTCTTTACTTGCAGGCTTTGACCGCCATATGCTGTGTGAGGGCATGTCGGAACAGGGTCCAGAAGATGCGGACCGTATTCCAAATCCGCTTCAGGATCAGTCACGCGTATCTGATACGCAGACCTCGACGGCGTCATGCGCAGCGATCAGAGGTCACAGCGATGCCAAATTAGACGCCATTGCTCGCTCTATTGATGGCCTTGCTGACCTTTTAGGTCATTGGGTGTCAGCTAGATCCTCGCATGGCAGGAAGCGACACAGGCCTGAATCATCCTACCCGCATAGCGAATCAGAGTTCTCTGATATGGAATGCGGACAGGGTTCCCCTTTAATCTCAGATGGGGAGTTATCCGATTCGGATAAGGAGGATCGCCAGGGGCATTCTGCCTCTTTTCTGGCCCGAAATGAGGCTTTTATTGAAGCCATGAGAGAGGCGTTACAGTTACCGGAGGAGGTAACTAGTCGTCCTGGTAAGTCGGACCGGATGTACCAGGAGTACCGTAAGTCGCGAGCGACATTGCCAGCTCTGGATGAGCTTAATGGAGCAGTGGAGAAGGAACGCCTGTGTCCAGATAAACGTTTTCAAGGGACACGGTTCTTTGAGACACTATATCCGTGTTCTACGGAATTGACGGATAATTGGATTCTTTCTCCTGAAGTGGATGTTCCTTTATCCCAGCTCAGTAAATCCTCATTGCTCCCTGTTAAAGGGAAGGCGAGTCTACAGGACCCGCTAGACAGAAAAACGGAGATGGCGGCGAAATCCAACTACGAGGCTTCGGGTCATGGATTCAGAGCAGTGCTAGGAGCCATGTGTGCTTGTAAGGCTTCTCTGTGCTGGTTGGACCGTATACGGTCGGCGTTGCAAAATAGATCTCCGTTATCTGAGGTGAATGGACTTCTCGATTTATTGGAGACTGCAGTCCGTTATAGCTATGACGCAGGTCTAGATACTGCGTCACTGTTGTCCAGGGCACAAGCCTCGGTGGTCACAGTCAGAAGAGCACTGTGGCTTAAACAGTGGACTGGGGACGCGGTGTCCAAACAAGGTTTACTGTCTCTAGCCTACAAGGGTAGTCAGCTATTTGGGTCTGACCTCACAGAGCTGATTGCTAAGGCAAAAACAAAAGAAGCAGCTTTACCACAGCGAAGGGCTATGGCTTCTGCGCCTGGCAAGCCTGGTGCCGGTAGTGGCCGGCGGTCCTTTCGATCCAGGGGACGATTCGGTCAGTCCTCTTGGGGATCGGGTCGTCCCTCTTTTTCGGGAAAAAAGTCTTCTCAGAGATCCCGTACTCCCTGGAAATCAAGTTTCCGTCAAGACAAGAGGGAAGCTGACAAGAAGCCCGCCAAGGCGGACTGACGCCAGGGCCTCACTCGAGGGCTCTCGAGTGGGGGTGCCTGCTCCAATTCAAAGCGACTTGGATTTCCCGCGTTCCAGACTCCTGGGTAACGCGGGTCGTGTCGGCAGGCTATTTCATAGAGTTTTCGTCTCGACCCCCGGACAGTTTTTGTCAATCTCGCACACCGTCAGAGCCCGAGTTGGTTGCCGCTCTGCTGCGAGAGGTCGAATCCCTTCAGCAGAAGGGTGTGGTAATACCGGTCCCGCCGGAGGACCGGGGAAGAGGATTTTATTCCAATCTTTTTGTGGTCCCCAAAAGGAGGACAAATTTCGTCCTATCCTGGATCTCAAAAGACTGAATCGGCATGTCCACACTCAAAAATTCCGCATGGAGTCACTTCGCTCCGTGGTGGCAGCCCTGTTGCAGAACGACTTTTTAGTGTCAATCGATATTCGCGACGCTTATTTGCATGTTCCCGTCGGAAGGGCTCATCAGCGCTTCCTTCGTTTTGCCATGGGTCAGGACCATTACCAGTTTGTGGCTCTGCCATTCGGCTTGGCCTCAGCGCCCAGAGTCTTTACAAAAATTCTGGCGCCCCTCATGGCAATTCTTCGAAGACAGGGGGTTACCATTCTCCCTACCTGGACGACCTTTTGATTGTAGCGTCCTCAAAGGAGGAGGCGGTGACGGCTCGCAATCTATCCCTTCAGCTCCTGGACGACTTCGGGTGGCTGGTCGATTGGGAGAAGTCGTCTCTGGAACCGTCGCAGTCAATCCTGTTTTTGGGGATGCATTTCGACACGGTACGGGCGGTGGTGTCCCTACCTCCAGACAAGCAGGCATGTCTTTTCCGACATGTACAGATTATGAAGTCTGCGACAGCAATGTCCCTTCGGAAGTGTATGCGCCTTCTGGGTTTGATGGTGGCGTCTATGGAGGCACTTCCGTTTGCCCAATTTCATTCCAGGGCTCTCCAAAAGCTCATTCTGAGTCGTTGGGATCGATCGCAAGTTTCACTGCATTGCAGCGTCACCATCTCTCACAGGGTGCGAGAATCCCTAGGATGGTGGTTACGTCCAGGAGCGTTATCCCTGGGAAAATCTTTCCTCCCTCCGAAGTGGTCGGTCATAACCACCGATGCCAGCCTGACGGGCTAGGGGGGTGTCTGGAACGATCTCTGGATCCAGGGAGTATGGTCATCGGAAGAGTCAGTTCTTCCGATCAACATCCTGGAATTGAGGGCAATTTTTCTTTGCCTCCAACACTGGACGGTCCCTTTGAGCGGTCTGCCAGTCCGAGTGCAGACAGACAACGCAACGGCGGTCGCGTATATCAACCATCAAGGCGGGACGAGGAGTTCCAGGCTCATGATGGAGGGTCTCGGATCCTGATATGGGCCGAGACCAGGGTTCCAGCCATCTCTGCGATTCACATTCCAGGAGTCCAGAATACCACGGCGGACTTCCTCAGTCGTGAGAAGATGGATCCCGGAGAATGGACTCTTCATCCGGAAATTTTTGCACTGCTGTGCTCCCGTTGGGGAACTCCCCAAGTGGACTTGATGGCATCCAGGTTCAATGCCAAACTACCGACCTTCATGTCCAGATACAAGGACCCGAAGGCTGTGGCGGTAGACGCTCTGGTGGCTCCGTGGGATCATTTCGAGCTAGTCTATGTGTTTCCGCCGATATCTTTACTCCCTCTGGTGCTGCTCGGATCAGAATGGAGAAAATTCCGGCTATGTTGATAGCCCCCAAGGAGTTTGGTGTCGCTTTTGGCGGCGCCGCCATTCCCACTTCCTCTTCGCCCGTACCTGTTAACCCAGGGACCTGTTCGTCATCTGGACTTGAAGTCTCTGCATTTGACGGCGTGGCTCTTGAGACCGAAATATTAACCCGTCGAGGTTTTTCAGCCAAAGTCATTGCCACTCTGCGAGCGGCCAGAGGTCCGGCTACTACTAAGATTTATCACAAGACTTGGGAAGCCTTCTTTTCGTGGTGTTCGGGTTCTTCAAGGAACCCGAGGATTTTTTCCATTCCCAATTTGTTGGCTTTTCTGCAGTACGGACTGGACAAAGGTTTGGCAGTGAGCACCCTGAAAGGTCAGGTTTCTGCTCTGTCTTTACTGTTCCGGAGGGCTATCGCCTCCCGTAGGGACGTGCGTTCCTTTTTTCGCGGAGTAACCCGTCAGTTTCCACCGCGGAAGGCGCCTGTGTCTCCATGGCGGCTCAACCTTGTCTTGGAGGCTCTTCAGCATGTGCCTTTTGAGCCTATGAGTTCTGCTAGCCTTTCTCTACTTTCTTGGAAGGTTGCCTTCTTAGTGGCGGTAACCTCTTTGAGAAGAGTTTCTGAGTTGGCGGCTCTTTCCTGCTCGCCTCCTTTCCTGGAGTTTTACTCTGATCGAGTAGTGCTTCGCACACGGGGCGACTTTCTACCTAAGGTGGTGTCGCAATTTCATGTTAACCAGGATATTGTGTTGCCCTCGCTTTGCCCGGGCCCGAGGAATGCAAAGGAACGGGCCTTGCACACGTTGGACTTGGTGCGGGCCTTGAAGTTCTATTTGTCTATTACTCAAGGTTTTCGGAAGTCAGATTCTCTGTTTGTAATTCCAGCAGGTCGCAGGCGTGGTCAACGAGCTTCCAAGGACTCTATAGCTCGTTGGATTCGATCGGCCATTTTGGAGGCTTACCGACTTAAAGGCGAACCTTGCCCGATTCGAGCTCACTCCACGAGGGCTGTGGCTTTATCGTGGGCCTTTCATCAAGGGGCTTCGGCAGCTCAGCTCTGCCGAGTGGCGACCTGGCGCTCTGTCCACACATTTACAAAGTTTTATAAGGTGGACGTTAGTGCTTCCTCTGATGCGGCCTTAGGACGTAGGGTCCTGCAGGCAGCGGTAGTTTAAAGTTCTAGTTAACTTGTGTTTGGCGCCTGTTGCGCTTTTACCTAGGTTGTTGGGTTTCTGCCTATTTTGGTTTTGTTTTCCCACCCTAATTTTTGGACTGCTTTGGGACGTCCCACTAGTTATGAACTAGTGTGTCTCCTTTCCTTCCATCTGCTGCTGAAAGACGGATTTTGGTAAGAACTTACCTGTAAAATCCTTTTCAGCGAAGGAAGGAAAGGAGACACAGCTCCCTCCCATGGCAGAAGTGTGTTGTTGTATTTACAGATGCGGCGTGACCCTTCTCTGATAGCGTTTATCTGGGCTGAGGTCGACGCGCTACGGCTCTGTTCCAGCATTGCCAGCTCATCGCAGTGGTCAGTTCCAGTGAGTAGTACCTGGAACTGTGTGGTTTTTTGCCAAATGCATGCATAACCTGTACTATTGTGTTTTTTTCTCTGAAGTCCTTCAGAAGGGGTTATGTTGCTCCGCTGGTGATATTTGCTCTTCCGTAAGCTTGGGTACGACTGGAGAAAGCTGAGTAGGAGGAGCCCGTGCTGGAGGGGCCGGTCAACACTCTTTTTAATCTGAGGTGTTAATCCTATCTGGGCTCCGCCTACCCACTAGTTATGAATTAGTGTGTCTCCTTTCCTTCCTTCGCTGAAAAGGATTTTACAGGTAAGTTCTTACCAAAATCCGTCTATTGTTTAATTTACTAATTGATCATTGCCAAGCGAGACTTAGAATGACCTGACGTGCTGGGATACGGTGTTATCTGGGCATGCTCGGGTGCTAACCGGGTGTCTTCGGCGTGCTCAAACAATATGTTCGAGTCCCCGCCGCTGTTCAACAGCCTCAACACATGCAGGGATTACCTAACAGACAGGCCATCTCTGTGTGTGTTCTGGCCGTCAACCAGTGGTAGCTTTCTGGTAGGGCCAGAGACTGATCTTGAGAAAGGAGGAACAGTCACAACCAGGGTGGATTTGATTTAAATCAAACTGATTTAAATCACGATTTAAATCACGATTTAAATCACTAGTCAGTAAGGCTTGATTTAAATCAGGGATTTAAATCAAAGTTTCTACCAGACCGGTATATCTAATTTCATCATGTGCGATATGCCCCAGACCGGTGTATCTAATTTCATCAAGTGCGATATGCCCCAGACCGGTGTATCTAATCCCATAATGCGATACACTACACTCAGCCCTGTATCTAGATACATGCAGTGTGTCATGTGCTGTGAATAATCCCAGTGTGTGATACTCTCCACGTATCTGTGCTCAGTTTATAATACAGCAAGCAGCATGAACTAACAGAATAGATGCTGCCGGTCGTCCTCAGTGACAGCCTACTTGTCAGTATCACTGGCAGTCCCCAACAAAATGGCTCCGCTCTGTGAGCCTAAACTACATCCTCTGTTATTACAAACACCTAGTAATGGAGGAGAGAATTCACACGTGATCATTTTCTTGTCTGCTTGCCCTTCCTCCTCCTCACACTTAGATTCACATTCTCTTGTGTTGTGCAGATCTATTCCACTCCAAACAATCAGAAACATATTGTCTAACTTCTTGGACTTGGCACTGAAGGGGTTGATTCTGTATTCATAGGTTTGTAGAACAATAGGATTAAGGTCTTTTCTCAACTCTGTTCATGTTGTAACATTTTTGCCGTGAAGAAGAGGCTGGAGTCAAATTCAGTTTGAGAACTGCGTAAGTAAAGCGAGCGTCTGTGATAACATAGGAGAGAAACTGCCCACTAATCCTACAGAAACCTCTGGAAGAGCATGGCATTGTGAATGTTACACATATACAGCCTTTATTCTACTGAGTTAAACAACTCAGCTTTATCTCATGATGGAAGAACCTTTGGATGGTAAAATATTTTCCTCAAAAAGCAGTTTATTGAAAAAAATCCGATTTAAATCAAAAAAATCCGATTTAAATCAAAAAAATCCGATTTTTTTTGATTTTTTTTAAAAAAATCATTGATTTTTATCCACCCTGGTCACAACACGGACTTAGTGCTACATCTGCTCGGCAAATCATTTTGGAGGAGTTGTGGCACAGTGCTATTTACTTGAGTGTCGCTGCGTTTCCGGTTCCTGTATGTCAGTAGAGGGGCGCTGATGTGCGGGAAAACTCAATTGGATACACTTCATGACAGAGGTCTCCAGATCGGGGAGGGCCCCCTATCAATAACCCTGCAAGGATGCCCATCAGCAGCATTTTCCGAAAAATACAGTGTATAAGAAGCACCGCACCATAAGACACACCCCAAGTTTAGGGGAGAAAAATAGGGAAAAAATGAATTTTTAACTTGCCATCAGGATCAGGCATGTCAGGGGTCACTGGTGCGTCTTGCAGTGCAAATGTAGATTACCGGGGGGCGTCATTTGAAAGCTGGAGTTGGGCGATGCTGTGAGTCCAGGGCTGGGAGGAGGGGATGTGAGGTAGGAACCTCCGTTCCTGCTGAGAAGACTGATTTTATTGAAACAGCATCTCACAGCCCAGTAAGGGGCACATCTTTGGAATCAGGGTTTCTCTGCCTACCTTGTGCTTCTCTCAGATTACTGTACTTGGCAAAATCCTGCTGACAGATTCCCTTTAAGCCCTACATACACCATTTCACTGACTGCCAGAAAGGAAAAAGTGGAGAATCTATTTTAATTTTTTTCCTCTCCACTTGTGAAAAAAACTGATGATACTTGGACCACACTCTGATCAAAGTGTGATCCCAAGAATCCATGCGTTTCTCGTACGCAGAAAAAGCGTTCGTGAGAATGCAAATCGGTCTGAGATCGGACCGACTCCCCGGCCATATAGAAATACATGAAGTGGTCGTCTTCGGGTCGTGAGGCCCTCAGCCAGTCCATGCATTTGTGGACAGATCTCGGACCAACGTGAACCGACGTGTGAATGAGCCTTTAGGGTTAATGCACGTGTCCATGTAAATCAGTCTAAGCACGGACCGCAATGCATAGATGGACCATGGCTCTCCTGACATATGAGGATGGGGAGAGCCGCAGCCAGTCTATGCGTGACGGTCTGTGCTCGGACTCATGAGCCCTTAAAGGGGTTGTCCAATCCAAATCAATAAGTGACTGCAGACTTATGAATCCCCCGAGCATACGCACTGTGTGCTGCAGAGATTCGCCGTTTTCAGACCCGGGACCGGAGGATATGTATGAGTTAAACATACGCCCCGGCCAGTGGGCGTGGCCTCGCTCTCCATACACTTGTATGGATCGAGGCCACGCCCTCTAGTTGGCCACGCCCGCTGGCCAGCCGCATCACTACACTGGGCACTTCTTTGGCTCGATACAAGCTGCCCGCAGGCAAACATTGACCGAACCCACAATTTTTGGAAGGATTGACTGGCAATTTAACATGTGTGGGGCGGTGTCCCTTAAAGGGTCTCTGTCAGCACAGAATGATTGTTCACACTAAGTCCCGCCGCTCCGTGCCAATCATTTATAGACACCTCCCCACCTGCTTGTTTTCTTTCTCTCCGTCCCCCCCTTCTTTGATTGACAACTCTGTAAGTAAGGAAAACCCTAAGTGACGTGAGACAGGTATATTCTCAAATGTGCATGAGCTAAATGCCAAAAAATAGATGGCCACTAATGAAACCCGTCCAGACCCAACCGTTAAACTCGGCCCAATGTCTCCATGTTCATCCATCAACCAAGCGCTCAATGTAGCTCGTAGACCATGTTCACACTCCACACTCAGCGTTTTTGTTGCATTTTTTTTCCTTCAGAAATAAATAGCATTTTACAGTACCAGAGAAAGCTGTGAGATTTTAGAAATCTCGTGCCCACGCCGCTTTTTTTTTTTTTTTTCCCCGTCTGAATTTGAGAACCCCAGCGTTCTTTAAATCTGCAGAATATCAACTCTTTCAGTGTTTTATTCACTGATAGAAAGCAGTGAGGTTTCGCTGCATGTCCGGCTTAGGCTAAGGATAATGCCCCCAGAGAATCCTACGAGCACCGCTCCATTGATAAGGAATGTTACAATTCGCATATTCGGTGCACTAAATACAAAGACCCATCTCTCTGGAATTGTATGGCTGCATGACCCAAAAAAATAGAATTTTCAAGAACGCAGGACTAAAAGAAATGCAAAATCTGGCTACTTTCTACCTGGTGACAGTCCCCTATAACAAAGCTTTGGGGCAAATCTGGCTCTCAGTGGAAGGACCTGGGTGATGCACACAGTCTTACACACAATCTTCCATGAGAAAAGTTAATTCAAATTGGGCCGGGGTCACAAGAGTGTATAACACGGCCGAGTGTTACGTGACGGAACACCTCATTGTGCTCGGACCACTGTTATTCGAAGTGGCAGTTCAGATCTACGAATATTTTCCGATTTGGCATGAGAGAACAATCGCAGCACGATGCGATCAGTAACTTTGCTCATTCACACCCATACAAGTCTATGGGTGCGTGTGAATAATCGGACTGCACTCTGATGTCACCCGAGTGCAGTGCGATTCCCATGGACACCAGCAATGGAATAGATGGAGGAATTACTTTTTCCGTTCCTCCGCTGCTGTGCTGTGATTCTCTCATGTGAGAGGATCGGAGCACAGAGCACTGACACTTGGCCTAACACTCGCAGCAGAGCAGGAGTCGAGTATCATTAGAGTATCGCCACCGATGCTCTTGCATCTGATGTCATACGCTTGTCTGAGTCCAGTTTTAGTTATCTTTTCCTTTCAGAAGCCAAAATTCTCAGGTTTGCCAAATCAAACTCCTTTTTGTTAGGGGGTTCTTGCCCTTCATCACTACAGATCCATGCTGTACCCAGTATTGGCCATTAGCATAGCTATCTTGGGGTCTGGGTTGCCAATCATCCATAGATTAGATAAAAGCACAGTTCATGATTTCCCCCTCAACTGCCAAAATATAAAGTTTCCAATTGTGCATATGCAGTGGGAGGGAGGATCAGGACTGGAGGGAGGATCAGGACTGGAGGGAGGATCAGGACTGGAGGGAGGATCAGGACTGGAGGGAGGGGAGGATCAGGACTGGAGGGAGGATCAGGACTGGAGGGAGAATCAGGACTGGAGGGAAGGGAGGAGGAGGACTGCGCAGGACTGGAGGGAGGATCAGGACTGGAGGGAGGATCAGGACTGGAGGGAGGATCAGGACTGGAGGGAGGATCAGGACTGGAGGGAGGATCAGGACTGGAGGGAGGATCAGGACTGGAGGGAGGATCAGGACTGGAGGGAGGATCAGGACTGGAGGGAGGATCAGGACTGCGAAGGACTGGAGGGAGGAGGAGGACTGTGCAGGACTGGAGGGAGGATCAGGACTGGGGAGGACTGCGAGGATGGAGGGATCAGGACTGCGCAGGATTGGAGGGAGGAGGAGGATTGTGCAGGACTGGAGGGAGGAGGAGGACTCCGCAGGACTGGAGTGAGGAGAAGGATTGCGCAGGACTGGAGGGAGGAGGAGGACTGCGCAGGACTGGAGGGAGGAGGAGGACTGCGCAGGACTGGGGGGAGGAGCTGGATTGGATGGAGGATCTGGATTGGAGGGAGGAGCAGGGCTGCGCAGGATTGGAGGGAGAAGCAGGGCTGCGCAGGATTGGAGGGAGAAGCAGGACTGCACAGCATTGGAGGGAGAAGCAGGACGGCGCAGTATTGGAGGGAGGAGCAGGGCTGCGCAGGATAGGAGGGAAGAGCAGGACTGGAGGGAGGATCAGGACTGGAGGGAGGAGGAGGACTGTGCAGGACTGAGGAGATGGATGGAGGGGGGATCAGGACTGGAGGGAGGATCAGGACTGGAGGGAGGATCAGGACTGGAGGATCAGGACTGCGCAGGATTGGAGGGAGGAGGAGGATTGTGCAGGACTAGAGGGAGGAGGACTGTGCAGGACTGGAGTGAGGAGAAGGATTGCGCAGGACTGGAGGGAGGAGGAGGACTGCGCAGGACTGGAGGGAGGAGGAGGACTGCGCAGGACTGGGGGGAGGAGCTGGATTGGAGGGAGGATCCGGATTGGAGGGAGGAGCAGGGCTGCGCAGGATTGGTGAGAGAAGCAGGGCTGCGCAGGATTGGAGGGAGAAGCAGGGCTGCGCAGGATTAGAGCAGGTGGAAAGAGGAGCAGGACTGGGGGGAGGAGCAGGGCTTTGCCGGACTGGAGGGAGGAGCAGGACTGCGCAGGATTGGAGGGAGGAGCAGGATTGGAGGGAGGAGCAGGGCTGGAGGGGGAGCATTGATACGGCCAGTCAGCAGTAATCGCGGGCTTTTTCCTGCACTTACTGTCTGCACTGCCCCTAGTCATCAACTCCTCTGAGAGACCACGTTCCTGTCTTGCAGGTGCTTCAGCTACCTCTCCTGCTCTCCTCTGCAATACTCCAGTGGCCATTGCGGCCCCTCGGCTGACTCCGCCATCTGCCACATATTGGGTTACTGGTTGGCACTGCAATGAAGTCAGCCAGACTATCATATATCACCTGGGTCTATGTGAACCACAGCCAGCATTCACGGCCTCCCCAGCCCCCTGCCCTGTGTTGGTCAGAAGCCGGACCCCTGGATGGCGGTGTACAGATGGATGCCTGGCTTGGCAGTTAATAATTATTTAGTAGCGCTCCGTCTTCTTGATCATACACTGTCTCCTCAGATCCTCCGGTCTCCATGGGTCCTGGTGTTACAGTCAGCACTTGTGCTCTTATCCATGTTGGTGTTCGTTACCGCCTCCACCATCTACAGATGACCGCATATTACGTTTGTCATGTCTGGGGGTCTCCAGTGACTCCACCGGGAGTATTGGTCCCCTAGATGCAGAATGAGTAGATGGCTCCGGACTTGTGTCTCCGTGTCTCACCCCGCTGTCTATATTGCTCCCCTATATAATACCTGTGATCATACGGATCTCCGTCTCTTGCAGGGCGTCCTCCTGGTCTACGACATCACCAACTATCAGAGCTTCGAGAACCTAGAGGATTGGTTTTCTATGGTAAAGAAAGTGAACGAAGAATCGGAAACGCAGCCGTTTGTTGCGCTTGTTGGCAATAAAAGTAAGTCCAATGGAGAGACTCATATTTGCGTATTTCCAAGTTGTCAACAAATTAACATCACGCTTCTTTGTTAATTGTTATTATTGTCATTTATTTATTACAGCCTACAATACCATTAGATTTTTGGAGGCAATTATTTGTATATGTTTAATAAATATATAGT
This sequence comes from Oophaga sylvatica, assembly GCA_033576555.1. Lineage (NCBI taxonomy): Eukaryota > Metazoa > Chordata > Amphibia > Anura > Dendrobatidae > Oophaga > Oophaga sylvatica. Next base: position 30,550,362 of record JARQOD010000001.1, read on the forward strand.
TTGATTTTATTGAAAATTTTGACCCATTTGCCTACACTGTCGCGTCTGTGTTGCATGGTTTATTGATGGTTACAAAAGGAGTCAACTGAGAATCCATTGGTGAGCTCGTTCTTACAGAAAGTTTGCGGTCATAAATTAACCGAGATGATCTCCCAAAGAGGACGTTCAGCTCAACTAACGTGTGGTTATAAATCAGCGATGGGCTCAGAAGAGCAAAAATAAGAGTGATAAACTCTACAGTCAGAACAAGCTAACTGACAGGTTCTCTGTTAACTCCTTCTGCTGCCATAGACCGTGCAACACATACGGCTATAGTAGGCAAATGGTGTCAAATTTTCATGAAACCGATAGCAAAATATGTTTAGGCAAATATATATGCATTTGAAAGGATTTTCCACAGGATGGGTGATCACTTACTGATTGCTGGGACACGCAACGATTGGCAGATCAGGGATTTTTAATCCCCCACAAGGCACTTTTTCCTTTAAGAATGGCGCGGCAGTACACATGCCTGACTGCCACCCCATTCATTTTCTATGGGGCTGCCAGAGAAAACCAAGTACAGCGCTCGGCAGCCATATAGGAAGTGAATGAAGCTGCGGTAGAGGAGAGGTGCATCTATTCTTAATGGGACAAAAATGACCCTCACCGATCAACAGGTTATCACCTATCCTGTGGATGATGACAAACTAAGGCGAACAACGCTCAGCTGATCATTTTTGTCTTTTTATTTTAGCAGTTAGTGGGGATCTTAGCCACCAGACCACCAGTGATCAAAACTTCTGACTAGTTGCTATGTCAGAAGTGTTGTTTTTTTTTAATTTTTTTAATGATTTTAAATGTGGCTTCTGATATTGTTAGAGACCATTAACCTATGACTGCTGTGGGTCTGAACCCTGGAGACCAAGAGCAATTGACAGGTAAAATAGGCAGTAGCTTCTTCACTACAGTATTTACCCCAATAGTGCCATGTGATATGTGGCAGTGCCACATCTTATCTTATTGAAGAAGACACAATGTTGCTGTAATCAGATTGCGCAAATCATTTCTCGGTTGTTAGTGCTGGGGTCTTGCAGCGCTGGGGTCTTGCAGCGCTGGGGTTTTGCAGCACTGGGCTTTTGCAGCGCCGGGCTTTTGAAGCGCCAGGGTTTTGCAGCGCCGGGGTCTAGCAGCGCCAGGGTCTAGCAGCGCCAGGGTCTAGCAGCGCCGGGGTTTTGCAGTGCTGGTCTTTTGCAGCGCTGGTCTTTTGCAGCGCTGGCTTTTGCAGCGCCGGGTGGGGTTTTGCAGAGCCGGGATTTTGCAGCGCTGGTCTTTTGTCTTGCAGCGCTGGTCTTTTGCAGCGCTGGTCTTTTGCAGCGCTGGGGTCTAGCAGCGCTGGGGTCTAGCAGCGCTGGGTCCAGGATTCGATTCTAACCAATGTGAATTGATATATTTTGTGGCTTTCCTTAGCTTAATCTGACATGCTCCCCTACCACAAAAATACACATTGAGGGTAATTTGATTCCTATAAAATTGACTCCACGATATTCCCCGTACACATTAGATGGCTGTCAGCTGAACGACGCTGCTGGCAATCCTTCAACTGACAACCATCTAAAACCGTCTTTCTCATACGCAGGATTATTCACTCAGCCAAATCCTCCTGTGTTCTCTGAGAAAGCCTCCGACAGACATGTTTGGCGGCATTTTATCTCCGGGAGAACAATGCGATCGTCGGTCCAAAATCGGGCACGCGTGATGGACATCTCTCCCGACCTTCAGTCGGACGGCGCCCCCATACACTGTCGACAGGTTAGGCCGATATTAGTCTAATGTGTTGGGGATGGAAAGTGCATCACTAATGTTGGCTGATATAGTCCCGTCTGATTTCAGCACCCCCCCCATCTGCGACAAACCACATTACGGTGAACTGCATGCACTGACCCCATACTATGGAGGTACCGCAGTCAGACCCCCACTGATCGGACGCTCATCACCACGTGGCGCTTTCTACATCGTCCTTGAGCTTATATTCATGTACTTAAGTAACCCGGCCTGCCTCGCCTGTTCACTCTCTGAGATGCCTCCACAAGTGTCAGGTCGACATTCCCAGCACAGATATTCTAAACAGATATTAACCCAGGATGTATGGGAGCTGCACTTCTATTGATTTATAGCCCCCCATGTCTGGGGGGCCAGTGGTTATCTCCAACCTCTAGCCAGGGTAGGAATTATCAGGCATCAGTGGACCACGGATGGATGAATGATTTCACCATAAAGATATTAACCAGACCTGTTCCCCAGGTCTCTAATATGGACTAATAAGTCAGATTTTTAAACAGTCCTCTTGACAGACGGGGGCAAGGAGAGGAGAGTGTCAGCCCTAATTAAGAATGTTGACGGATGTACTCTACAACTTGATTGATCGTCTCAGTATGGATATCTCCCTGCAAAAAGCCGTGGTCTGTTACACCGTGAAGTTTAAAGGTTACGCGCTAATGTACTTTGTAACTGGAGGTCTCGGCTTTCAGCCGTGATCTGAGTAGGACACTTCTCTCGGAGACCAACTTGTCAATAGTCGGCTTAGCTTAATGCTCGGGACACACAGTTTGCTTCTAATATATATGTTTGGTTTTTTTCAGGGGGGGAATGCCGTGGATTCGAATGCTTTCAAAAATGGATTTTATTGTTAATTTTCAAAATGTAAAATGAATGAACAAAAGAGAGATCTGAATCCAATCAATATTTGATGTGACCACCCTTTGCCTTTTAAAACACCACCGGGTCTTTAAGGCATGGCTGTGGCATCAGTAATCCAAACCTCCGTCTCTTCAATTTCCGTGACTCCGACTCCACCAAAATGGGCTCCGACTCCAGGACTCCAACTCCTCAGTTTCCATGTCACCGACTCTGACTCCACTAAAGTGGGCTCCTACTCCACGACTACAACTCCGACTCCACAGCCCTGCTCTAAGGTACACTTGCACAGAGTCTGGGACTTTGCGCAATTGTAATAATGCAAAGTACTCGGCACTCAAATCTATCAGAAGAAATCCAACAAAATTGTAACGTTTCGACCCTAAAGTCAGGGTCTTTTTCAGACTCCGATTGCAGTGGGATATGCTTCAGATGGCTGCACTGACAGCCACGTAGCGTGTACACTTTTCACAGCGCTGCGATCTGAAGCATATCCCTCTGCAATCTGAGTTTGAAAAGGTCCCCAACTTTAGGGTCAAAATGTTCGACACCCGCAACACATGCAGGGATTGCCTGTTTGTTCGGTAATTCCAGCATGTGTTGCGGCTGTCGAACAGCCGAAGGACATGCAGCCGCGGGTACTCGAACTTACTATTCGAGCTCGCCGAAGACACTCGTTCAGCACACAGGCATGCTCAGATAACACTTTATCTGAGCACGTTCACTCATTACTAGTGACCAGGTATACTATTATCACCAACAGGCGATATTCATCATTCTCATATGTCTGGTGAAACATTAACCAAAACAGAAATGACCATGTAAGAGGCTTAAAACTGGGTGAGGAACAGCCAAACTCTGCTACAAAGGAGAGGGTGTGTAAGACAGCTGACCATGACCCAGCATGTATTGATTTTGCCGTTGTCTATTGGCTTGGCTGCCCAGAACCGATAGCCCACTTTTCCATATGCAGTTTAACAGACAGGAGACCAAGAGCAGAGAGGCAAAACCTCGCTCCCACTTCCTGTAATGTCTCTTGGTGTGTCTGCTGCTGGAGATGGATTACACTTGACAACAGGCAAGGACAGAAAGTTGCATAAGAATGGAGGCACCCATTGGCCGCCCTTAGGGGTGATTATTCAGAGGTAGGACGCCTTGATTAATAAAGTGATTTCTAAATTGTCTCATTAACACCTCTATCGGATGAGATCAGATTCCAGGCACCATTTGACTTGTATACGTATGTACTGGATCCTAATGGTTACCAGAAATGTTAGAAGTGTGGTAGAGCTTTGTCTTGGGTGAGACTTTCAGTAAATTGGCTCCTAGAATGAATTAGTACGGTTCGCATGGAGAAGTGCACAGAATGGTTTTCATAAGTAAATGCCGGATGTTCTGAAAGCGTCTCCTTCCTGTTCGAGGTGGCAGGAGAGTGTTAATTTGAGCGCTGGCATCCAGCACAATTTATGGACCTAACAAAACACTGCATTATGTGTTTCATTTTATACTCCGTGTAAACATTCATTTTCAGAACCTGCTTAAGGAATGTTGGTGGGTCCATTCATAAGCTCAGACCTCGGGAAACACTCGGGTATTGAGCTGAATAATGTCACTGGAAAGTTGTTATTCTTACATTAAGCTAATCCCGAGAATCCATTAAGGCTCTGTTTATCAAGATCCTCGCCGCTGTGGGTACGGTTCTCGTACCTCCCTTCTAAAATTATTACGTTCCAAATAGGATGATGTCATAGGCTTCTGATTCGGCGTAAACTGCGGCCATGAATGCCCAACCTCAGAAGGTATTCTTGCTTTCGAGTATTTTACCTTCCTAGGTTAATGCAAGTAGCATAAAGGATGAAGAGGAATTATTCACTTCCTAAAATAAATGACGTGCAAGCTGTGAGAGCATCTGCTTAACATTTTCTTTTTGGGGTCAACTTTTTCTGGCGTTGGTCTACTCGCGAAGAGACCAGGAAGGAGTTTGAAGATGCCCATCGAGCACCCAATGAACCCACTACATCTAGGAGACCACTCTGCCCAGGTCTCAATTTGCAGCATTCGCCATGCTTCTATTGCGGATGTGCGTACTGTGCGTATGGAACGATCTCCAGAGTCTGCTCTATAAAGAATGGGTGCAGTCTGTCTTAAACAGCCGGCACTCGAGCCTAACGGATGCGATCAGAGCTAGAAATTCCAGCAGGTTGTCAATGTTAATGGCGACAATGCCATTTAAAGGGAATCTGTGAGTAATTTTTTGCTACCTCGTCTGAGAGCAGCATGATGTAGGCAAAGAGAAGCTGAATTCAGCGATGTATCACTTAGAACGGCTGCACCCAGTAAACTTAACAAAATCAGAGCTTTTAGATTTAGCAATAAGTAGAGCTGAGAAAGCTAGCCCCGCCCACACCAGGCTCTGCATATACAATGTCCATAGACAGGGAGGTGCCTGTCACAGGAGGGGGCGTGTCAGACCAGGAGGCATGCCCTGCTGTGTCCCAGCAATGATAAGCTCCTGGTGCTAAAACAATCATTGCAAGCAAACAAAACCTTGGAGCTTGATAAGAGAGGCATCACTGAAATCTGTGATTTAATACCTACAGCATGCTGTCTTCAGCTTACATAGCAAAAACCTGCTGACAGATTCCCTTTAAGAGACAGCTGTGGATGTCCGCCATTGTTGTGCAACTATGAATAGAAGATAACTTTACAATATGCTGCAATGTTCTAGTGATTCTAAGATTGCAGGTTTAAGTTAAAAAAAAGAATGAAATATAAAAAAAAAATTATATGAGTCCATATCACCCCTCCTTTTCCCAGCTTGTAAATAAAATCTTAATCTTAAATCTTGAAAAAAACAAACAAAAAAAAGATTTGATATTGCATCATTCCCATCTGTCGGAACGATAAACTCCACAAAGTGGAAAAAAAAAAAATTAAAATTGATTAATTCCTGCTTTATGGATATTTTGCCTCCAAAAATTGTAATGAATGAAGACCAGAAAGTTATCTGGACCGGAAAGTGGTCCAATAAAAAAATTGCAGCTCATACCACCAAAAAAACAAGACCTTATGCAGCTCTATGGACGCCTCTCCATTATTAACCGGGCTTAATGTCACCTTACAATACATTAACCCCTTATTACCCCATATGCTACCGCTACACAGCAGTGGGAAGAGAGGGGCTAAGTGCCGGAATTGGCACATCTTACACATGCGCCATTTCTGGGGCGGCTGCGGGCTGGTGTTTGAAGCCAGGGAGGGGCCAATATCCATGGCTCCTTCCTAGGCTATGAATATCAGCCCGCAGCTGTCTGCATAGCTTTTCTGGCTATAAATTATCGGGGATATACCGGTATTTGAAACCTATGCAAAGTTCTAAAGATTATTAATATATTGTGATTTTTATTTTTGCCACCTTTCTAAGATCTGCTGCTTTTCTGTCTTTATTACCAACCACTTTTTCTTCGTACACGAGACCATAGACCTTTTTCCTATATAAATAATGGCATTAGTCCATTGTTACTTGTCATTTGGCAAATTTCAATATCTGACAATTTTATTAACTCAGAAGCTGGATACTTCTTTCCATAACAGTGCGGCAGTCCTGTCCAAAAGCCGCTTCAAAGCCTCGGTCCTCGGTGCAGCCACAACTGGTGGTCACGTTTTGACGTCAGCTTGAAATTTCTTTGGACTGCTTGTGCCAGACTCCTGTATCAGACTTCCCACTCTTCTTGTGCCCCTTCACTTGGCAAATCCTTCTTCTGGCTTACCATCCTCAATAAATCACATGAAAATCTGAAGTCCTCCGGGTGCCTGCAGCTAAGTTTAATTATTAATGCATGGGAGAACAAGGAGCCTCTTAAATAGGAGACATGGAAGCCCCAACATGAAGAAGTTAAAAGGCAAACTTGTTTCTTGAACATAGATGAGGAATCACAGGGCTTAAATACAATTTATTAAAGGGAATCTTTCAGTAGGTTTTGCCATGTAATCTGAGGGCAGCCTGATGTGGGAGCTGAGACCCTGATTCCAGCGATGTATCACTTAGCAGCTTGCTGTAGTTTCAATGCAATCAGTGTTTTATCAGCAGGAGATCATCACTGCAGGTCTAGGTGTCGTTCGCCACACAGGCCAGCTGATCTGTGTAACCCAGCCCTCACCTGTGATTAGTAGCTTATTGACAGTGTTCACAGCAGCCAATCATTGGTGTGGGTGGGGTTTTACAGGGCACAGCATTCTGAGTACCGCTACACCTACAGCAGATAAAACAGTGATTGTATCAAAACTACTTAACAAGCAGCCTAGTAAGTGATAAATCGCTGGAGTCAGGGTCTCTGCCCCTGCATTATACCACTCCCAGATTACATAGCAAACACCTGCTGATAGATTTTTTTTTTAACATCCGAGCGGTCACCGTACTGTGCTGCATTCTTAAAGGGGTTAACCCATGAATCATAATAATAACCCCTTTGGTACAGGGCCATTTTTTTTTATTTTGTTTCTTGCTTTAAGAGCCATAACTTTTTAACTTTTTTTTTTTTTTTTGTCCGTGTCAACATAATTTTATGACGTCTTGTTTTTTTTTGCAAGACCAGCTTTAGTTTCGACTGACAAACTATACTAAAAAAAAAAAAAAAAAAAAAAAAAAAGTGGCGTAAAATTTTAAGAAAAAAAGAAAACCAAAACGCAATTCCACCATTGTTTTATGGGCTTCATTTTTGCAGTGATAATTTTGCAGGAAAAATGTCAGATGATTCTCCCGGTCAGTACGATTACAGCGATGCCAAACTTACTGGTAAATTTTTAAAAAAAAACCATTTTTTTAAATTTTTTTCGTTTTACATTTAATTGAACAGTTTCAGTGCTTTGAAAAAAAAAAATGTTTCTTTTGCTGTATTGCGAGATCTGTAACTTTTTTTTCTTTTCCATTGATTGAGCTAAGTGACACCTTGTTTTTCACATGGATTTATAGGTTTTTTTTTAATACCTTTTTTTTCATACACGTGATGCTCTTATCGCTTTTTATACATTTTTTTGGAATGATGCTTACGGTAAATTGAAAAATGTCAATTCTGGCGTTTCGATTTCTCTCTGTGGTGCTGAGTCACTACTCACAGGCAATGTGACGATGAGTCACTACTCACAGGCAGTGTGACGCTGAGTCAAGCCATGAGATAGGGTAGTAAGGAGGGTCGGGTGTCAGATACCAGGAGGGCTCGTAGTACAGAGGAGGAAGTTCAGGAAACCGTCTGGGGTCAAATGCCAGAAGTAGGGAATACAACAAACGGACAGTCAAAGGCCAAATCCGGGGTCAGATACCTGAAGTCAGAGAGCGTCAAAAGCAGAAGGGATAATCCGTGAGAATTGTCACAACAGATCCAAGGTCATAAACAAGATCAGAAGTCGGACACAGAGCCGGCACACACACCTAACTAAAGCAGAGCTACAACTGACAAACTGTTGCTCACAGCAAACCAGCAAATCTTTTGAGGACGGAAGGCTCCTGGGAAACCTCAGCCGACTAGCTGACAATCAAAATGATGACAGCCCAGCACGCCGCAGGATCAGATTGGATGACTGGACTGTCACTCACAAAACCGACAGTCCAGCATCTGAAGATTCCATAAGGCTTCTGAGTCCCAAAGACACAGTCAGTTATGAAACCGTGACACTCTCTTCACATGGTTTGCCCTAATGAATTAATTTAATTTTAGGTGTTCACTGATTGGACTTTTTATGCATATTTTTATTCTTTATTTTTCCCATTTTATTTTCCTATGAAGCCCAGTCACTGCCTCAGCATCACAGGAGGACCAAGATGGCGGTGACGGAACCATTTAAATACCACTGTCTGTAATTGACAGTACCATAAATGATAAAACAGCAGGCTGGTCGCAGCTGTAAGCAGCAGGTTCTGGCTGTGTTACACAGCCAGCACTTGTCTTGTATGGAGCAGGCTCTGCTCCTCAGATCTCTTCTTTCACCCTCACTGTGAGGCTGATGTTCATGTATAGGAGAGTATGGGTAGGGCTAAATACCAGTTTTTAATTTGTAGTGTTTTAGTATTAAAAAAATTTTCATAATTTTTTTTTATTTGTTTATACGTCCTGCTTGGTGTGTGATCTGGACACAATCGGTCTCCTTCCCCCTCTGACATCTGACAAAATAATGTTTCTTACTTCCTCTGTTTTTATATATGCGATGTTTGCGCCAATGCGAGCCAAGTGTGCAGTCTACGTGTGACGTAGATTCTGGGTATTGTAGCGAAGCGCTAATGCGCCATTGAAGTTTATTTCTGACTTATGCACTCTGTCGATGGCTGTAAAAAAAAAAAATAAAAAAATATCTAATGTGATGTTATTGCACAAGTCTCTGGGCCATTCTCTTGTGGGGGGAGGGTAGGAGACAAGGCTCCTTAGACCTTTCGACCCTTCACAGACACTGACCTTGGGGAGAATGACTAGGGCTGTGTGTCCACCCACACGTGGCTCATTAGGTGGACGTGCACATTCATCCACACTGTCAACACCATGTGGCACCATTCTGTATAAGAAAATGTCAGCGCTTCACTGGATGTTTATTTTAACACTATGTAAATGGCAGTCGTTGCTCATTTTTTATTTTTTATTATCTACCCAAAGAATATAATATTTAATAGTGGAACAACCCCTTTGAGTGCAGCATATTCCAGTGAAAGAACAATTGCTTTAGAATTCCCATCAGTCTCGTCATTTAATGTCCACGATTATTCACTTGACCTCTGCAGACAATTGCCGACCTCAGAATAATAATAACTTCCACAATCGGATGTGTTAAAAATAAATGTTCCTGTACTGAGATAATCTTATAAATGTCCCCTGCTGTGCACTGTGTAATGTCTGTGTCTGACCGTACAGGAACATGGTCTCATCATACCACAGCTCCTGGGCGGGGGTGGACGCAAAAGAGTATACAGACAGGACAGCACAGGGATCGCAGCTGATTCTTTCTGTGAGGTCTGGTTTTACCTCCCAGAACAGCTTCAATCGGTACAGCGTTTCCTGTGCACCAGAGTCACAAAGTACACTACTTTTGATCATTGTGGCCAAAGCGTTCAACCCTTCACAACATGCGCCGTACATGTACAGCGCATGTCGTGTCTCTCCCTTTGATGTGGGCTCTGACGCTAAGCCCACATCTTTCCCGCCACATGTCAGCTGATTTGAACAGCTGACATGTGCCCCTAACAGCCGCGGGTGGAATTGCTCTCCTCCCGTGGCTGTTAACCTGTTAAATGCTGTCAATCGCGATCCATCCTCGTGGCTGTTAACCTTAAATACTGCTGTCAATCGCAATCCACCCGTGGTTGGTAACCTGTTAAATGCTTCTATCAAACACGATCCACCCATGGCTGTTAACCTGTTAAATGCCGCTGTCAATCGCGATCCACCCGCGGCTTTTAGTCTGTTAAATGCCGCTGTCAATCTCTGACAGCGGCATTTGATGTGATAGCGCTGGAAGTGTGTCACTAATCCCGCCCATCAGCTCCCGTGTCACATGACCCCAAGTCGCCGATGGATTGCCATGACAACCCAGGATCTGCAGCAGACCTCTGTGGTTATCATTGCCGGATAGCAAGTGAACACTTCTGCTCTGCTCTGCAATCGCTTGATCGCAGCTTTGTGTAAAGTAAAAAAATAAATAAAAAAGTTCAAATTGCCTCCATTCGCATCATTCAAAATAAAACCAAAAAAGTACACATATTATGGTATCGCCGCGTTCAGAATGACCCGATCTATCAAGATATAAAAAGAATTAATCCGATCGGTAAACGTTGTAGAGAAAAAAACTTAAAAATGCCAGGATTGTTTTTTTTTTTTTTTTTTTTATTGTCGCCGCAGTACACTATATGGTATCGTTCAAAAGAACAACTCATCCCACAAAAACAAGCCCTCACACGGCCATATTAATCATCAGTAATGAAGGACTATGGGAACACTTGTCGCTTCGGGGTTAATGTGCGTGCCGGCGGCCAGCTTATGCCTTAAAGATGCTTCGTAAACTGTTGCCTTTTTTTCTCCCCCATCTCAATGTGCTTCTGTTTTTGCTTTAGGTAGAAATGTTGTTTCTGGCCGCGTCTTTCATATTCAGGTCTTCCTGCAACAAATGGCAAGGCCTAATTGTGCCTGGGGGAATAGTTACTCTACAGTGGACATATGGTGGACAAACGTGGAGTCTAGTGAACGAAATAAAACTCTAAACAGAAACCAGTGTGAATGTCTGGAGCGTCCCGATAGCAGAGCGGGCAGATATTGTCGGTTTAACCCGCCGCTGGCCGGATTGACCAGCCCGGTTTTATTGGCCGCGTTGGCTCTTTTAGCACTTTCGGGATTTGCGTTCAGCCCAACATTTAATTAAAGTGACCGGTATCTGTTTCCTGTCTGGGCGCAGCTCCCCAGACCCCATTCATAGCGAGCGGCATAATTCCGAAAATGTGGCTTCTCCCCAGTGTGACATCAGAATTTGATGGCTAATCCTTGAGAGGCTGGCGATCTTATATATCTGAGAGTATGAAACATTCTGTTTATAGCAGTGAATAAAAAATTAACTATGGGTAACTTTCCGGCTTCCTGGATATAGTCATTACTTGTGGTTGCTCTACTCCAGCAAAAGGTTAAGTATTAATGGAAAATGTTCACAGCGTTTTTACTCCGAGAAAACATGTTACTTGTAAGTTTTCGTTTGATTTTTTTTTTTTTTTTTTACTTTTACAGTCGCATTGAATGTCTTCATTCATTTAGCCATCCATAAAGCAAATATTGTTGCACATGCAGTGGATAATGTGTCTTTTTAGGGCTACTTGTGTGGCATGTCACAGATCATTAACTGCAAGTAACCACCTGACTTGAGGGAAGTCTGGACGCATCCTTATAGTGAAATACCTTTTTCTGCAACACGCTGACCAGTAAGAAAAGGATGCAGGGAACTCCTAACACCTCTTCCTATAAGCACCTTATGAGAGGGGAGACTCTGCAGGGGGAAGAGGGGAGACTTTGCAGGGGGAAGAGGGGAGACTCTGCAGGGGAAGAGGGGAGACTCTGCAGGGGGAAGAGGGGAGACTCTGCAGGGGGAAGAGGGGAGACTGCAGGGGGAAGAGGGGAGACTCTGCAGGGGAAGAGGGGAGACTCTTCAGGGGAAAGAGGGTAGACTCTGCAGGGGAAAGAGGGGGAGACTCTGCAGGGGAAAGAGGGGAGACTCTGCAGGGGAAAGAGGGGAGACTGCAGGGGAAATAGGGGAGACTCTGCAGGGGAAAGAGGGGAGACTCTGCAGGGAAAAGAGGGGAGACTCTGCAGGGGAAAGAGGGGAGACTGCAGGGGAAAGAGGGGAGACTGCAGGAGAAGAGGGGAGACTCTGCAGGGGAAAGAGGGGAGACTCTGCAGGGGAAAGAGGGGAGACTCTGCAAGGGAAAGGGGAGACTCTGCAGGGGAAAGAGGGGAGACTCTGCAGGGGAAAGAGGGGAGACTCTGCAGGGGAAAGAGGGGAGACTCTGCAGGGGACAGAGAAGAGACTCTGCAGGGGAAAGAGAAGAGACTGCAGGGGAAAGAGGGGAGACTCTGCAGGGGAAAGAGGGGAGACTGCAAGGGGAAGAGGGGAGACTCTGCAAGGGGAAGAGGGGGGACTCTGCAAGGGGAAGAAGGGAGAATCTGCAGGAGTTAGAGGGGAGACTCTGCAGGGGAGGAGGGGAGACTCTGAAGGGGAAGAGGGGAGATTGCAAGGGGAAGAAGGGAGACACTGCAAGGGGAAGAGGGGAGACTCTGCAGGGGGGAAGAGGGGAGACTCTGCAGGGGGAAGAGGGGAGACTGCAGGGGAAGAGGGGAGACTGCAGGGGGAAGAGGGGAGACTGCAGGGGGAAGAGGGGAGACTGCAGGGGGAAGAGGGGAGACTGCAAGGGGAAGAGGGGAGACTGCAAGGGGAAGGAGGGAGACTCTGCAAGGTGTAATAGGGGAGACTCTGCAGGGGTAATAGGGGAGACTGCAAGGGGAAGAGGGGGGACTCTGCAAGGGGAAGAGGGGACTGCAGGGGAAGAGGGGGGACTCTGCAGGGGAAGAGGGGAGATTGCAAGGGGAAGAAGGGAGACTCTGCAAGGAGAAGAGGGGAGACTCTGCGGGGGGAAGAGGGGAGACTTGCAGGGGGGAAGAGGGGAGACTGCAAGGGGAAGAGGGGAGACTCTGCAGGGGAAAGGGGAGACTGCAAGGGAAGAGGGGATCTGCAAGGGGAAGAGGGGGACTCTGCAAGGGGAAGAAGGGAGACTGCAGGGGAAGAGGGGAGACTCTGCAGGGGAAGAAGGGAGACTCTGCAAGGGGAAGAGGGGAGACTCTGCAGGGGGGAAGGGGGAGACTCTGCAGGGGGGGAGGGGAGACTGCAGGGGAGGGGAGACTGCAGGGGGAGACTGCAAGGGGAAGAGGGGAGACTGCAAGGGAAGAGGGGAGACTGCAGGGAAGGGGGAGACTGCAGGGGGAAGAGGGGAGACTGCAGGGGAAGAGGGGAGACTGCAGGGAAAGAGGGGAGACTCTGCAGGGGAAGAGGAGAGAGACTCTGCAGGGGAAAGGAGAGACTGCAGGGGAAGAGGGGAGACTCTGCAGGGAAGAGGGGAGACTGCAGGGAGAGGGGAGCTGCAGGGAAGAGGGGAGACTGCAGGGGAAGGGGAATGCGGAAGAGGGGAACTGCAGGGAAGAGGGAGACTGCAGGGAAGAGGAGACTGCAGGGAAGAGGGAGACTGCAGGGGAAGAGGGAGACCTGCAGGGGAAGAGGGAGACTGCAGGAAGAGGGGACTCTGCAGGGAAGAGGAATTGCAGGGGAAAGGAGACTGCAGGGAAGAGGAAGGACGCAGGGGAAGAGGGAGACTGCAGGGAAGAGGAGACTGCAGGGAAGAGGGAGACTGCAGGGGAAGAGGGGACTCTGCAGGGGAAAGGGACTTGCAGGGAGAGGACTTGCAGGGAGAGGGACTCTGAGGGAAGAGGGAGATGCAGGGAGAGGAGACCTGCAAGGGAAGAGGGAGACTCTGCAGGGGAAGGGAGACTCTGCAGGGAAGAGGGAGACTCTGCAGGGAAAGGGGACTGCAGGGGAAGAGGGAGACTGCAGGGGAAAGGGAGACTGCAGGAAGAGGGAGACGCAGGGGAAGAGGAGACTTGCAGGGAAGGGAGATCTGCAGGGGAAAGGGAGACTGCAAGGGAAGAGGGGGACTCTGCAGGGGAAGGGGACTCGCAGGGAAAGGGAGATGCAGGGAAGAGGGGAATTGCAGGAAAAGGAGACCTGCAGGAAGAGAGACCTGCAGGGAAGAGGGAGACTCGCAGGGAAGAGGGAGACTGCAGGGAAGGGGAGACTGCAGGGAAGAGGGGAGACTGCAAGGGAAAGGAGACTGCAGGGAAGAGGGGAGACTGCAGGGGAAGAGGGGGGACTCTGCAGGGGAAGAGGGGAGACTCTGCAGGGGAAGAGGGGAGACTCTGCAGGGGAAAGAGGGGAGACTCTGCAGGGGACAGAGAAGAGACTTGCAGGGGAAAGAGAAGAGACTGCAGGGGAAGAGGGGAGACTCTGCAGGGGAAGAGGGAGACTGCAGGGAGAGGGGAGACTGCAAGGGGAAGAGGGGAGACTCTGCAAGGGGAAGAGGGGGGACTCTGCAAGGGGAAGAAGGGAGAATCTGCAGGAGTAAGAGGGGAGACTCTGCAGGGGAGGAGGGGAGACTCTGAAGGGAAGAGGGAGATTGCAAGGGGAAGAAGGGAGACACTGCAAGGGGAAGAGGGGAGACTCTGCAGGGGGAAGAGGGGAGACTCTGCAGGGGGAAGAGGGGAGACTGCAGGGGGAAGAGGGGAGACTGCAGGGGGAAGAGGGGAGACTGCAGGGGAAGAGGGGAGACTGCAGGGGAAGAGGGGAGACTGCAAGGGGAAGAGGGAGACTCTGCAAGGTGAAAGGGAGACTCTGCAGGGGTAATAGGGGAGACTCTGCAGGGAAAGGGGAGATCTGCAAGGGGAAGAGGGGAGACTCGCAGGGGAAGAGGGGAGACTGCAGGGGAAGAGGGGAGACTCTGCAGGGGAAGAGGGGAGACTGCAAGGGAAGAAGGGAGACTCTGCAAGGGAAGAGGGGAGACTCTGCAGGGGGAAGAGGGGAGACTGCAGGGGGAAGAGGGGAGACTCTGCAAGGGGAAGGAGACTGCAGGGAAGAGGGAGACTCTGCAAGGGGAAAGAGGGAGAATCTGCAGGGGAAGAGGGGGACTCTGCAGGGGAAGAGGGAGATCTGCAGGGGAAGAGGGGAGACTCTGCAGGGGAAGAGGGGAGACTCTGCAAGGGGAAGAGGGAGACTCTGCAGGGGGAAGGGGGAGACTCTGCAGGGGGGAGGGGAGACTGCAGGGGAAGAGGGGAGACCTGCAGGGGAAGAGGGAGACTGCAGGGGAAGAGGGGAGAGCACTAGGGGAAGAGGGGAGACTCTGCAGGGGAAGAGGGGAGACTCTGCAGGGGAGGAAGAGGGGAGACTGCAGGGGAAGAGGGGAGACTCTGCAGGGGAAAGAGGGGAGACTCTGCAGGGGAAAGAGGGAGACTCTGCAGGGGAAAGGGGAGACTCTGCAGGGGAAAGAGGGGAGACTCTGCAGGGGAAGAGGGAGACTCTGAAGGGGAAGAGGGGAGACTGCAAGGGGAAGAGGGAGACTTGCAAGGGGAAGAGGGGGAGACTCTGCAAGGGGAAGAGGGGAGACTCTGCAGGAGTAGAGGGAGACTCTGCAGGGGAAGAGGGGAGACTGACAGGGGAAGAGGGGAGATTGCAGGGGAAGAGGGAGACCTGCAAGGGAAGAGGGGAGATCTGCAGAGGGGAGAGGGAGAGACTCTGCAGGGGGAGAGGAGACTGCAGGGGAAAGGGAGACTGCAGGGGAAGAGGGGGATCTGCAAGGGGAAGAGGGAGACTGCAAGGGGAAGAGGGAGACTGCAAGGGGAAGGGGAGACTCTGCAAGGGAAAGGGAGAACTGCAAGGGGAAGAGGGAGACTCGCAACGGGGGGACGGGGAGGAGACTGCAAGGGGAAGAGGGGAGACTGCAGGGGGAGCTAAGAGGGGAGATCTGCAGAGGGGAAGAGGGGAGACTTGCAGGGGAAGAGGGGAGACTGCAAGGGGGAGAGGGAGACTGCAGGGGAAGAGGGGAGACTCTGCAAGGGGAAGAGGGGAGACTGCAAGGGGAAGAGGGGAGACTCTGCAGGGGAAGAGGGGAGACTCTGCAGGGGAAGAGGGGAGATTGCAAGGGGAAGAAGGGAGACACTGCAAGGGGAAGAGGGGAGACTCTGCAGGGGGGAAGAGGGGAGACTCTGCAGGGGGAAGAGGGGAGACTGCAGGGGGAAGAGGGGAGACTGCAGGGGGAAGAGGGGAGACTGCAGGGTGAAGAGGGGAGACTGCAAGGGGAAGAGGGGAGACTGCAAGGGGAAGGAGGGAGACTCTGCAAGGTGTAATAGGGGAGACTGCAGGGGTAATAGGGGAGACTGCAAGGGGAAAGAGGGGGACTCTGCAAGGGGAAGAAGGGAGACTGCAGGGGAAGAGGGGGGACTCTGCAGGGGAAGAGGGGAGATTGCAAGGGGAAGAAGGGAGACTCTGCAAGGAGAAGAGGGGAGACTCTGCAGGGGGGAAGAGGGGAGACTGCAGGGGGGAAGAGGGGAGACTCTGCAGGGGGAAGAGGGAAGACTGCAGGGGAAGAGGGGAGACTGCAAGGGGAAGAGGGGAGACTCTGCAGGGGAAGAGGGGAGACTTTGCAGGGGAAGAGGGGAGACTCTGCAGGGGAAGAGGGGAGACTCTGCAGGGGGAAGAGGGGAGACTCTGCAGGGGGAAGAGGGGAGACTCTGCAGGGGGAAGAGGGGAGACTCTGCAGGGGAAAGAGGGGAGACTCTGCAGGGGAAAGAGGGGAGACTCTGCAGGGGAAATAGGGGAGACTCTGCAGGGGAAATAGGGGAGACTCTGCAGGGGAAAGAGGGGAGACTCTGCAGGGGAAAGAGGGGAGACTGCAGGAGAAGAGGGGAGACTCTGCAGGGGAAAGAGGGGAGACTCTGCAGGGGAAAGAGGGGAGACTCTGCAAGGGAAAGAGGGGAGACTCTGCAGGGGAAAGAGGGGAGACTCTGCAGGGGAAAGAGGGGAGACTCTGCAGGGGAAAGAGGGGAGACTCTGCAGGGGAAAGAGGGGAGACTCTGCAGGGGACAGAGAAGAGACTCTGCAGGGGAAAGAGAAGAGACTCTGCAGGGGAAAGAGAAGAGACTGCAGGGGAAAGGGGAGACTCTGCAGGGGAAAGAGGGGAGACTGCAAGGGGAAGAGGGGAGACTGCAAGGGGAAGAGGGGAGACTGCAAGGGGAAGAGGGGAGACTCTGCAAGGGGAAGAGGGGGGACTCTGCAAGGGGAAGAAGGGAGACTCTGCAGGGGAGGAGGGGAGACTCTGAAGGGGAAGAGGGGAGATTGCAAGGGGAAGAAGGGAGACACTGCAAGGGGAAGAGGGGAGACTCTGCAGGGGGGAAGAGGGGAGACTCTGCAGGGGGAAGAGGGGAGACTGCAGGGGGAAGAGGGGAGACTGCAGGGGGAAGAGGGGAGACTGCAGGGTGAAGAGGGGAGACTGCAAGGGGAAGAGGGGAGACTGCAAGGGGAAGGAGGGAGACTCTGCAAGGTGTAATAGGGGAGACTGCAGGGGTAATAGGGGAGACTGCAAGGGGAAGAGGGGGGACTCTGCAAGGGGAAGAAGGGAGACTGCAGGGGAAGAGGGGGGACTCTGCAGGGGAAGAGGGGAGATTGCAAGGGGAAGAAGGGAGACTCTGCAAGGAGAAGAGGGGAGACTCTGCAGGGGGGAAGAGGGGAGACTGCAGGGGGGAAGAGGGGAGACTCTGCAGGGGGAAGAGGGAAGACTGCAGGGGAAGAGGGGAGACTGCAAGGGGAAGAGGGGAGACTCTGCAAGGGGTAATAGGGGAGAATCTGCAAGGGGAAGAGGGGGGACTCTGCAAGGGGAAGAAGGGAGACTGCAGGGGAAGAGGGGAGACTCTGCAGGGGAAGAAGGGAGACTCTGCAAGGGGAAGAGGGGAGACTCTGCAGGGGGGAAGGGGGGAGACTCTGCAGGGGGGAAGAGGGGAGACTGCAGGGGGAAGAGGGGAGACTGCAGGGGGAAGAGGGGAGACTGCAAGGGGAAGAGGGGAGACTGCAAGGGGAAGAGGGGAGACTGCAAGGGGAAGAGGGGAGACTCTGCAAGGGGAAGAGGGGAGACTCTGCAAGGGGAAGAGGGGAGACTCTGCAAGGGGAAGAGGGGAGACTCTGCAAGGGGAAGAGGGGAGACTGCAAGGGGAAGAGGGGAGACTCTGCAAGGGGAAGAGGGGAGACCCTGCAGAGCAAGAAGGGAGACTGAAGGAGGGGAGGGTAGAATCTGCAGGGGGAAGAGGCGGGACTCTGCAGGGGGAATCGGGGAGACTGCAGGGGGAAGCTGGGAGACTCAGCAGAGGGAAGAGACGAGACTCTGCAGGGCAAGCGGGAGACTCTGCAGGGGAAGACGGAGGGAGAGAATCTGCAGGGAAGGGTAGGGTCGGCAGAGGATCAACTTCTACAACAGATTTCTCCCAGCAGCACATTGGATCTCTACAAAATTTTATAGTTTATTTATTGGAGGAAAGCGCCTATACAGCTGCATCACTACTTTTATATGTAAAAATGTGTCGACAGGTTGCCTTTAAGCCTCCTGATAAGCTAGAGTCTGAACTTAAGGCCGGGTGCACACTGTCAGTAATTGGCAGTGCTTTGGATGCAGCTCATGTCCGCTGCGTCCAAAGCGCTGCCGTCTTTTGAACGCATGTGTTCATTGAACCGTGCTGATTCACCAGGTCAAATACATTCTATGGATGAGATTAATCTTGCGGAGGCTCGCATCTCTGCAAGATAAATTGACATGCTGCGGTCTGGAAAGACGTGCCGCATGTCCGTCTCCGCTGGTGATGCGCAGGCATCGGTGCACCCGGTGAAATCCCATCCACTATGCTGTAACATTTGGCCGCTGCGGAGGTACGCATCGTTTACTGACCGTGAGATCGTGCCCTTATACTTCCCTGATCAAGAAAATGAAAGGTGTTGTCCATTTTGAAGCAAAAATGGCCCATGGGGAGGTAATGAAAATAACTAAATAAGCATTACTTACCTGGGGAAGAAACCCAACACTCCAGCGGCTTTTCCCCACTGCTTCCCAGAGTTTTTGTTGACCGGTCTGCAGTGGCGACATCCCATCAACACTGCAGCCAATCATTTGTGCTGTCTACCTCTGCATGAATGCTAAAGCCATGATTGGCTACAGCTGTGGTAGATGGGACGTCCCTGCTTCAGCCCTGTCAGTAAAGAAGTCTGGGAAGTTAAAAAGAAGCAAGTTGGAGCTGCAGAGTCTGCAATAGGCAACTGTCCTCCTTTTTATTGTTTTCGAGCATTATCAACCTATTACCCATCCATTTATTTTTTTGTTTTATTTTTTTAATCAGACATTTAAGAGACCTATTTGGCTATAGATAGAAAAAAAACCCGGAAACCTTCCAACACTTTTTTGTTTCTTTTGTTCTCAATTTCCTGCATTATCATGTTGTTGTTGTTGTTGTTGTTGTTGTTGTTGTTCTCTTGTCCCTCCCCCAAGACATGTTTTTTCCAAATGGTTTGGAAACCAAATTAAAAGTGACGGTCATTCTTTGGGTGTCTTGGAAGCTGCCCACTCTCTTTAAGGTACTGCCACACTACACGATCCCGCTAACGATCTCGTTAGCGTCGCATACTAATGAGATCGCTAGCGGGATCGTTAACAATATCGCTAGTGTCGGCCACATTTAGCGATGTCGTTAAGGACGCTATCGCGGTTAGCGATCTCCTTAACGACTTTAGCGGTACAAAAGTACCACTAAATCGCTAAGAAAAGGTGCCACACAGCGATAATACTTACCCAGCGGGAGCGCCGACGATAAAATAGGGTCCGGAACGATTCCAGCGACGAGCGAGATCACAGCAGGATCTCAGCAGGGAGCTCGTCGCTGACAGATGCCGCACACAACAACATGGCTAACGGGATCGCTAAATAGTGACGTTTTTTAGCGATCCCGTTAGCGATGTTGTTTAGTGTGGCATACCCTTTACTTCTCCGTATAGAGTAAAAAACCCTGCAACAGGGAACCTGTCAGCAGGATTATGCTCAGTAACCTACAGACAGTGTCAGGTCGGCGTCGTTATACTTATTACAATGATACCTGGTGATGAAATCTGTCTTGTGGTTGTTGTTTAATCTCTATTTGTATTTTTCAGTTAATGATATGCTCGTGCTCCGTGGCGGTTTGTGGACGGGGCAGTGGGTTCATGTGGGTGTGGGTCAATGGGTGGCCTGTGGGCAGGGCTTTGTGGTGCTCTGCTTACATATTCATCTGTATGGCTTATGACTGGTCACTGATCGCTCGCTGACCTGCCCTCTATTTTACATAATGCATAGAATATTGTGGCATTAAGAAAAAAAATTAACATTGATCAAAATGGTGCCGGCTGATGTGCTTTCACTGTTGCATGGCACAATATATAATAAGTACCGTATATACTCGAGTATAAGCCGACCTGAGTATAAGCCGACTCCCCTAATTTTGACACAAAAAACTGGGAAAACTTATTGACTCGCGTATAAGCCTAGGGTGGAAAATGCAGCAGCTACTGGTAAATTTCAAAAATAAAAATAGATACCAATAAAAGTAAAATTAATTGAGACATCATTAGGTTAAATGTTTTGAATATCCATATTGAATCAGGAGCCCCATATAATGCTCCATACAGTTCATGATGGCCCCGTAAGATGCCCCATACAAAATACTCCCCATATAATGCTGCACAAAGGTTAATAATGGCCCCATAAGATGCTCCATAGAATAATATGCCCCATATGCTGCTCCATAAAGCTTATGGCCCCATAAGATGCTCCATAGAATAATATGCCCTATATGCTGCTCCATAAAGGTTATGGCCCCATAAAATGCTCCATAGATTATGCCCCATAGATTATGCCCATATGCTGCTCCATATATTTTATGCCCCATATGATGCTACATAGAATAGGCCCCATATGGTGCTGCAAATAAAAAAAAAAAAAAAAAAAGACATGCTCACCTCTCGTCGCTGGGGGCCTGGTGCCGGTGTCCTGAGCAGGCGGGGACACCGGCGAGCTATGGGGGACAGGTTCCGGTGTCACCGCTGGCTCAGGGCCCTGACACCTGCGATATTCGCCTGTCCCTGTTCCAACGCTGTGCGCCGCTGTGTCTTCCAGGTCCTCTGTCAGTGACTGTTCAGGCACTAACTACATCATTGCGCCCTCTGACCTGAACATCACAGCCAGAGGATGAGGAGGTCAGAGCGGCGCGCAGCGGTGGAACAGGGACAGGTGAATATCACATATACTTACCCCCTCCTGGCGCGTCTCTGCAGCCCCTGCTCTTCTCCCACAGTCTCCAGCAGCTATTCCTTCCTTCAGCGGTCACATGATACCGCTCATTAAAGTCATGAATATGTGCATATTCATGACTTTAATGAGAGGTGCCATGTGATCGCTGAAGGAAGGCGCCTGAGACCGTGGAGAAGCAGTGGTGCTGCAGAGACGCGTCGGGGGGGTAAGTATGATCTGACACCACCCCTCCCCGCCAACCCCCTGGCGTATACGACTCGCGTATAAGCCGAGAGAGGCACTTTCAGCCTTAAAAAATGGGCTGAAAATCTCGGCTTATACTCGAGTATATACGGTTTATATGCATTTATGGTTTAGTCATAGAGTATTGTGGTGAGAATAAAAAAAAAATTCTCTTCATCAAAATGGCAGCCGTGCCTGCGCAGTAGCATCTTTCGCGTTTCGGTAGATGCTACTGCGCTGGCGCCGCCGGCGCCATGTTGATAGACCAAGTTTTTTTTCCTCATGCAAAATGGCAGCGGCTCCTGCGCAGTAGCATCTATTCGAACACGATAGATGCTACTGCACAGTCGACGCCATTTTGACAAAGATTTTTTTTTTGTACCCAGGATACTATATGACTAAATCATAAATGCATGTTAGACCTTGTATCGTGCTATTTCGCAGGCGCCAGCGCCATTTTGATGAATGTTTATTTTTTTTTTTTACCACACAATATTGTATGCAGTATGTAAATTAGGGGGCAGGTCAGTGAAGGATTTTGATTTTGAACGCATGTGTTCATTGAACTTATTCAAGCCCACACGGATGATTAAGTAAGCAGAGCACCACATGAAGACCCTCACAGGCCGCCCCGGAGCACGAGCATATCATTAACTAAAAACTGAAAATAAAGATTACACAACAACCACAAGATGGATTTCATCAACCAAGGTATCATTGTAATCAGTATAATGGCGCCGACCTGACACTGTCTGTAGGTTACTGAGCACAATCCTGCTGACAGGCTCCCTTTAAGAGACATCTTGTCTGTTCTGGACGGATTTGCACATTGATATGAATATTCAGTGTGTTGGTAGAGACACTGAATCAAAGACTGTGTGAATACAGCCATATACATTTGTTCCTTATTCAGTCACATGGCAACTAGATTTCTCTGTTGTTTCATATATTTTTCTATCATATACATAAATACATTATATATACTCAAATTTGAACATATTATTCGAGCACGCCGAATTCACTCTGGTAGTCCAGGAGCATGCTCAGATAACGCCTTTCCTGAGCACGTTCGCTCATCGCTACTTGGCATCCTTTAGAGGAGCCGGCATAATCCTGCCGGTCACAGCCAGTAATACCCATTAGACCTTTACAGGATTGGAGTGGTTGTTTTGGCCGAGAGCAGCATGTCTGCTCTTCAGTTTCCTCCTCCTGATCCCAGTGTGCATGGTGCCGGCTGAGATTAGTGGTGACTCAGTTGTAATTTTTGGGTTATATTTATGGATTAGATCATTGGAGGAGAATGTATGGGTGTAAAATTGATGTAATCCATGATTACATCGAATTATGCACTTATTCAGTGGGAAGAAATATTCTCTCTAAATGGCTAAAGTCATTTTTTCACCTTTTTTTAGTGTCTGTTAAATTTTTAATATCTCATTTTAGTATCTGTTACTCAAATTGCAAATACTGTCAAATAACACCGCACTCAGGATTATGCTTCAAAGTGAAAAAAATATTTTATTGTTTAATGTCCTAATGTGAAAAACGACAAGCAATATTAACGTTTCGGCCACAGCCTGGCCTTGATCACAATGTCGCTGAAACAAATGAAATGGAAGTGTAAATTATATATAAAAAAGACAATGAATATTATACAATATGTACAAGGTCACGAAATATATACAGTGTTCAATTCTTTAATCAAAAATCCGTATATGTATGCCAAGAGTATTATGGACATTATGTCGGACTGGAGAATAAGGAGAAAGTCGCTATATACGGTATATATATATATATATATATAAAAATATATATGTAAAATGAGATGGGACTGATGTGGAACATACCAGTATAGAGATGCTTTGGAGCGTATAGTTAACAAGGATCCCTTATAGAGAATTGATGCAGGGCATAAGAAATAAACCTGCATGAAGACAATTAAATGGTATTAAGTGCTAAATGCTGTACATAATCTATATAGGAGATACACAAAGGAATAGGGTTACACCAGTATTTACCCGGTACTTATGTTCACTTGGATACAGCAATTTTTTATATAGGGTATGTATAGGGTGATATTCTATGGGAAGAAAAATAAAATAAAATGAAAAAATAAATATGAACAAAGGCTGGGTATGGAGTATATATGGTAAAGATATATTTATATTTACCCCACTTGCAGAGTCATGTGGTATTGAGAATACAGTATATATACACACCAGATATAGGTTAGCTGTATTAGGGAGGGTATTGTAATGCTGTGAATAAAGAAAGAGAAAACCATGGAGGTATCATGGGAAATGGTAACAAAATATATGTGGTTAACAAAATAGAGTATAGTTACCCCATAGATTGTGGGGTTCTGGGATGCAGAGTATTGATAAGGTAGGATATCCGTGTGCTGTGGGGATAGATCGGTATTCAAAGTCATATATATCGCTTTTATGTGTGGTAGTACTTATCTTAATCCAGAAGCGCTCACATCCGTTGGTGATATAGTGGTCTTCCCTGTCAGGGTTGGAGGCGTTGGTGGTGAAGTGGGTCGCTGGCACATACCGTGCCTTAGCTGGGAAACGCTGCTCAGAAGAGTGTGGGCGTGGATTTTTAAGGGGCTGGGCGGTCACATGTCCGGAAGTGACATATGACGCCAGCGCATGCGCAGTGTCTTAGGGGAGACGGAGCGGTCAGCGCTGTGTGTGGTGTGTTGCCATGGCAATGACTGGGAGGCGCTGAGCAGTCACAGGACGTTCTAAAAACGGCAAAATGTCAGATGGAGAGAGCGATAAGCACTCTAAGTTCTAACAAAAGGTGTAGGTGTTCATATTAATAAAAATAAAAAGGTAATGGGTTATGTTAATTGGTGGTTGCTATAGTGATGGTGGGAGGAGCAATCCCACAGGTATAAGCGCTGTGGCGATATTCTTGAGGACCTATAATGGTGTGGTGGGCAGGATTTATATACTGCAGGTCATGGTAATGTGCAGAGATGGAAGTCATGTATAATAACATAGTAATACAATGCAGATCAATAAATCCATGAGCGATAAAAGCAATTCAAATGCAATATGGGTAGAAAAACATAAATGATAAAAAATAAATCATAAAACAATAATAAACGGTAAATCATAAAAAATAGGGGTAAATATAACTGTAGATAAATAATCATAAATAAACATAAATGAAGTAGGAGTCCAAACAAAATCAGGAATAATGAATAAATGAATAAATAAATAAATAAGGAAGGGGGGGGGGAGAGGAAAATCAAAGTCTTACCATCTCAGATATATAGGTGAGGCCAATAATATATAAATAGGAATTTAGGGATTGATCTGAGGAAAAAAGATTACATTAGCCAATCCATCTCTCTATTTAATCCCTTGGGGTACAGTGTATTGAGGGTATAGATCCAGTAGCTCTCATGCCTTATTAATATTTTGATATGGTTCCCACCTCTACTTGGTCTGGGGACACGTTCGATGATCTGAAATCTAAGTTGGGCTACATTGTGGTTGGCTTCTTTGAAATGCGCTGGTACTGGTAGCCAGGTTTTACCGCATCTTATGGTAGACTTGTGGCTTGAAATTCGATCACGAACGGCTTGAGTCGTTTCGCCAACATACAATAAGCCGCAAGGGCATTTGATAATGTACACCACGAAATTAGATGCGCATGTATAGTAGTCCCTAATAGGGTAAGTTTTACCAGTATGGGGGTGTGTGAACTCATTCCCTTTAATGACATTGGAACAACACATGCAGTTGAGACACGGGAAGGTACCTGTCCTCCTTTGTCCTGTTAGAGTAGTATTGAATGATTGTCTATTGGAACCCAAATCCGCTCTGACTACCTGATCCCTAATGTTTTTTGCTCTTCTAGTGCACATCAATGGGGGATCTTTGAAAATCTGTATCCTAGGGTATGCCCTGGTGAGAAGGGGCCAATGTTTCCTAATGAGATTGTGAACCCTCTTCATTGAGGGATGATGGCTATGTACAAATGGTAATCGTGGAGTTTTTTGAGGGTTGATGGAGATCGAATCAGCTTCATTGAGTGCTTTTTGGGATTCATCATTAAGGAGTTGCGGAGGGTAGTCACGTGCTAAAAATTTATTAGCCATTTCTTGAATTCTGGTTTCTCTAAGTGTGGGATCAGAGACAATCCTAGTAACTCTTTTGAACTGTGACCTAGGTAAGCTTTTTTTAATGGGGACCGGGTGACAGCTGTTGTATAGCAGTAAGCTGTTACAATCGGTGGGTTTCCTAAAAATATCGGTACTGAGTGTACCTCCAGTGTTTTTGAATACCCTAGTGTCGAGGAATGTAACTTCCTCGGTATGATGACACATGGAAAATGTCAATCCCTTGAAAAGGATCTCCACCGCTTCTATCGTAATATAAGACTCAAGGTACATTTTGAAGGTAACCCTTTACCAAACACTAACATGGCTGGCACTATACATCACCAAGTCGGTGAATCTAGTATCTCCATTGATTCTCTGGGTTTAAGAAACCCCAGTAACTTCATGCCACCAACCTCATACCATGCAGTTGAGACCTTTATTGACCTGCTTGACAGGGATATTAGAAATACCATCCATGACCAACAGATAGGCTTCTTACCGGTCCGCCATAACTTAAATTCGGTGGAACAACAAGCAATTAACTCACTAAAGGACAATAAAAATATTGTCATAAAACCAGCGGACAAGGGTGGGGCTATCGTGGTCATGAACAGGGGACAATATATCACTGAAGTCATGAGACAACTCTCAGATACAACCACATACAAAAAGGTTCAGAACGACCCCACAAACACCATACGCAACAAGATTAACAATATCCTAGATAAATACTATAACCAAAATACCATTGACAATAAGACCAGGACGTTTCTGCTTAATCATCATCCCGTCACACCAGTCCTATATATTCTACCAAAAATACATAAGGACCTACACAATCCTCCTGGTCGCCCCATAGTAGCATCAACCGACTCCATACTAAACCCGCTATCCATCTTTCTCGAGAAATTACTCACACCGTACGTTCATCTCACAAAATCATTCATACTAGATACAGGGGATTTCCTCAATAAATTGAGAAACATATCCAATATCCCATCAGACAGTATCCTATGTACTATGGACGTCAATAGCTTATACACCTCCATTGTCCATGAGGAGGGGATTAGAGCAGTTTCCATGACCCTACTAGAAGCCAATAAAGACACAGATATTAAGGATTTGTGTTTGGATCTACTCAACCTCGTTTTACACGAGAACTTTTTCATGTTTGGTGATGACTTCTATGTGCAGACGTGCGGGACCGCCATGGGGTCCAATGTGGCCCCGGCATATGCAAACCTCTACATGGATCGTTTTGAACGTGAATACATATACCCCCACCCTAGTTTCATACAGCATGCCATACTATGGGTGAGGTATATTGATGATATATTTTGTATCTGGCACGGTGACAACTCCAGTCTCCTTGACTTCTATGAGACTATAAATAACATCAGACCGGGATTGACATTTTCCATGTGTCATCATACCGAGGAAGTTACATTCCTCGACACTAGGGTATTCAAAAACACTGGAGGTACACTCAGTACCGATATTTTTAGGAAACCCACCGATTGTAACAGCTTACTGCTATACAACAGCTGTCACCCGGTCCCCATTAAAAAAAGCTTACCTAGGTCACAGTTCAAAAGAGTTACTAGGATTGTCTCTGATCCCACACTTAGAGAAACCAGAATTCAAGAAATGGCTAATAAATTTTTAGCACGTGACTACCCTCCGCAACTCCTTAATGATGAATCCCAAAAAGCACTCAATGAAGCTGATTCGATCTCCATCAACCCTCAAAAAACTCCACGATTACCATTTGTACATAGCCATCATCCCTCAATGAAGAGGGTTCACAATCTCATTAGGAAACATTGGCCCCTTCTCACCAGGGCATACCCTAGGATACAGATTTTCAAAGATCCCCCATTGATGTGCACTAGAAGAGCAAAAAACATTAGGGATCAGGTAGTCAGAGCGGATTTGGGTTCCAATAGACAATCATTCAATACTACTCTAACAGGACAAAGGAGGACAGGTACCTTCCCGTGTCTCAACTGCATGTGTTGTTCCAATGTCATTAAAGGGAATGAGTTCACACACCCCCATACTGGTAAAACTTACCCTATTAGGGACTACTATACATGCGCATCTAATTTCGTGGTGTACATTATCAAATGCCCTTGCGGCTTATTGTATGTTGGCGAAACGACTCAAGCCGTTCGTGATCGAATTTCAAGCCACAAGTCTACCATAAGATGCGGTAAAACCTGGCTACCAGTACCAGCGCATTTCAAAGAAGCCAACCACAATGTAGCCCAACTTAGATTTCAGATCATCGAACGTGTCCCCAGACCAAGAAGGGGTGGGAACCATATCCAAATATTAAAAAGGCGTGAGAGCTACTGGATCTATACCCTCAATACACTGTACCCCAAGGGATTAAATAGAGAGATGGATTGGCTAATGTAATCTTTTTTCCTCAGATCAATCCCTAAATTCCTATTTATATATTATTGGCCTCACCTATATATCTGAGATGGTAAGACTTTGATTTTCCTCTCCCCCCCCCTTCCTTATTTATTTATTCATTTATTCATTATTCCTGATTTTGTTTGGACTCCTACTTCATTTATGTTTATTTATGATTATTTATCTACAGTTATATTTACCCCTATTTTTTATGATTTACCGTTTATTATTGTTTTATGATTTATTTTTATCATTTATGTTTTTCTACCCATATTGCATTTGAATTGCTTTTATCGCTCATGGATTTATTGATCTGCATTGTATTACTATGTTATTATACATGACTTCCATCTCTGCACATTACCATGACCTGCAGTATATAAATCCTGCCCACCACACCATTATAGGTCCTCAAGAATATCGCCACAGCGCTTATACCTGTGGGATTGCTCCTCCCACCATCACTATAGCAACCACCAATTAACATAACCTATTACCTTTTTATTTTTATTAATATGAACACCTACACCTTTTGTTAGAACTTAGAGTGCTTATCGCTCTCTCCATCTGACATTTTGCCGTTTTTAGAACGTCCTGTAACTGCTCAGCGCCTCCCAGTCATTGCCATGGCAACACACCACACACAGCGCTGACCGCTCCGTCTCCCCTAAGACACTGCGCATGCGCTGGCGTCATATGTCACTTCCGGACATGTGACCGCCCAGCCCCTTAAAAATCCACGCCCACACTCTTCTGAGCAGCGTTTCCCAGCTAAGGCACGGTATGTGCCAGCGACCCACTTCACCACCAACGCCTCCAACCCTGACAGGGAAGACCACTATATCACCAACGGATGTGAGCGCTTCTGGATTAAGATAAGTACTACCACACATAAAAGCGATATATATGACTTTGAATACCGATCTATCCCCACAGCACACGGATATCCTACCTTATCAATACTCTGCATCCCAGAACCCCACAATCTATGGGGTAACTATACTCTATTTTGTTAACCACATATATTTTGTTACCATTTCCCATGATACCTCCATGGTTTTCTCTTTCTTTATTCACAGCATTACAATACCCTCCCTAATACAGCTAACCTATATCTGGTGTGTATATATACTGTATTCTCAATACCACATGACTCTGCAAGTGGGGTAAATATAAATATATCTTTACCATATATACTCCATACCCAGCCTTTGTTCATATTTATTTTTTCATTTTATTTTATTTTTCTTCCCATAGAATATCACCCTATACATACCCTATATAAAAAATTGCTGTATCCAAGTGAACATAAGTACCGGGTAAATACTGGTGTAACCCTATTCCTTTGTGTATCTCCTATATAGATTATGTACAGCATTTAGCACTTAATACCATTTAATTGTCTTCATGCAGGTTTATTTCTTATGCCCTGCATCAATTCTCTATAAGGGATCCTTGTTAACTATACGCTCCAAAGCATCTCTATACTGGTATGTTCCACATCAGTCCCATCTCATTTTACATATATATTTTTATATATATATATATATATATACCGTATATAGCGACTTTCTCCTTATTCTCCAGTCCGACATAATGTCCATAATACTCTTGGCATACATATACGGATTTTTGATTAAAGAATTGAACACTGTATATATTTCGTGACCTTGTACATATTGTATAATATTCATTGTCTTTTTTTATATATAATTTACACTTCCATTTCATTTGTTTCAGCGACATTGTGATCAAGGCCAGGCTGTGGCCGAAACGTTAATATTGCTTGTCGTTTTTCACATTAGGACATTAAACAATAAAATATTTTTTTCACTTTGAAGCATAATCCTGAGTGCGGTGTTATTTGACAGTATTTGATTTTGGAGATCTTTGATCTCGTTCACCTGCACCACCCATCTTGTTGAGTGCTAGCCTCTCGCCCTTTCTACTCAAATTGCAATGTGCTTTCAGTAAGACTTCACTTACAGGGGTGTCCACCCCTACTGAAATCTGCAGCTTTCTGAATGCTAAAAGTGTGTAATGCGCACAAACACACCATTAGGATTCTGCTCCGCTTGCCGATTCCAGTAGTCGTCACATGACCGCAAGTATGCGATTTGTATCCTTGGGATCACGTGTCGAGTATCGGCCACATTTTTACAATGTTCTGACGAGAGACACGGCTGAGACTAGTTGGCATGTGCCCTCAAATGTGCAAAAGACTTGTGGTCATGTGATGGCAGATGGAACTGGCAAGCTGAGCCGAATCTTAATGGTGTGTACGTTACTCACTGTTAGGATTTGGTAAGCTGCAGCACTTTCACTGGAGGTCAGCCACCCCATTAACTCTCTGCACTTTTTTTAAGCAATACTGTCACAATCCATTTTTGGATTCGTGGCAGCTCTGGTTCCACTATGTTTTAAATGTAGCTTTTTTTTTTCCTTTCAGGCTAGCGGGGGTTAATGTCAGTTTCCCTTGATGGCAGTGTGATGTAGCATCAGTGCTAGAGGGGGGAACTAAGGTGTAGGCAATGCAAGAGGGGGGAACTATGGTGTAGGCAGTGCTGGAGGGGGGAACTATGGTGTAGGCAGTGCTGGAGGGGGGAACTATGGTGTAGGCAGTGCAGGAGGGGGGAACTAAGGTGTAGTCAGTGCAGGAGCTGGGAACTATGGTGTAGGCAGTGCAGGAGGGGGGAACTAAGGTGTAGTCAGTGCAGGAGCTGGGAACTATGGTGTAGGCAGTGCTGGAGGGGGGAACTATGGTGTAGTCAGTGCAGGAGCTGGGAACTATGGTGTAGGCAGTGCTGGAGGGGGGAACTATGGTGTAGTCAGTGCAGGAGCTGGGAACTATGGTGTAGGCAGTGCTGGAGGGGGGAACTATGGTGTAGGCAGTGCTGGAGGGGGGGAACTATGGTGTAGGCAGTGCAGGAGGGGGGAACTAAGGTGTAGTCAGTGCAGGAGCTGGGAACTATGGTGTAGGCAGTGCTGGAGGGGGGAACTAAGGTGTAGTCAGTGCAGGAGCTGGGAACTATGGTGTAGGCAGTGCAGGAGGGGGGAACTAAGGTGTAGTCAGTGCAGGAGCTGGGAACTATGGTGTAGGCAGTGCTGGAGGGGGAACTATGGTGTAGGCAGTGCGGGAGGGGGGGAACTATGGTGTAGGCAGTGCAGGAGGGGGAACTAAGGGGTAGTCAGTGCAGGAGCTGGGAACTATGGTGTAGGCAGTGCAGGAGGGGGGAACTAAGGTGTAGTCAGTGCAGGAGCTGGGAACTATGGTGTAGTCAGTGCAGGAGCTGGGAACTATGGTGTAGGCAGTGCTGGAGGGGGGAACTAAGGTGTAGGCGTGTGTGTGTGTGTGTGTGTGTGTGTGTGTGTGTGTGTGTGTGTATATATATATATATACTGTGTGTGTTTGTTCAGATACCTTGTTATACCATGTCCGATTAAGGGACCAAAGTAGTCTTGAACTTTATTTATTTTTTTTTTCCTTTTGGCTAAATTCAATCTGCACTTTATAAATTCGTATTTTACATTTATTGTTTCTAGCGTTGATTTTATTATGGACATTTGGGCAATATTATTACTGTTGTCCCAGTGAATTGCTTGGCAGTGAAAAGGGAAGTCAAAAATATTATTTCCCCTCTCTCATATGAGAATAATATATTTTTTACCAGTTATTGGTTTTAGTCTTTTTAAGTTTTTCATTGAAATCCCGGAGTTTTAGTTGGCAAGTAGAAAGTGGCTCAACTCCAAATGCTGACATCTAATTTTACCATTTACAGAAACGTGAGCCATGTAAATGACAAGTGAGTGAATGATCAGGACGGCCGGATGCACAGGGATCAATGTATTTTCTTATGTCACTTTGTAACCAGCATCGTTGTCCCCTTTCCAAGCTGAGATCTTCAGGGACCACCACTGCATAAATGTACAGTGTAAAGATCCCGGCCCCTAATACAGCATCCGTAACGGGGTCTCCACCTAGCTTGTGCCATTTCTTATTCTTCTTTCATTGACCTGGATGACACCTTGTATCACCACATTGCCGGGCGAAATCTTGCACCTCCACCCTGAAATCGCTGCTTGCGTCTGCACACTATGCTTTGCCCTAATGCTGGCAGAGCCGAAAACAGTGCACATGCGCTCAGAGTAGGGCAAAGCATAGTGCGTAGGCACAAGTAACGATTTCCGGGTGCAGGCGCGAGATTTCGCCCAGCAATGTGAGTGACGCGAGGCGTCATTCATGTCACTTAAAGAAGGACCGGAGCAGCAACCGGGGGGAGGGATGGAAAAGCCTGAAAACCACGCCCATCGGACCCGACCAACTCTATGTCCATACAGTGCTGGAAAACCTAAAAAGGTTTTTGGGGGTTATATAAACATTTATGGAATGAAGCACTGGTGGTGATTAAGGTCATAGTTTTAGTAGTTAAATGACAAAACCGATGATCGGTTCCCTTTATGGTCTGGGCTTTAACTGGATCACTCCAAAACAGTTACACATTTCCCCTAAAACCATTCGAGTGTTGCTTTAGCAGTATGCTTTAGGTCATTGTCTTGTTGGAAGGTGAACCTTCGTCCCAGACTCAAATCCCTGACAGACTGAAACCGGTTTTGCTCAATAATATCTCTGTATTTTGCATCTATGTTCCCTCGAATGAGACTATTTTCCTGTCCCTGCTGCCAAAAAACATCCCCAGAGCATGATGCTCCCACCACCATGTTTCATTGTGGGGATGGTATTCTTGGGTTGGTGAGCTGTGTTGGTTTGGCTCCAAACATAGTGTTTACCTTAGAGGCCAAAAAGTTCAACTTTGGTCTTATCTGTCCACAGCACCTTCCTCTATAAAGTTCTGATGGGCGGCCCTCTCTTGGCAGGTTGTTTGTTTTGGTACCATGATCTTTCCATTTGATGATAATGAATTTGATGGTGCTCTGGGGGTTCATCTGAAATTGGGATTTTTTTTTTATAACCCAACAATGACTTGTTCTTCTCAACGTTTGGAGATCTCCTTGGTCTACATGGTGTTTGGTTAGTGCTGCCTCTTCCTTCATGGTGTTTGGTTAGTGGTGCCTCTTACTTCATGGTGTTTGGTTAGTGGTACCTCTTCCTTCATGGTGTTTGGTTAGTGGTGCTTCTTCCTTCGTCATGTCTGGTTAGTGGTGCCTCTTCCTTCATGGTGTTTGGTTAGTGGTGCCTCTTCGTGGTGTTTGCTTAGTGGTGCCTCTTCCTTCATGGTGTTTGGTTAGTGGTGCTTCTTCCTTCATGGTGTTTGGTTAGTGGTGCCTCTTCCTTCATGGTGTTTGGTTAGTGGTTCTTCTTACTTCATGGTTTCTGGTTAGTGGTGCCTCTTACTTCATGGTGTTTGGTTAGTGCTTCCTCTTCCTTCATGGTGTTTGGTTAGTGGTGCCTCTTCCTTCATGGTGTTTGGTTAGTGGTGCCCTTACTTCATGGTATTTGGTTTGTGTTGCCTCTTCCTTCATGGTGTTTGGTTAGTGGTGCTTCTTCCTTCGTGGTGTCTGGTTAGTGGTGCCTCTTCCTTCATGGTGTTTGGTTAGTGGTGCCTCTTCGTGGTGTTTGCTTAGTGGTGCCTCTTACTTCATGGTGTCTGGTTAGTGGTGCCTCTTCCTTCATGGTGTTTGGTTAGTGGTGCTTCTTCCTTCGTGGTGTCTGGTTAGTGGTGCCTCTTCCTTCATGGTGTTTGGTTAGTGGTGCCTCTTTGTGGTGTTTGCTTAGTGGTGCCTCTTACTTCATGGTGTCTGGTTAGTGGTGCCTTTTCGTGGTGTTTGCTTAGTGGTGCCTCTTACTTCATGGTGTCTGGTTAGTGGTGCCTCTTACTTCATGGTGTTTGGTTAGTGGTGCCTCTTACTTCATGGTGTTTGGTTAGTGGTGCCTCTTACTTTGTGGTGTTTGGTTAGTGGTGCCTCTTACTTCATGGTGATTGGTTAGTGGTGCCTCTTACTTTGTGGTATTTGGTTAGTGGTGCCTCTTCCTTCATGGTGTTTGGTTAGTGGTGCCTCTTACTTCATGGTGTTTGGTTAGTGGTGCCTCTTCCTTCATGGTGTTTGGTTAGTGGTGCCTCTTCATGGTGATTGGTTAGTGGTGCCTCTTACTTCATGGTGTCTGGTTAGTGGTGCCTCTTCCTTCATGGTGTTTGGTTAGTGGTGCTTCTTCCTTCGTGGTGTCTGGTTAGTGGTGCCTCTTCCTTCATGGTGTTTGGTTAGTGGTGCCTCTTCGTGGTGTTTGCTTAGTGGTGCCTCTTACTTCATGGTGTCTGGTTAGTGGTGCCTCTTCGTGGTGTTTGCTTAGTGTGCCTCTTACTTCATGGTGTCTGGTTAGTGGTGCCTCTTACTTCATGGTGTTTGGTTAGTGGTGCCTCTTACTTCATGGTGTTTGGTTAGTGGTGCCTCTTACTTTGTGGTGTTTGGTTAGTGGTGCCTCTTACTTCATGGTGATTGGTTAGTGGTGGCTCTTACTTTGTGTATTTGGTTAGTGGTGCCTCTTCCTTCATGGTGTTTGGTTAGTGGTGCCTCTTACTTCATGGTGTTTGGTTAGTGGTGCTCTTCCTTCATGGTGTTGGTTAGTGGTGCCTCTTCATGGTGATGGTTAGTGGTGCCTCTTACTTCATGGTGTCTGGTTAGTGGTGCCTCTTCCTTCATGGTGTTTGGTTAGTGGTGCTTCTTCCTTCGTGTGTCTGGTTAGTGGTGCTCTTCCTTCATGTGTTTGGTTAGTGGTGCATCTTCGTGGGTTGCTTAGGGTGCCTCTTACTTCATGGTGTCTGGTTAGTGGTGCCTCTTCGTGGTGTTTGCTTAGTGGTGCCTCTACTTCATGTGTCTGGTTAGTGTGCCTCTTACTTCATGTGTTTGGTTAGTGGTGCCTCTTACTTCATGGTGTTTGGTTAGTGGTGCCTCTTACTTTGTGGTGTTTGGTTAGTGGTGCCTCTTACTTCATGGTGATTGGTTAGTGGTGCCTCTTCCTTCATGGTGTTTGGTTAGTGGTGCCTCTTACTTCATGGTGTTTGGTTAGTGGTGCCTCTTCCTTCATGGTGTTTGGTTAGTGGTGCTTCTTCCTTAGTGGTGTCTGGTTAGTGGTGCCTCTTCCTTCGTGGTGTCTGGTTAGTGGTGCCTCTTTCTTCATGGTGTTTGGTTAGTGGTGCCTCTTCCTTCGTGGTGTTTGGTTAGTGGTGCCTCTTCGTGGTGTTTGGTTAGTGGTGCCTCTTACTTCGTGGTGATTGGTTAGTGGTGCCTCTTACTTCGTGGTGTTTGGTTAGTGGTGCCTCTTACTTCGTGGTGTTTGGTTAGTGGTGCCTCTTACTTCGTGGTGTTTGGTTAGTGGTGCCTCTTACTTCGTGGTGTTTGGTTAGTGGTGCCTCTTACTTCGTGGTGTTTGGTTAGTGGTGCCTCTTTCTTCGTGGTGTTTGGTTAGTGGTGCCTCTTCCTTCGTGGTGTTTGGTTAGTGGTGCCTCTTCGTGGTGTTTGGTTAGTGGTGCCTCTTACTTCGTGGTGATTGGTTAGTGGTGCCTCTTACTTCGTGGTGTTTGGTTAGTGGTGCCTCTTACTTCGTGGTGTTTGGTTAGTGGTGCCTCTTACTTCGTGGTGTTTGGTTAGTGGTGCCTCTTACTTCGTGGTGTTTGGTTAGTGGTGCCTCTTACTTCGTGGTGTTTGGTTAGTGGTGCCTCTTACTTCATGGTGTTTGGTTAGTGGTGCCTCTTCCTTATGGTGTTTGGTTAGTGGAGCCTCTTGTTAATGGTGTTGCAGCCTCTGTGGCCTTTCAGAAAAGGTAAAGTCTATATACTGACCGACATGTGAAGATAATTGCTTGCACCAGACATTTTTAAGGGCTTCATAGCAAAAGGGGTGAATACATATGCA
The DNA here is from genome assembly GCA_033576555.1 of Oophaga sylvatica. Taxonomy (NCBI): domain Eukaryota; kingdom Metazoa; phylum Chordata; class Amphibia; order Anura; family Dendrobatidae; genus Oophaga; species Oophaga sylvatica. Next base: position 30,586,103 of record JARQOD010000001.1, read on the forward strand.
CATACCAATTTTTATTTGTTTTCTCCAATACATTTAACTTATGCCTATAGTTTTCTCACTTCACTTCGCCAAATTAGACTGTTTAGTGCTGATGCATCACATACAAATCGGATTACAAAAATATTTAAACACAGGTTGTAATGTAATAAAATTGGTAAAAAGCCAAGAGGAGTGAATACTTTTGCAAGCCACTGTATGTGCCTAATCAGTGATGTGAATCTGGGCCAACTGAGGTAAACAATGGGAAATCCACAAGATGTATAAAGTACTCCTTGGTTAAATGTAATGAGGAAAAAAGTTTAGGCTATATTCACATGTTGCGTTTTTGCAGTTTTTTTGTTTGCTTTTTTTTTGCAGGCAAAACCTGCTCTCTTAGGAGTAAAGAAGCTGCTTGCAAAAAGCAAGTTTTGCTGTTGTTTTTGCTGTGTTTCTTTGGTGCTGAATAGAATGGTAGCATTTTTTGCAGAGTTTTTGCACTTTCTCATTGCTTTCTATGGTGACCAAAAACACTGAACGAACTGACAGATTTAACCCCTTTCTGACTATGGGCATAATAGTACGCCCACTTCGGAATCCCTCCCTCAGATGTGGGCTCCAGCGCTGAGTCCACATCTTTTCCGGCACGTCGGCTGTTTTCAACAGCCGACATGTGCCTCTAACAGCCGCGGATGGAATCGCAATCCACCCAAAGCTGTTAACTAGTTAAATGCCTCTGTCAATCTCTGACAGCGGCATTTAATTCTCGCTTTCTGGAAGCGCGCCAGAAATCCCACTCATCGATGACTGCGTCACGTGATCGCGGGTCACCAGTGAGTTGGCATGACAACCAGAGGTCTCCATCAGACCTCTAAGGTTGTCATTGCCAGATTGCTATGAGCGCCGCCCGGTGGTTGGCGCTCCTAGCAAGTGATCATTTCTGCTACATACAGGTGATCTGATCATCGGCTGTATGTAGCAGAGCCGATCAGATAACTGCATCTTCTAGCCTCCCATGGACACTATTGAAGCATGCAAAAAGTAAAAAAAATAAAATAAAAAAATAGAGAAGTTCAAATCACCCCCCTTTCGCCCCAATCAAAATAAAACAATAAAGAAAATCAAACATACACATATTTGGTATCGCCGCGATCAGAATCGCCCGATTTATCAATTAAAAAAAGGATTAACCCGATCGCTAAACGACATAACGTGAAAAAAAATTCAAAACGTCAGAATTACATTTGTTTTGATCGCCGCTACATTGCAATAACGGGCGATCAAAAGAACGTATCTGCACCAAAATGGTATTAATGAAAACGTCAGCTCAGCATGCCAAAAATAAGCCCTCACCTAACCCCAGATCACGAAAATTGGAAAGTGGCGCCATTTATTTATTCTTTTTACCGAAGTTTGGAATTTTTTTTCACAACTTAGATAAAAAAGAACCTGGACATGTTTGATGTCTATGAACTCGTAATGACCTGGAGAATCATAATGGCAGCTCAGTGTTAGCATTTAGTGAACATGGTAAAAAAAAAACAAAACTGTGGGATTGCCCTTTTATTTACAATTTCATCGCACTTGGAATTTTTTTCCCATTTTCTAGTACACGATATGTTAAAACCAATGGTGTCGTTCAACAGTACAACTCGTCCCGCAAAACACAAGCCCTCACACGGCCATATTGACCATTAAGTAAATAAGTTATGACTCTGGGAAGAAGGGGAGCAAAAAAACGAAAATACAAAAATACCTCCAGGGTTAAGGGGTTAATAAAATTAGTCTTATGCACCAAAATCGATTGGTTGCATTTTTTGCCAAGTATTTGCGCTTTCTTGTTGCTTTCTATGGTAACCAAAACCACTGAACGAGTTGACAGATTTAAGAAACGCAGCAGTTTTCCAATTCAATCAAGAATAAAAAAATAAAAAAAATCAAGCGTGTGCATAAGATTTCTGAAATCTAGCTGTGGCTGATACTGTAAAAAGCAGCTTTATATTTGCATTTGAAAAAAAACAAAATGTGTGAACCGAGCCTAAAATTGAGTGCTTGTATATGCAGATGAAAAGCAAGGAATCATTTGGGAGAAGGAGACAAACAAATTGGTTCTGTTGCAAAAGCCAAGAAACCCAAAAAAGATTAAACTTTCAAACTCCGCATAATATGTGGTACATGTAAAGTTGAAAGAGGCACTCCCACCTAAATTTTTATTTTGCGATCAAGCTGGTGTATACAGTGCATGTGTTTCTTTTAGTGATGAGCGAATGTGCTGGTATAAGGTGTTATCTCAGCATGCTCAGGTGCTAACCGAGTGTCTTCGGCGTGCTCGAATAATATGTCCGAGTCCCCGCGGCTGCATGTATCACGGCTGTTCGACATCCACAACACATACATGGATTCCCTGTTTGTTAGACAATCCCTACATTTGTTGAGGCTGTCGAACAGACGCGAGACACGCAGGTGCAGGGACTCAAACGTATTTTTCGACCACGCTGAAGATGCTTGGATAACGCCTTAACCATGCACGTTCGCTCGTCTCTCATTTCTATGCTTCTCTATATGTCTGCCGTTATTCACATCATCTTCTGCACCGCAGTTCAGACTAGCCGTATCACACGTCTTCTGTGTGGACCAGGAAGCCCTTTTTCACTGTGAGTTTGAGTGCCTTCATGGAAGTCTCATCTGTCAAGATCTTGTCTCTGAATTATGCCGCTTTGGTTAGGGCAGGGCTGTGGAGTCGGTAAGCCAAACCTCCGACTCCTCAATTTCTGTTTCATCGACTCCGGTTCCACCTCCACCAAAATGGGCTCCGACTCCACAACTCCAATTCCACAGCCCTGCCAGGGCTGTAGAGTCGGTCAGACAAACCTTCGACTACTCAATTTCCATGACTCCGACTCCACCAAAATGGGCTCCGACTTCACAACTCCACAGACCTGCCAGGGCTGTAGAGTCGGTCAGACAAACCTTCAACTCCTCAATTTCCATGACTCCGACTCCACCAAAATGGGCTCCGACTCCACGACTCCAACTCCACAGACCTGCCAGGGCTGTAGAGTCGGTCAGACAAACCTTCGACTACTCAATTTCCACGACTCCGACTCCACCAAAATGGGCTCCCACTCCAACTCCACAGCCCTGCCAGGGCTGTAGAGTCGGTCAGACAAACCTTTGACTACTCAATTTCCATGACTCCGACTCCACCAAAATGGGCTCCGATTTCACAACTCCATCTCCACAGACCTGCCAGGGCTGTAGAGTCGGTCAGACAAACTTTCAACCCCTCAATTTCCATGACTCCGACTCCACCAAAATGGGCTCCGACTCCACAACTCCAACTCCACAGACCTGCCAGGGCTGTAGAGTCGGTCAGACAAACCTTCGACTACTCAATTTCCATGACTCCGACTCCACCAAAATGGGCTCCGACTTCACAACTCCACAGACCTGCCAGGGCTGTAGAGTCGGTCAGACAAACCTTCAACTCCTCAATTTCCATGACTCCGACTCCACGAAAATGGGCTCCGACTCCACGACTCCAACTCCACAGACCTGCCAGGGCTGTAGAGTCGGTCAGACAAACCTTCGACTACTCAATTTCCACGACTCCGACTCCACCAAAATGGGCTCCGACTCCAACTCCACAGCCCTGCCAGGGCTGTAGAGTCGGTCAGACAAACCTTCGACTACTCAATTTCCATGACTCCGACTCCACCAAAATGGGCTCCGATTTCACAACTCCATCTCCACAGACCTGCCAGGGCTGTAGAGTCGGTCAGACAAACTTTCAACCCCTCAATTTCCATGACTCCGACTCCACCAAAATGGGCTCCGACTCCACAACTCCAACTCCACAGACCTGCCAGGGCTGTAGAGTCGGTCAGACAAACCTTCGACTACTCAATTTCCATGACTCCGACTCCACCAAAATGAGCTCCGACTTCACAACTCCACAGACGTGCCAGGGCTGTAGAGTCGGTCAGACAAACCTTCGACTACTGAATTTCCAGGAGTCCGACTCCACCAAAATGGGCTCCGACTTCACAACTCCACAGACCTGCCAGGGCTGTAGAGTCGGTCAGACAAACCTTCAACTCCTCAATTTCCATGACTCCGACTCCACCAAAATGGGCTCCGACTCCACAACTCCAACTCCACAGACTTGCCAAGGCTGTAGAGTCGGTCAGACAAACCTTCGACTACTCAATTTCCACGACTCCGACTCCACCAAAATGGGCTCCGACTCCAACTCCACAGACCTGCCAAGACTGTAGAGTCGGTCAGACAAACCTTCGACTACTCAATTTCCATGACTCCGACTCCACCAAAATGGGCTCCGACTTCACAACTCCACAGACCTGCCAGGGCTGTAGAGTCGGTCAGACAAACCTTCGACTACTCAATTTCCATGACTCCGACTCCACCAAAATGAGCTCCGACTTCACAACTCCACAGACGTGCCAGGGCTGTAGAGTCGGTCAGACAAACCTTCGACTACTGAATTTCCAGGAGTCCGACTCCACCAAAATGGGCTCCGACTTCACAACTCCACAGACCTGCCAGGGCTGTAGAGTCGGTCAGACAAACCTTCAACTCCTCAATTTCCATGACTCCGACTCCACCAAAATGGGCTCCGACTCCACAACTCCAACTCCACAGACTTGCCAGGGCTGTAGAGTCGGTCAGACAAACCTTCGACTACTCAATTTCCACGACTCCGACTCCACCAAAATGGGCTCCGACTTCACAAACCCACAGACCTGCCAGGGCTGTAGAGTCGGTCAGACAAACCTTCGACTACTCAATTTCCATGACTCCGACTCCACCAAAATGGGCTCCGACTTCACAACTCCACAGACCTGCCAGGGCTGTAGAGTCGGTCAGACAAACCTTCCAACTCCTCAATTTCCATGACTCCGACTCCACCAAATGGGCTCCGACTCCACAACTCCAACTCCACAGACCTGCCAGGGCTGTAGAGTCGGTCAGACAAACCTTCAACTCCTCAATTTCCATGACTCCGACTCCACCAAAATGGGCTCCGACTCCACGACTCCAACTCCACAGCCCTGCCAGGGCTGTAGAGTCGGTCAGACAAACCTTCGACTACTCAATTTCCATGACTCCGACTCCACCAAAATGGGCTCCGACTCCAACTCCACAGACCTGCCAGGACTGTAGAGTCGGTCAGACAAACCTTCGACTACTCAATTTCCATGACTCCGACTCCACCAAAATGGGCTCCGACTCCAACTCCACAGACCTGCCAGGACTGTAGAGTCGGTCAGACAAACCTTCGACTACTCAATTTCCATGACTCCGACTCCACCAAAATGGGCTCCGACTTCACAACTCCACAGACCTGCCAGGGCTGTAGAGTCGGTCAGACAAACCTTCGACTACTCAATTTCCATGACTCCGACTCCACCAAAATGGGCTCCGACTTCACAACTCCACAGACCTGCCAGGGCTGTAGAGTCGGTCAGACAAACCTTCAACTCCTCAATTTCCATGACTCCGACTCCACCAAAATGGGCTCCGACTCCACAACTCCAACTCCACAGACCTGCCAGGGCTGTAGAGTCGGTCAGACAAACCTTCAACTCCTCAATTTCCATGACTCCGACTCCACCAAAATGGGCTCCGACTCCACGACTCCAACTCCACAGCCCTGCCAGGACTGTAGAGTCGGTCAGACAAACCTTCGACTACTCAATTTCCATGACTCCGACTCCACCAAAATGGGCTACGACTCCGACTCCACAGCCCTGGGTTCGGGCACCATGAATCTGCTGTGCTGGCTGGTTCTCTCCAATATAATTTTTATTTCTCATCCATTGTAAGCTTGTTTTTTGTTTTTTTTTATCACAAGTTCAGTCTTTTCAGCGTCTTTTTTAACCTCCTTCCAAAGACGCCAAGTAACCTGACCGTTCTTCAGGCGTTTTCTGCTCTGAAGATGCTCTATACTTTTGCAGTTCAATGGGAAGTCTCTAAAGATGCCAGGAAACCGCTCAAACTTCTTTTTTTTTTTTTTTTGAGCTTTTTGTCTTGTTTGAAAAAACAATAGTGGTTTCTTCATTGTTGATTTAGAGTAAAAAAAAATAAAGAGAAAAATGCAAGAAAAACAACGCTGGAGAAACTAAGAAAAAAAAAGTTGACGTTTCCTGAAGCGTCTTCCTCATGAGACACTTGAAGGCTTTGCCTGCCTAAAAATGACGATATGCGCACATATACTTAAAATGCAAAGATTAAAAGCTGAAATAAATTCGCAGCGTTTCTGCAAGCAAAATCTCCACCATTGCAGATTTTGGAATTGCAGATTTACTGACTTTTTTTTTTTTTCTCTACAGAATTTGTCCTGTGCAAACTTTATAAGAGTTTTCCATTTAAAAAAAAACCTCATCCCCAAATGATTGCATTTTTCTACTACAACAACCATAGATTGCTCTCCTAGGGTCCATCACCGACTCTCCAGCGCTGCTTTGGTTTCTGTGTATTGGCTGCAGAAGTGATGACACAACTGCACTTTAGATGTGGACTGTATGAGCTGCCGAGCTCCTCGATTAGCTGCAGTGGTGATGTGTGCATTTGTTTTTTGATTCTGGAAATCTCCTCTAGGAAGTGTGTGTAGAATTTGAGATACTTTATACCCACAGATAATCTAAGCCTTTCACTCTGCTCTTTTTCTAAAAGGTTGTTAAGTTCTCTCTTTAGATTTGGAAGTAAAGTCTGCATTTTTTTTAAAGATAATTTTATTGCACACTATATTGTTTTTGGAAACCAGTATAAAATGAGATCATATGATCATTACATCCCCAATTTGCTTCCTTGTCTAGGACAAGTTATTTCTATGTAATTGATGCGTGCAATTACAGTATTTAAAGGAATAAAAACATCATGAAAGAGATCTTCATAACCTAATGGCATCCGATTAAACACCTTAAATACATTTTTATTCTAATTGTTTTGTAATTTTTTATTTTTTTGTAAAAAAAAAAAAAATTAAGTGGGCTTCCCTTTTGGATGGTTGTTTGGTCAGATCTAGTTCTTTGGTGTAGACTGCTTTCTATAATTTTGAGCTCAAGTGTAGTTCTTTGGTGTAGACTACACCAAAAGACTAGACCTGAGCTCAAAATGATAGAAAGCAGTCTACACCAAAGAACTAGACTTGAGCTCAAAATGATAAAAAGCAGTCTACACCAAAGAACTAGACCTGAGCTCAAAATTATAGAAAGCAGTATACACCAAAAGGTTAGACCTGAGCTCAAGATGATAGAACGTAGTCTACACCAAAGAACTAGACCTGAGCTCAAAATTATAGAAAGCAGTATACACCAAAAGGCTTGACCTGAGCTCAAGATTATAGAAAACAGTCTGCACCAAAAGACTAGACCTGAGATCAAGATGATAGGAATTAGACTGTTTTCTATCATCTTGAGCTCAGGTCTAGCCTTTTGGTGTATACTGCTTTCTTTAATTTTGAGCTCAGGTCTAGTTCTTTGGTGTAGACTACTTTCTATCATCTTGAGCACAGTTCTAGCCTTTTGGTGTATACGGCTTTCTATAATTTTGAGCTCAGGTCTAGTTCTTTGGTGTAGACTGCTTTCTATCATTTTGAGCTCAGGTCTAGTCTTTTGGTGTAGACTGCTTTCTATAATTTTGAGCTCAGGTCTAGTTCTTTGGTGTAGACTTTTTTCTGTCATTTTGAGCTGAGCTCTAGTTTTTTGTGTAGACTGCTTTCTATTATTTTGAGCTCAGGTCTAGTTCTTTGGTGTAGACTGCTTTTTGTCATTTTGAGCTGAGCTCTAGTCTTTTCCTGTAGACTGCTTTCTATCATTTTGAGCGTAGGTCTAGTTCTTTGGTGTAGACTGCTTTCTATCATCTTGAGCTCAGGTCTAGCCTTTTGGTGTAGACTGCTTTCTATCATTTTGAGCTCAGGTCTAATTCTTTGGTGTACAGTCATGGCCAAAAGTTTTGAGAATGACACAAATATTATATTTTCACATGATCTGCTGCCCTCTGGTTTTTATGAGTGTTTGACAGATGTTTTTATCACTGACAGAAATATAATTGCAAACATATGAGTAACAAAAGCTTATATTGACAGTTAGAATGAGTTAATGCAGCAAGTCAATATTTGCAGTGTTGACCCTTCTTCTTCAGGACCTCTGCAATTCTCCCTGGCATGCTCTCAATCAACTTCTGGACCAAATCCTGACTGATAGCAGTCCATTCTTGCACAATCAATGCTTTCATTTTGTCAGAATTTTTAGGTTTTTGTTTGTCTACCCGTCTCTTGATGATTGACCACAAGTTCTCAATGGGATTAAGATCTGGGGAGTTTCCAGGCCATGGACCCAAACTCTCTATGTTTTGTTCCCTGAGCCATTTAGTTATCACCTTTGCTTTATGGCAAGGTGCTCCATCATGCTGGAAAAGGCATTGTTGATCGCCAAACTGCTCTTGGAGGGTTGGGAGAAGTTGCTCTTGGAGGACATTCTGGTACCATTCTTTATTCATGGCTGTGTTTTTAGGCAAGACTGTGAGAGAGCCGATTCCTTTGGCTGAGAAGCAACCCCACACATGAATGGTTTCAGGATGCTTAACAGTAGGCATGAGACAAGACTGGTGGTAGCGCTCACCTTGTCTTCTCCGAATGAGGCGTTTTCCTGATGTCCCAAACAATCGAAAAGGGGATTCATCAGAGAAAATAACTTTACCCCAGTCCTCAGCAGTCCACTGCCTGTACCTTTTGCAGAATATCAGTCTGTCCATGATGTTTTTTCTGGATAGAAGTGGCTTCTTTGCTGCCCTCCTTGAGACCAGGCCTTGCTCCAAGAGTCTCCGCCTCACAGTGCGTGCAGATGCACTCACACCTGCCTGCTGCCATTCCTGAGCAAGCTCTGCACTGCTGGTAGCCTGATCCCGCAGCTGAAACACTTTTAAGAGACGGTCCTGGCGCTTGCTGGTCTTTCTTGGGCGCCCTGGAGCCTTTTTGGCAACAATGGAACCTCTCTCCTTGAAGTTCTTGATGATGCGATAGATTGTTGACTGAGGTGCAATCTTTCTAGCTGCGATACTCTTCCCTGTTAGGCCATTTTTGTGCATTGCAATGATGACTGCACGTGTTTCTTTAGAGATAACCATGGTTAACAGAAGAGAAACAATGATGCCAAGCACCAGCCTCCTTTTAAAGTGTCCAGTGGTGTCATTCTTACTTAATCATGACAGATTGATCTCCAGCCATGTCCTCATCAACACCCACACCTGTGTTAATGGAGCAATCACTGAAAAGAGGTTAGCTGGTCCTTTTAAGGCAGGGCTGCAATGATGTTGAAATGTGTTTTGGGGGATAAAGTTCATTTTCTAGCCAAATATTGACTTTGCAAGTAATTGCTGTTAAGCTGATCACTCTTTATAACATTCTGGAGTATATGCAAATTGCCATTAGAAAAAGTGAAGCAATAGACTTTGTAAAAATTAATATTTGTGTCATTCTCAAAACTTTTGGCCATGACTGTAGACTTCTTTGTCATTTTGAGCTGAGCTCTAGTCTTTTCCTGTAGACTGCTTTCTATCATTTTGAGCTCAGGTCTAGTTCTTTGGTGTGTAAACTGCTTTATCATTTTCAGCTCAAGTCTGGTTCTTTGGTGTAGACTGCTTTCTATCATGTTGAGCTCTAGTCTAGCCTTTTGGTGTAGACTGCTTTCTATCATTTTGAGCTCAGGTCTAGTTCTTTGGTGTAGACTGCTTTCTATCATCTTGAGCTCATGTCTAGCCTTTTGGTGTAGACTGCTTTCTATCATTTTGATCTCAGGTCTAGTTCTTTGGTGTAGACTGCTTTCGATCATTTTCAACTCTGGTCTAGCCTTTTGGTGTAGACTGCTTTCTATCATTTTGAGCTCAGATCTAGCCTTTTGGTGTAGACTGCTTTCTATCATTTTGAGCTCAAGTCCAAGCCTGGGTCTATCCACTACTGATCTTTAGCATTTTAGAACGATATTGCAACTTTAGGGAAAAGAAAGAGTCCCTACTATTGACCCTCACGTTAATAATTAATACCCCTAGTTAGTGATGAGCTAACGTGCTCGGGTGCTAACCGAGTGTCTTCGGCATGCTCCGATAATATGTTTGAGTCCCTGCGCCTGCATGTCTCGCGGTGGTTTGACAGCTGAACACATGCACAGATTGCCCGTTTGTTACTCTCCCGGGGCTCACGCTATGTCAAGCGAGCTCTGCAGCCAATCGGGGTCCGAGTCACTCTAACTTCCATCAAACTAAACTTACATCCGGAGTAAGTCAGAGCAGCAGCAGCTCTCACTACTTCCGGGTGTCAGTTTAACGTGAAGGAAGTGGAATGAAGTGGATGTTGACTGGCAGCAGGGCTCTCGTGACATAAGGTCATGTGAGCACCCGGAGAGCAGGCGTCGACATCACTAGAATAACGTTCGTACCGGAGGCAAGTATAGGATGTTATTATTTTACATGAGGAAAATCTAATGATGGAGAAAAGATTGCCATAGGTTTGGGCAACCCCTTTAAAGTTTAAAGGGTTGTATTAAAACAGAAGCACAAAACTTGGGGCTGCCATTCTGTGCGATGCAAAGCATCTGGTCACAGCCATGCTTCTCCAAGAGTGAAATCTGCTTACAACAGAGGAAAAAGTATTAATGGTCCACTGTGGGGCCAGCTCTGGAACCCCATATCAGCAAAAAGAACTGTGAGGAATGCTAGATTGGCTGCAGAGCTCGCTTGACATAGCGTGAGCCCCGGGAGAGTAACAAACGGGCAATCTGTGCATGTGTTCAGCTGTCAAACCACCGCGAGACATGCAGGCACCCGAGCACGTTAGCTCATCACTAACTAGGGGTATTAATTATTAACGTCAGGGTCAATAGCAGGGACTCTTTCTTTTACCTAAAGTTGCAATATCGTTCTAAAATGCTAAAGATCAGTAGTGGATAGACCCAGGCTCGGACTGGCCTATAGGAGAACAGGAGAATTCTCTGGTGGACCTCTCTACAGAAGTGGTCACCACTTTATATGAGCAATAGTTGGCACAATATACTTGATCCACTATGTGGAGACAAAGGCAACATCATTCATTTAACAATCTACCCAGTGAATTATTATAGCATATAGCTACACAGTGGGCCCCCGGATCTACTGTTATTGGTGGGCCCTTGGCACCTCAGTCTGACACTGGATAGACCTTAGATTTAAAAGGGTTATTCTGGCTTTGCTTGCTTCCACACCAGAAGGTGAGTGGGGACCGGTGACTTCATGTCTACTGATACCTGCCGGGACATTACCTGATTGTCAGGTATTGTCAATCTGAGCCTTCAGAATAGGAAAGGTGCTCGATAACTACCGGTCAGACAACGCATCATGGCAGCTCTCATTACACTTCACGTCACTGGTCAGCTCGTCTTCTGACGCGGAAGTGGGTGGGGCTAGAATAACCCTTTAATATTGCAAGTTCTGTTGTCAATTGCTAGGATATGGTATTTTATTACCAGTGGGGGTCCAACTTCACCAATACCAAACTGCTGGAGACTCGGCCCTTATTCAGTGCTGCCTCCCCTTCATCCTGAGGTTTACGGAGGTCCTAGAGGTTGGATTCCAAGTGATGTCTAGTGATGAGCGAGCCTGCTCAGATAAGGTGTTATCCGCGCATGCTCGTGCGTTAATAGAGCGTCTTCGGCGTGCTCGAATAATCTTTTCAAGTCCCCGCGGCTGCATGTTTCGCCGCTGTTCGACACCTGCAATTACCTAACAAACAGGAAATCCCTGCGGCTGTCAAACAGCGGCAAAACGTGCACCGCGGCGATTCTAACACCTTATCCGCGCACGCTCTCTCATCACTAGTGATGGCATAGCTTCGCGATTATGAGATGGGAATACCCCTTTAATATCTTTTTAAATGTACACAGAACTAATTATAATAAATTTATATAGATTTGCCTTTCTTTTTATTTATGGTAATTGAAAAATATCAGAATTTGGCAGCTCCGGACGTAGTAAAAACTAAATATATATTTTTTTTTTTACGTAATGTGCAATTGAACTATTTCAAATGATTTTATCTTTCTGTTTGTAGAGCATAAAACCGCGTGCTCTGGTTACAGAGATGGACACGGCCCATTGCAAAATACGGTGGCACATGAGAAATCCATCTAAAAAATCCGTACATACCCCGAGAGTTTAAAGGTTGAGCACATATAGGATTACTCATGTTTTAAGCCAAGAATAATCCTTGCTGCTTCTTTTAATACCATAACTGTGTTTTGCTTAAGTGATTGCTTTATAAGTGGAGAGCAACAGTCTGGTCCCAGCTGGCAGGACGTGAAAATACTTGGGCAAATATTGGACCTCTTATCAGAATGATGAATCTGAAATCACACAAAGAATAATACCATCGTTTTGCCAGCTCTTCATGAATAGTCTTCAGTTTTTTTTTTCCTCAGCTGGACAAGAAACACATTTATGAGGGTTAAGGAACTTTTTGATAGTTGCTTGGTATTTTCTTACACCGATACTGTACTTGCATACTCCTTTAAAATGATAATAAATGGCTTTATCTGTCCTGCCAAGAAAACCTTTACACTTCTTTTTTTTTTGCCTCCATATTGTTTGAGACGTGAGAAAATAAGAGGAATTAAAAAAAATAAAATAAAAATAAAATACAGAAACTTTATATTTTTTTTTCCCCTGAAATTAAACGATTAAAAAAACTTAAGGGAAAAATAAATCTTTTTGCTCGATATCACGCACTCATTTGTTTCGGTAATATGCTTTAATGATGTTTTGAAAGGGTACCGCTTCAATTTTATGGAATTTCCAAATCCTAGCCTGTTAACATGATTATGTGGTAAAAGTATTAGGGCAGCATCACTGTTAGGCCACATTCACAATTGGGACAGTATTTTACATGAGTATTTGTAAGCCAAAATCAGGAGTGGAACAATCACAGGAAAGGTATAATCAAGACACGTCACCACTTCTCTATTTTTCACCCATTCCTGATACTGGCTTACTGCTATAAAATACTGACCAAACACTGAACGTGTGATTGTGGCCTTATGAGGAGATTGCCTTTTTGATCCCCCGAAAAGTTGTAGTTACCCAGTTATTTGACACAGCTGGGGGAGGGAACCTGACGCCACACTAAATGGAACATTTTCCATACCAGTACCCTTATTTAATTATTTCCGGACCACGCATAGACGACAAACATCTGTGCGGTCCACGTTTTACTCTGCAGTGATGTTCTAAAACATCACTGCAGAGTAGAGCAGCTGCTTATGTGGGAAGTCGGCTGTCGGACACAGTTATAATCCTCTTAGGGAAGGCAGAAAGAGTTTATCATCGTCTTTACCTTACCTTCTCGGTCACTGTCCAGGGTGGATTGATTTAAATCACGCCGATTTAAATCAACGATTTAAATCATGATTTAAATCAAATGATTTTTTTCTATTTAAATCAGATCGATTTAAATCGTGATTTTAATCATGATTTAAATCACTGATTTAAATCAAAAGATTTTTTTTAATATAAATCACGATTAAAATCTAAAACTTTCAATCATTGTTCAATATAGGAAAGATGTATATCTTCGTACCGTATTAGCCAGTAGATAGAAAAATATTTAGACTTGAGAGTCCTCAGTGGTTGATACCTTTTAATGGCTAACTGAAAAGATGGTAACAAATTGCAAGCTTTCGAGACTACTCAGGTCTTTTCATCAGGCAAAGACTTTGCCTGATGAAGAGACCTGAGTAGTCTCGAAAGCTTGCAATTTGTTACCATCTTTTCAGTTAGCCATTAAAAGGTATCAACCACTGAGGATTCTCAAGTCTAAATATTTTTCAATCATTGTTCAATTAACTCCACACTTCTAGCTTGGTTTCACTTTCTGTAGCTTGGTTTCAGTTTCTTTTTCCATTCAGTTGACATGCCCAAACTTGTTGGATAGTCAGTCAGCAGTACTTGGCTGTAGTAACAATCAAACTTCAGAAGTGATCTGCGTGAGCCATGGCAGGTCGTAAGAGTGACCCTATTTGGGTTCATTTTGTTGAGATGCCAGCAGAGCTTGGAAAGAAAGGTGGGAGAGCAAAGTGCAAATACTGTCAAAAGGATATCCAAGGACTTGTTTTCCGTTTGAAATCACATTATGAAAACTGCAACCAGAAGGGAAATGAAGATGTTGATAGTGATACAACTAATGTCAATGAACCCCACAGCTTGTTCTTCCAGCGAAGATAATAAATGTAGCTACTCAGCTACTGACTGCATCGGCTTCATCGGCAGGAGTAGAGAGATTGTTTTCTTCATTTGGTTTTGTGCACACAACAGTCCGAAACCGCTTAGGAACTGCTAAAGCAGGACAACTAGTTTTCCTATTAAAAGTCCTAAATAAACAGTAGGCTTAAAGGACTGATGTATTCACTGAAGATGTTTGCTTACTTCAAACGTTAGAGATAGGCTATTGTTAAAAAGTACTTACTCTCTGTAGTTCAATTCTGATTGTTTAATAGTGCAAATAAAAATTATTAGGTTTCATAATCATCAACTGTTTTAATATTTTTATTTGTGTAAAATAATTTGATTTGCAAAAAGACAAAGTTTTGCTTGTGTACAACTTGATTAAAAAATCCTATTTAATTCAAAAAAAATCCGATTTAAATCAAAAAAATCCGATTTAAATAAAAAAAATCAGATTTTTTTGATTTTTTTAAAAAAATCATGATTTTTATCCACCCTGCTGTATACACCACGCTGAACAAGAGCAATAGGAAGTGCTGACAGTGCTTCCTCTTCCGGACCCAGAGATCATGTGACCGCTTGGTGCAGTGCAGGAGTTGCTGGGTCGTCGGAGGCATAGTCAGCTCTAATTTGCAAACAGGAGACTTTTTTCCCTTGTAACTGGGGCTAACATACCAGCCCTAGTTACAGGGGAAATTTGGTAAAAGAAAAAGTAATTCAATGGTGAAATCCTTCTGCCAGCTCCTCCCCAACTCCCCACACCCAAGATCTTTTATTTCCCTATGGCATGCCCAATATGTGAAAAATGAAATATAAAGAAAAGCCTAAGTAAAACGCAAGAAAGGGGGAAAAAGAGTGTCTGACTATTTTTTCACCAATAACGCCTGTTATCATAACAAAAAAAAATGCGTACAAAGACAACATGAAAATTATGCCTCACATTGTGAAAAAAATGCAAAAATGAATTGAATATCCTGGATGAGATTTTTTTTTTTTTTTTTTTTAATTTTACAGCGTTTTAAACTGCATATATGAAAAAAAAGAACTGAAAATGTGCTTTGTTAGGAACAGGTCTAAATGGCCTGGTCTTGAACTGGTTAAAAAAGAATGCTTGTAATTTTCCCACTGGCCACTTAACCAAATACTAAATCAATGCTTCCAGTTTTGTTCACTGCTGGAGGAAGCAGGAGATGCTGCGGGCTCCAGGCTGGTACAACGGTGTAATCAGTGGTTCCAGGGCTCCGCCGACATTTTGTGACAGCCCAAAACCCAGCACTTTCCATACTTTGTAATGTGGTGGACTCCTGGAAAATGGCCACCTTCGGTGCATATGCAATTGAGATCTCTGTGCCAAAATATCAATTTGCACATGTGCAGCCTTCTGCGGCCATTTTTCTGGAGTCCACCACATAAGAGAGCATGGAAAGTTTGGGTGCTCCGGGCTACAGGGCCGCCATCAGGGCATGAGAACCCTTACTGCTGTATGGGGCCCGGTGATTAGGGGGCCCGCCGCCCGAGCACGCAGGTCCGCGCTCGGGCTCGGGGGCCCCCAACATTTTGAGGCTCTCCCTGCTCCCCAAGGGGCCCCCAGCTAGCGGCACATCACGCAGCCGCTATGGGGGCCCCTGTAAGGCAGGGGGGCCCGCCTGCCCCCAGCGCCGACTCCCCCCGCCGCTGCTTTGAACTATACCGGCGTCTGCCGGTACAGTTCAAAGCGATGATGGAGGAGAGCGCGTCAGCTGACGATCCCTCTCCCATCATTCCCTGCTCTGCCTCTGACACCGCGCGCTCACTGTGTGCCGGGCAGATCAGGAGACAGGAGCTGGGAGCAGCGCTGACACGAGGATGAGGTGAGGAGTGTTTTTTTTTTTTTTTTTTTTTTTTTTTTATTAAAGCTGTCAGTGCTTTACTGAACTGTGGGTGGGTGGAGGAGAGATGAAGGCTGGACAATGTGGGCCCTGCCGTGTACAATGTGGGCCCTGCCGTATACTATGTGGGCCCTGCTGTACAATGTGGGCCCTGCTGTACAATGTGGGCCCTGCTGTACAATGTGGGCCCTGCTGAACAATGTGGGCCCTGCTGTACAATGTGGGCCCTGCTACTATATACTATGTGGGCCCTGCCATATACTATGTGGGCCCTGCTGTACAATGTGGGCCCTGCTACTATATACTATGTGGGCCCTGCCGTATACTATGTGGGCCCTACTGTACAATGTGGGCCCTGCTACTATATACTATGTGGGCCCTGCCGTATACAATGTGGGCCCTGCTGTACAATGTGGGCCCTGCCGTATACAGTGTGGGCCCTGCTACTATATACTATGTGGGCCCTGCTGTACAATGTGGGCCCTGCTACTATATACTATGTGGGCCCTGCCGTATACAATGTGGGCCCTGCTGTACAACGTGGGCCCTGCCGTATACTATGTGGACCCTGCTACTATATACTATGTGGGCCCTGCCCTATACCATGTGGGCTCTGCTGTACAATGTGGGCCCTGCTACTATATACTATGTGGGCCACGCTGTACACTATGTGGGCCCTGCTATATACTATGTGAGCCGTGCTGTATACTATGTGGGTCCTGTTGTATACTATGTGGGCCGCGCTATATACTATGTGGGCCGTGCTATATACTATGTTGGCTGTGTTATATACTATTGGGAGATATATTATATTTTATAGGGTGGCTGTGTTATATACTTTGTGGCTGTGTTATATACTATGGGGGGCTACGTTATATTCCTTTGGGGAGGCGGGCTGTATGATATTCTATTCGGGGATACATTATATTCTATGAGGGGCTGTATTATATTTATTATATTCTATGAGGGGTGATTGCATCATACACTTATGAGGGGGCTACATTATACTGTATGAGGTGGCTACATTGTATTCTATGGGGGACTAGATTATATTGTATGGGGGCTTCATTATACTTTTATGAGGGAACTACTTTATATTCTATGGGGGCTGCATTATACTATATGAGGGCTACATTGTATTTTATGGAGGGGCTACATTATACTATATAAGGGGGCTCAATTATATTCTATGGGGGTTTACATTATACTCTGTGAGATGGTTGCATTATACTCTGTGGGGTGGTTGCATTATACTCTGGGGTGGTTGCATTATACTCTGGGGTGGTTGCATTATACTCTGTGGGGTGGCTGCATTATGCTCTATAGGGTGACTGCATTATACTATATGTGGGCTGCATTATACTGTATCGAGGACTATGGGGAATACATTATACCATATGAAGAGCTATGGGGTGCATTATACTATGGGAAGTGAATTGTACTACATGGATGACTATGGCGGTGCTTTATACTATATGGAGCACTATGAGGAGTGTATTATACTATATGAATGACTGAGTGTATTTTAATATATGGAGGGCTATTAGGAGTGTATTATACTATATGGAGGACCATGGATACATTATATTATATGGAGGACTATGGGGTGTGCACTTTACAATATGGAGGACTGTGGTGCACATTATAATATATGGAGGACTATGGGGTGTATTATACTAAACAAGCAAAATGCTGCATATTCATCGAGTGATTGGTGTTAATGTGTCATTTGTGAGGGCATGGTGCAGAAGTGAAGTTTTTCCATTAACGGGCGGAGGAATTTTGGAAGGTTTATGTGGTGGAGGAGGAGCTAGGGTGGATGCGGAACAGGGGGGTGGAGCCTGGGCGGAGTCTCAAGGGGGGCCCCATAAATTTTGCCAGTATGGGGCCCCGAAATTCCTAATGGCAGCCCTGCCAGACTATCACAAAATGTTGGCGTAGCTCCCGCACCACCGAATACCTCGTCTTACCTGCCTGGGGCCCGCGATCCTGGGACCCCGCTCCACTGCAGCTACAATTCGGATGATAAGACGCATCCCCATTTTCCCTCCAAATTTTGGGTAAAAAAGTGCATCTTATAATCTGTAAAATACGGTATTTTAGTCAGAGCCAGGCTGTTGCTGACGAAGTCTATGAGGCTGACGAAAAGAACAGGAAGCATGAGTCTAATTTTAAACCCAGTGGTCAGCGTGAAAAATGCTCAATATATTAACTTTTGATTTGATATACATTGTGGTGGGGAATATTTTAAAAAAATTTAAACAAAAGGTCATATTCTCCTGACATAGTCGTTTGAAAAATGACTGTCAAAAGAAGATCCACCTTCCCAGGGTCTAAGTGTCACGATTCCTCTGCTCAGAGTGTCTGGGACTCGGTGATGGACAGCTCTGTCATCCTATCCTGTGCTGGGGAGGGGCATGCGAGCTGTTGGTACTTTGATTGACAGCTCAGTTGACCTATCTGAGACTGGGAGGTGCAGAGATTTCTCCAGGTGCTCACTGTTCTTGGTAATTGCCCTATTTAGGTGAGCTGTCTGGCCCAGATCACTGCCAGTCCAAAGCTTGTTCTAAGCCTGTGCTCTTTGGTGTGTTCGCCTGATCTCTGTGCTGTAAGTTCTGATCTTCTGCTGATGCCCTTTGGACCTTGTTGTGACTACTCGTTTGTTATTGCCCCTTTGCTTATCCGCTATTTCTCTGGTATTCTGACCCTGGCTAGTGACCACTGACCACACTTATGACTTTGTATTTTCCCTTGGTTTACTACATGCTCTTTTGTTATTGACCCCGGAACATCCTTCGCTAACTCACGGCCGGTCCATGGGTTGTGACTAGCATCACACTAGGGAGCTACAATTATATTACTATGTGATATTGCTAGAATGAGCAGCATTGGCCTAATGAAGAGACTGTCTTTCCGGTGTCCAAATAATTCTGACACCGCTTTGGGAGCAGCATTAGTGTAAAAGAAGTCAGACAGGACTGTTTAAACCAAGCATAGGCACTCGGTACACCCTTGGTGTGGCCAAACATTTAAGTGCACCTTCCCATCTACTTGTACTCCATCCACCTCTGCCCTTCTCTGGCTCTATAAAGCCAGAGCTGTGGATCAAAGAAGGGTAGGGTGGAGATAGATGGAAAACAAGCAGGTTGGAAGGTGCACAGAAATGATTGACCACACCAAGGGTGCACCGAGCACCTTGTCTGAACAGTCATTCTGTGCTGTTTCAGTGTGCAGAGAGCTGCAGCCAGGTGATTATGATGGAGCAGGACAGGGTGGAACTGTTGTCCCATTAGAAAGATAACGTTACTGAACAGCTAGAACGAAAGGGTATGTCCGTAACAATGGACAGGAGACACCAAGGTCCTTTGGTCACACAGCCTACTGACATCTTGACACAGAGCCCTTTCCATCCTTTGTGAAGACCCAACTGAACTACTGAACTTCCCTTCAAGACGAAAGCCATTTACATATTTAACGAAGGTAAATTAGAAAAAAAGAAAGGTTTCTTTTGGAAATGTTTTTTTTTCTGGCTGGACATTACCCTTGTAATGAAAAGATTAATGACCAAATGAAAAGGAATTAACTTTAGTGAGAAGTCATTAGCTAGTAGGAAGAGATGAGATAAACCAGAAGATCTAGGGAGGTCCCTCTTTGTAATAAACAATTAGTAAGCAGTAAAATGATAAATTATTCAGAAAGGATTGTTGTTACATACATGCTAATTACTTGTTCGAGTGCTTGTAAGCGGTTATGCCAGCCAAAAAAAAAAATTCTGGCCAATGTTAAACAGCTGTAGATCCTAAGAAAACACCTAGTTAAGAAGGTGCACCTAAACATGGAGAACTTTATTGCCGTCCAGATCACAAGTCACTGGATCTCGTGTGTCATTGTAATGAGGCGTCAGATCGGAGTGTACATGGCACCGCAAGCATAAACACACGTTCCCAATCAAATTAATGTATTTCATCTGTCTACAACTAATAACAATCTGTCATGCTATCTATCTGAGCGGGGGGCATAAACAGTTTATTTTGTGTTTGGACTTACTTCCTGGAGGTAGTTAATGTGACACGCAGTTTGTCTAAAATGAGTGAAGCCAGATCAACGCTCAAGATGTTTCCCTGATAACCAAAAAAACTGTGTCAGAGATCCGTGCTGAAAACACACTTCCAGATTATTTCCAGCTTGTCTCAGAAAAAAAAAAAGGAATATTTTAATAAATCTTGAGAAGACTTGTTAGTTTTAATAGTACGTTTTCCCTCGAGTTCTGGAAGTAAGTGGCCTTTGTTAGGGCTGTGTTCTTCATGGTACGCAATCTTATAAGCTATTCATTAATTTATTATCAGCTAGAACAATATCCTTGATCTGCACAGGTTCCGCGCGTCAATACATTTTTAGCCTGGATTACACTTCCACATATTTTCTAAAGTCGTCAGGACCAGTTATGAAATAAGATATTTCTTAATGATTTCTTAATGATTTTTACCTCCTGAATTTAAATCGGACAATTAAAATTTTTTAGTTGTCTTATCTTTTTTTTTTTTTCTACGAAATCAAACAGTTTTACTTTTACCGCTACATATAATTAATGCATAAAAATTTCAGTACTTTGAAATATTTATTATTTTTGCAAATATAAAGATGCAGAATATTTTGTCAATTTTCTGATATTTATTTTGAGGAATCTTACAAACCATTAAAAAAACTAAAACATTGTCACGCTGTCTAATGATATGTATACAATGTCAGTAAACTATTAATACAGGAACAACACTCTATACAACTACTAGTATAGCAACATCAGCATGTAAGTATAGAATAGATTTACCTGACACGATATCTGCTGAACTCAGGGTTAATCTTGAGGACTTGATGAGCTGAAACAGGAAAGAGGTGGACCGGGATCTAACCTGACCCTAAACTGGGGTCCTAACTAATCCCTCACCTTGGAGGTACTGATAATGGTTCAGAGGTCCAAGTCTCCAACCTAACCCTGTCTCCTATCAGACCCTGAACCCTGTAATCAGTCCTAAGAAGGATCCTGACTACCACCAAAGGGATATGGGCTGATCTTAGCTAAATACACAGATTAGACATATAAGACAGACAGGATAACACTCGCTTGCATACACACTCAAACACCAAAGGAACATAAATGGTCTGGGAAATAAACTCTAACCAAGTTGAGCTTAGAACAACTAAGGAGCTCACAACTAAAGTCTATACAGATTCATTCCTATCTGTGGTCTGCATGAAGGTTTCACTGGCAACTCCCCAAGCAGACAACCAGAAATTTAAAGGAGACCAATCAACAAATAATCAATTGCAGCTGGGAGAAACTGCACCCAGTCCCAGCACCGAGCACAGACAGAATTAACTCCCTAGCTGCCAAACACAAAGAAACAGCAGCTCAGCTGTGAGAAGTCAAAATGTGCAACCGCGACGATCTTCGTGGCAATGCAAACATGACAGTACTCCCCCTTCTACGAGGGGCCTCCGGACCCTCAGGGCCAGGCCTGCCCGGGTGAGTTCTGTCACTCTGTGGAAGGTCCGAACCAAACGATCTGCGTTAACATCAGACGCAGGGACCCACGTCCTCTCCTCTGGACCATAACCCCTTCCAATGCACCAAGTACTGAAGGGACCGGCGATTCAGACGTGAGTCAATGATCTTTGATACTTGAAATTCCAAGTTACCATTGACCAACACAGGAGGAGGAGGTAGAGGTGACGGTATGACTGGTGCCACATACCTTTTAAGTAATGACTTGTGGAACACATTATGAATTTTAAACGTAGGAGAGAGGTCCAGACGAAATGCCACAGGATTAATTATGGAACTGATCCTGTACGGCCCGATGAATCTGGGACCCAGTTTCCAGGAGGGCACTTTAAGTTTTATATTCCTGGTAGACAACCATACCAGATCGTTCACATTCAGATCTGGACCAGAAACTCTCCTCCTATCAGCCATACGTTTGTAACGGTTCCCCATCGCACTCAGATTATTCAATACACCTCTCCACACAGAAGCAGGTGACGACGAGAAACGCTCCTCCTCAGGAACCCCAGAAGGGCCCCCCCCATTGAAAGTACAAAACTGGGGATGAAAACCATATGCCCCAAAAAACGGGGACTTACCAGTGGACTCGCTCCGCCTGTTGTTAAGAGCGAACTCTGCCAGAGGCAAGAAAGAAGACCAGTCCTCTTGGTTCTCTGAGACAAAACACCGGAGATATGTCTCTAAGCTCTGATTCAGACGCTCTGTCTGACCATTGGTCTGCGGATGAAAAGCCGAGGAAAAAGACAATTGCATCCCCCGACGTAAGCAAAATGCCCTCCAAAATTTGGACACAAACTGAGACCCCCTATCTGACACCACATCAGAAGGCAACCCATGAAGTCTAACGATCTCCCTAATGAACACCTGCGCCAGAGTTTTAGCATTAGGGAGTGCAGGAAGAGCAACGAAATGTGCCATCTTACTGAACCTGTCAACAACCACCAGTATGACAGTATTCCCTGACGACGGAGGAAGGTCCGTAATGAAGTCCATAGATAAATGAGTCCATGGACGCTCCGGAAGTTTCAAGGGTAAAAGGGTCCCAGACGGACGGGTATGAGGGGTTTTAGAGCGAGCACACACCCCACATGACGCGACAAAAGTTATAACATCTTTATTAGCATTAGGCCACCAAAACCGGCGAGAGAGGAGATCTAAAGTAGCCTTACTCCCTGGATGTCCTGCTAGAGCAGAATTATGATGTGCCTCAATAACCTTTTGTCTCAACAGATTTGGGACAAACAGTCTCCCTGGAGGTCCTGCAGGGGCGTCCCCCTGAGCCTCTAACACCTCCTCCTCAAGCTCAGAAAATACAGCCGACACTACCACCCCCTCCTGAAGGATAGGACTCGGGTCATCCGTTTTCCCGGCCCCTGGGAAACTGCGAGACAAGGCATCAGCCTTTACATTCTTAGACCCCGGGCGATAAGTGACGA
Organism: Oophaga sylvatica; assembly: GCA_033576555.1. Lineage (NCBI taxonomy): Eukaryota > Metazoa > Chordata > Amphibia > Anura > Dendrobatidae > Oophaga > Oophaga sylvatica. The sequence continues at coordinate 30,609,214 of JARQOD010000001.1, forward strand.
CAAAATTAAACCTGGTAAAAAACAACGACCATCGAGCTTGTCTGGAATTCAGACGCTTAGCGGATTCCAAATACAACAGGTTCTTGTGATCAGTAATAACGGTAACCGGGTGGACTGCCCCCTCCAAAAAGTGACGCCATTCTTCAAAAGCCACTTTAATGGCCAAAAGTTCCCTATTGCCGATATCATAATTCCTTTCGGCGGACGACAATTTCTTAGAAAAGAAAGCGCACGGATGCCATTTACCAGGGGACGGACCCTGGGACAATATAGCACCCACCCCTACGTCAGACGCATCCACCTCCACAATGAACGGCTGAGATGCATCTGGTTGGATGAGAACGGGTGCCGAAGCAAAACATTTCTTCAAAGAGGAAAAGGCTTGGCAAGCTTTGTCCGACCATTTAGAAAAATCCGTCCCTTTTCTCGTCATGTCAGTGAGAGGTTTGACGACAGATGAGAAATTACAAATAAATTTCCGGTAGTAGTTAGCAAACCCCAAAAAACGCTGCAGAGCCTTAAGATCCCCTGGCTGATCCCATTCAAGCACTGCTCTCACCTTTTCAGGGTCCATACGGAAACCGGAGGCTGACACCAAAAAACCCAAAAACTGAAGTTCCTGTACGGCAAATACACACTTCTCCAGTTTGGCGTATAATTTATTGTCTCGCAAGATCTGCAACACCTGTCTCACATGCTCCTGATGAGACACAAGATCTGGCGAGTAAATTAAAATGTCGTCCAAATATACAACTACAAACAGCCCCACAAGGTGACGAAAAATGTCATTAACAAAATGTTGGAATACTGCTGGTGCAGTAGTCAGACCAAAAGGCATGACTAGGTTCTCATAATGTCCCTCCGGCGTGTTAAACGCCGTTTTCCACTCATCCCCCTCTTTTATCCTAATCAGATTATACGCCCCCCTGAGATCCAATTTAGAAAACCATTTGGCGCCAACAATTTGATTGAAGAGATCAGGAATAAGAGGGAGTGGATACGGATCTCGAACAGTAATCCGATTAAGTTCGCGGAAATCCAAGCAAGGGCGTAGGCCTCCATCTTTCTTCTTCACAAAGAAGAACCCCGCGGCTACTGGGGAAGATGAAGGTCTAATATGCCCTTTGGCCAGACTTTCAGAAATATAATCTTTCATAGCCTGCCTCTCAGGACCAGAAAGATTATACAACCTAGCTTTAGGCAACTTTGCATCAGGAAGGAGATTAATAGAGCAGTCATACACGCGATGAGGAGGCAACTCCTGACACCCCTCCTCAGAGAAAACATCCCCAAAATCCTCCAAAAAAGGAGGCAATGTACTAGGCACGACCGCACTGATGACTGTGTTCATGCAGTTGCTTTTGCAAAACTCACCCCATTGGCTTATTTCTCTGGACTGCCAATTAATCACAGGGTTATGTTTAACCGACCAAGGAAGTCCCAACACAATGGGAGTAGGTAGACCCTCCAACACATAACAAGATAATTGTTCCCTATGTATTGCCCCTACCCGAAGGTCAATGTTATGAACCTCATGAACAAAGCTACCTTGGCCGAGAGGCCTGGCGTCAATGGAGAATATAGGGATCGGTTTGACCAATACACTCAGATGCATACCTTGAGCCTGAGCAAACTGAGCGTCAACCAGATTAGCCCCGGAACCACTATCAAGAAGAACAGACAATCTCTCCACTCTCGTACCAACTACCACCTCCACTGGTACAAGGAACTGAGAAGAACTGGCGGATGAAATACATACTCCCAAGTTGTCGTCCACCACACAACCTGGGATTAACAGTTTTCCGGCGACTTTTGGCTCAACAAGGCACGGGATGGACATTCTCCAACAAAATGTCCCTCTTTCCCGCAGAAAAAACATCTTCTAGTCCTGCGGCGTACCGCCAATCCCCTCCTACGAAATGATGTGCCTCCCAACTGCATAGGCTCATCCGAACAGACAAGGGGAACCTCAACATAAGGGACTTTAGTGGTAGGTGGAGAAACAACAGGGAGTGGGGTTACCTCACCCCTCTCCCGAAGCCGTCTATCAGTACGGATAGCTAAGGCCATAGCAGCCTCCAGTGAATGAGGAGACTCATACTGAGCCAAAACGTCTTTTAATTTATCAGAAAGCCCATGACAAAACTGGCTCCTAAGAGCTGGGTCATCCCACTGAGTATCTGTGGCCCATCTACGAAACTCAGAAGCAAATTCCTCTGCCGGACGATCTCCCTGCTGTATCTTACGTAATTTTGTCTCAGCAAGAGAGACCCGATCTGGGTCATCATATACCAATCCCAGGGCAGTAAAAAATTGATCTACAGACAGTAGAGCCGGGGATCCCGGAGGAAGGGAAAATGCCCAGGATTGAGGGTCCCCTTGCAGAAGTGAGATAACAATTCCCACTCTCTGCTCCTCACTCCCTGATGATCGAGGCCGAAGCCGAAAATACAATTTACATGCCTCCCGGAAGGTGAAAAATTTGTCTCGCCCACCAGTGAACCTGTCCGGGAGAGCAACCTTAGGTTCAACTCTGGTTTGCTCCAGGGGAGACAAAACTTTGGACTTAATGTCCGTCAGCTCCATGGATAATCCCTGCAACTGCAGAGCCAGCTGGGCTACTGGATCCATGGTAACTGGAGATAATTTTTATGGCCAGTGAAAATGTCACGCTGTCTAATGATATGTATACAATGTCAGTAAACTATTAATACAGGAACAACACTCTATACAACAACTAGTATAGCAACATCAGCATGTAAGTATAGAATAGATTTACCTGACACGATATCTGCTGAACTCAGGGTTAATCTTGAGGACTTGATGAGCTGAAACAGGAAAGAGGTGGACCGGGATCTAACCTGACCCTAAACTGGGGTCCTAACTAATCCCTCACCTTGGAGGTACTGATAATGGTTCAGAGGTCCAAGTCTCCAACCTAACCCTGTCTCCTATCAGACCCTGAACCCTGTAATCAGTCCTAAGAAGGATCCTGACTACCACCAAAGGGATATGGGCTGATCTTAGCTAAATACACAGATTAGACATATAAGACAGACAGGATAACACTCGCTTGCATACACACTCAAACACCAAAGGAACATAAATGGTCTGGGAAATAAACTCTAACCAAGTTAAGCTTAGAACAACTAAGGAGCTCACAACTAAAGTCTATACAGATTCATTCCTATCTGTCGTCTGCATGAAGGTTTCACTGGCAACTCCCCAAGCAGACAACCAGAAATTTAAAGGAGACCAATCAACAAATAATCAATTGCAGCTGGGAGAAACTGCACCCAGTCCCAGCACCGAGCACAGACAGAATTAACTCCCTAGCTGCCAAACACAAAGAAACAGCAGCTCAGCTGTGAGAAGTCAAAATGTGCAACCGCGACGATCTTCGTGGCAATGCACACATGACAAACATGTCTTAACACTATTGCGAATTGTAAACAGTTACAGAAATTGCACTCCAAAATGTTGCCCTCATTCAGTGACGAGTTTTTTTTTTTTTTTTTTGCTTGTCTCTTGTACTCCTGCATCGGATCATCTCTTAGAATGTTCCAACAGTAATCTGGAAACATTGATGGATTCAATTTTCCCTGATATCTTTTCTCCATTGCAACCACATCTTGGTGAATTCTCACCGTGCTGATCGCTCACTGCTCTGTTTGATGGAAAACAAAAGTCTGGAAGCAAATGTAAGAAATTAATTTTTAAGGACCTGTTACAGCCAAGATCCATGAAGAAGTATTGAACAAGATCTTTATCATGGTTGCAGAACATAGAAATCCAAACATCGCCCGCTAGGAGATTCCACTGCTGTAGCCTTGAATCTAAAGCCCTCGTCACACTAAGCGAGATCGCTGAAGCGTCACCGATTTTGTGACGCAACAGCAACCTAGCCAGCGATCTCGCTTAGTGTGACACGCAGAGACGACCAGCCCCCCTGCTGGGTATCGCTGATCGTCGTTGAATGTCCTGGACCATTTTTTCATTGTTGGTCTCCCGCTGGCCAGCGCGCATCGCTGCGTGTGACACCGGGAGACCAACGATCTGGGAGCTGGTATCCAATGTACATATCGGGTAACTAAGGGCTGCGCGGCGCCTAGTTACCCGATATGTACCCTGGATACCGGCTCCCAGCTTCTGCTGTAGAGCGCTGAGAACCGGTATCTAGGGTACATATCGGGTAACTAGGTGCCGTGCAGGGCTTAGTTACCCAGTGTGTACACTGGATACCAGCGTGCTCGCTGGTCCTGATCGCAGGTGAGTCTGCCCATGTGACAGCTCACCAGCGATCAGCTAACGATGTCCCATCGATCCCATCCATGTCGTATCGTTGGTGGGATCGCTGGGACATTGAAGAGTGTGACGGGACCCTAAGAGCTCAGACTTACTCTTGGGAAGATCCAAATCTCTAGCAAGATATTTCAGTTCACTTGGTGCTAGAAAGTGTGGTTCAGTTGAGGTTGCCCACAGAAACTCTGGATTTTGAGAGGAAGATTCTTTGTGATAGCAAGTGGCGCTCTCTCTTTCCTCACTTGACTCCACTGAAAATGTATCTGGTGCTTTTGGAACCAGCAATGCTTCCGAACGTGGTACTGGGCTTATTGCAGATGGAATGTTTGGATACTGTAAAGTCTTCCTTGAAACTCCTTTCCTAATTGGGGCACGAAGCAGAAATAGCAATTGGTAGTGTAACTGGTTGGCTCTCTCCAGATCGCTAGGACTGCAAAAGGCATAGATTGCCTCTTCCATGCAACCACTGATTAAGATGTGATGCACATCTATTGCAGCATATGTGAGAGCCCAACTCTTGTTCTGATATCTCAGGTTGTAGGCTTTCCTTATCATGGTAGTCAAGTTTCGCCTTTGACACAAAAGTGATTTCTCCGCATATGTAGCAAAAGCTGTCCGCTCTGTTAATGCAAGAATGAGGCATATCTGAAAAATCATATAGAAACATGTCAATATACTAAGAAATCCTAAAACTGTATACCTTACACAGAGAGCATCTATAAGCATAGCTGATGCGACTGTAATTAGGATTAGGCCATCGGAGCGGAGTTGGCGTTTTTTTGATTGGTAACCCTAAGATGATGGAGTACTAAAGGCTCAATCGACTAAATAGATAATGTAATAGACGAGCTACTGACTATGCTATAATCAGGAGGAAATAATAAACATGCAATTTTTCTATAAGCCTTCATGAAAGGTGACAAGTAATTACAACCTCATCTCGATTTGGCAAATTAGAGCCAATCAGCAAATTTTAAGGTTCATATTCATTTTCAGCACCACAAAATTTGTTCTGTTCAACTGTTTTTGTCTGTGAACCAATTTGGCTGAAGATTAGTGTTACCAAAGTATGTGGCCACAAAATATTTCTAACATGGAGCAATAACATAACTATTTACAGATTAAAATTAGGGAAATAGAATTTGAAAAATGATATTCCAGTCATTTGCATCTTATTTAACCGATTTATTTTCTTCTCTCGTTTTTAAAAGTTTTGAAAATTCAGCTAAGGACTCATTCAGACTTCCATTTATTTTGCATGTGCGCACAAACAGACCCATTTTAATCAGTGTTGCTGGATCAGGTGTTTGGTTAGTGTGTGTTGTTTTGCCATCAGTGATTTTCCAATGTGCTTAAAAATAATTGGAAAGCTTCTTCCATCTACTACAGTGTTAAAAAGGAAGACACCTGTGTGCTTTCTGAGATTTTCAGACCCATAGATTTATATGGATGATTTTGCTCTCAGACTCAAATACGAACATGTCCCCATTATTTCTTGTGCGGACCCATGGGGGGCCAGTTAATACTGGCGTTATACATGCCAATCTTGTCCACCACAAGGACAACCGCTTTTTGAACTAAATGTTTGGCCCCGATAAAATAAAAAACCTATACTTCTCTCCCGTGCCAGTGCCTATCCAGCGGTGTCGGCACTCGCTGTATCCGGAGCTCTGTTGCGGTGGAATGACGTGGTGACCGGCTCCCAATCAGCGGCGGGGTCCCTGTTCCCGCCTTCATACGCATTGAACATGAAGAGGAAGTCAGTGATCAGCTGCAGACCAGACTTCCTCTTCGTGTTCAATCCGTATGAAAGCGGGGACTGTGACATGAGTGCTGACACCGCTGGAACAGCATCGGCATGGGAGGGGAGTATAGGTTTTTTTTTATTGAGGTCAAACATTTAGCTCAAGGAGTTGTTCTGGTAGTCGATAAACCTTTTATTGAAAAAGTGTGCTGAAGTAGTATGCACCAAATTCATTGAGGAGCATTTCACTTAACGAATTCAGAACATTTTCTCAATGTGGACGGGAGTAACATTTCAGTTGTAAGTAATGGTGTAACTTTTGATGAATTTGGCGGCTAGGTGCCAACATGCCCTGTCCTGTCCATGCCCTTCGCATTTTACCGGACCTGGCTGAGACTGCAGTGAAAACTTCAAGTGTGTCTTATTCCAGCAAATTGATCATGTATCATAGATTCCGCTCTTAAGGGGAGTCTGTAAGTCCAAGCTGACAGTACAAATTAGACACATCTTTATCCTTCTAGTGGGTATAGCCCCTATAAAAATCACACCTTTACGCTACTCTTTGCCTTCATTCTGCAGAAACTGAAGTTTTAATTACATTTGCTGGTTTTGCTTTGGTGTGACTTAGTTCACTGTTCGGCACACTGGGTCAGGATGTCCCCATCTCCCTCACTGGTTATCATGAGCACTGACTGGTGAGAGATTTCTCTCCAGATAGTTCTTGCTCCATGCAGCGCTATTAATCATCAGTGAAGGAAGTGGAAGCATGGAAAAGCAGTCAATGGAAGGGTGCACTGAGCATCTTGGCCACACTAAGGGTGCATTTAGCACCCCAATTAGCATGTTTGTTTATAATTAAATTTTTGCAGAACGGAGTCAGTGATTAGAAGTGGAGATGAGCGTATAGTTTCACGCAACCATGGTCTAGGTCAAGTCTGTGGCCATGGACAGGAGTTGCATGAATTTCCTGATCTTACAGGTTCCCCAGGACTACCTTTGTTACGCCATCCTGGCCTATGTAGCTCAGTTAATCATAAATTGAGCCTGTAATCACAGCGGGTAAGAAAATTTGTGCAGCTTCTGTCCACGCCGAGATAGCACTGACCTGGTGTGTGGATGGTGGCAACATGAATCGATTCACTCATCTCTAAAACTATGTTCCAACAATGAGATTATGCAGCAACTGCATAAAGAAGTTGCTGGCATCGGAGCAGGACGCTGCGAAGGAGCGCCTGGTAGGTAAGTGTAATGTTTTTTGTTTTTTGATGGGGCCATGCATACCAGGATGAGGGTGGAGGCCAGTTATAAGGATGGGGCCATGCATACCAGGATGAGGGTGGAGGCCAGTTATAAGGATGGGGCCATGCATACAAGGATTGGGGTGGAGGCCAGTAATAAGGATGGGGCCATTCATACCAGGATGAGAGTGGAGGCCAGTTATAAGGATGGGGCCATGCATACCAGGATGAAGGTGGAAGCCAGTTATAAGGATGGGGCCATGCATACCAGGATGAGGGTGGAGGCCAGTTGTAAGGATGGGGCCATGCATACCAGGATGAGGGTGGAGGCCAGTTATAAGGATGGGGCCATTGTTATGTTTCGGTAGCTGAGGAGTGCAGGTAAAAAAGGCAATACACCAGAGCAGTTGGAATCTATGAGATTGCAGTACCCTGACTAACCACCACAACTAGAGGCAGCCATGGAGCGTTCCTACGTTGGTCCTAGACGCCTCGTCACAGCCTGAGAAACTAACTACACCTAAAGATAGAAATAGGAAAGCTATCTGCCCCGGAGCAGAACCCCAAAGATAACAGAAAGCCCCCAAACATGTAATGGCGGTTAGACAAGAGGAAATACTGACACAGAAAGAAAATAGTATGAGCAAACACTGGGGCCCAAACTATCTAAATAGAAAAGGATAGGAAGGGTACTTACTGCAATCCCAGAAAACCCTGAAAAGCACCAACTCTACTAATTTCAAAATCACCTGAGATCACACGACCTCTACCACCTAAATTAGTTCTCTGGTGTAACAAAATAAAAACAGCAGCCACTGAAAAAACTGGAAAAAGCAAAAGAACAAAACTCAGTGGCTGAACTAAACTGAGAGGGCAGAAGCCCCCGGAGGGGACCCTGAAGGCCCCCAAAGAAGTGCAGGACAAAATGCAAAAATATAGCACAAACACAAAAGAAGCAAAAGTCTTATCTGTAAGCAGGAGATGCAGACACGACACAGCAGGCTACAAGGGAAACTGGAATGAAGGATTCAGACCAGAACAATTGATCACCGGCAACCCTGATGGGAAAATGACTCCCTTATATAAGACCAGTCAGTAACACCTGATTCCCAGTCCTCACAATCTTCACTAGCACCGCTTGTAACCACCAGAGGGAGCCTCTGCTCAGAACTCATCTCAAACCCATTCACAACAGTACCCCCCCCTTGAGGAGGGGTCACCGAACCCTCATTTGAGCAACCAGGTCGGTCAGGATGAGTTCTATGATACGCACGGATAAGTCTCCTAGCATGGATGTCCGAAGCAAACACCCAAGAATTGTCTTCCTGACCATAACCTCTCCATTTAACCAAATACTGGAGTTTCCGTCTAGAAAAACGAGAATCCAATATTTTCTCAACCACATACTCCAGATTGCCCTCAACCAAAACAGGGTCAGGAGGCACAGCAGCAGGAACCACTGGCTCAACAAACCTCTTCAACAAGGACTTGTGGAACACGTTATGGATCTTAAATGTCCCTGGAAGAAGCAAACGAAAAGAAACAGGATTAATAATCTCCATGATCTTATAAGGTCCAATGAACCTAGGCTTAAATTTAGGAGATGCTACTCTCATAGGAATATTCTTTGAGGACAACCAGACCAAGTCCCCCACTTTAAACCGAGGACCATCAGTCCTATGCCAGTTAGCAAACCGCTGGGCCTTCTCCTGAGAGAGGGACAACCTCTCCACTACCTGGTCCCAAATCTGTGCATACGCTCCACAACAGAGTCAACACCTGGACAGACAGAAGCCTCCGTCTGTCCTGAAGAAAATCGAGGGTGAAACCAGAATTACAGAAAAACGGAGACATCAAAGTGGCAGAGCTAGCCCTATTATTAAGAGCAAACTCAGCCAAAGGCAAAAAAGAGACCCGGTCATCCTGATCAGCAGACACAAAGCATCTTAGATAAGTCTCCAATGTCTGGTTTGTTCTCTCAGTTTGACCATTGGTCTGAGGATGAAATGCCGAGGAGAAAGACAATTGAACACCCAGTTTAGAACAAAAAGTCCTCCAAAATCTGGAAACAAACTGGACTCCTCTGTCAGACACAATGTTCTCAGGAATGCCGTGTAAACGAACCACGTGCTGAAGGAACAACGGCACCAATTCAGAGGAGGAAGGCAACTTAGGTAATGGCACAAGATGTATCATTTTGGAAAACCTATCACAAATTACCCAGATGGTGGTCATTCTCTGAGAAACAGGAAGATCGGAAATGAAATCCATAGAGATATGGGTCCATGGTCTCTTGGGCACAGGCAATGGCATCAACAAACCACTAGAGCGAGAGCAAGGCTTGGAGCGAGAGCAAGTCCCGCAGGACTGCACAAATTCCCTGACATCACGAGACAAGGTAGGCCACCAAAAGGACCGACTAACCAAGTCTCTGGTACCAAAAATTCCGGGATGCCCAGCCAATGCGGAACAATGAATCTCAGACATCACACTCTTTTTCCATTGGTCCGGGACAAACAATTTTCCAACAGGGCAGCGCTCGGGCCTATCCTCCTGACACCCCTCCAGAGCAAGTCTCAAATTGGGCGAGATGGCGGAAAGAACTACACCCTCTTTCAAAATAACAGAAGGATCAGATAACTCAGGAGAGTCCGCATGGAAACTCCTCGAGAGGGCATCCGCCTTAACATTCTTAGTGCCAGGAAGAAAGGAAACCACAAAATTAAAACGTGTGAAAAACAAGGCCCACCTGGCCTGTCTAGGATTGAGTCGCTTGGCAGATTCCAGATAGACCAGATTCTTATGGTCCGTAAGGACCACCACCTGATGTTTGGCTCCCTCCAGCCAATGTCTCCACTCTTCAAAAGCCCACTTCATGGTCAATAACTCCCGATTACCTACGTCATAATTACGTTCAGTAGGAGAAAATTTTCGAGAGAAAAAGGCACAAGGGTTACTTTTAGAGGTCTCTGGATCTTTTTGGGACAAAACGGCACCTGCCCCAATTTCAGAGGCATCAACCTCCACCTGAAATGGCAGAGAAACATCAGGCTGCCGTAGAACAGGAGCAGAAGTGAATCTCTGCTTAAGTTCCTGAAATGCAGAGACTGCCTCAGGAGGCCAATTCACCACATCAGAACCCTTTCTGGTCAAATCAGTTAATGGTTTAACAATAACCGAGAAATTACCAATAAATTTATGATAAAAATTGGCAAAACCCAAAAATCTCTGAAGAGCCTTTAATGAAGTAGGTTGGACCCAATCACAGATAGCCTGAACCTTGACCGGGTCCATTTCAATAACAGATGGGGACAAAATGAATCCCAGAAATGAGATCCTCTGTACGCCAAAAAGACACTTTGATCCCTTCACATACAGAGCATTCTCTCTCAAAATCTGGAATACAGTTCGAACATGTTTCACATGAGAGTCCCAGTCATTAGAAAAAATCAAGATATCATCCAAATAAACAATCAGAAATTTGTCCACAAAATCCCTGAAAATGTCATTCATGAAGGACTGGAAGACGGAAGGAGCATTAGTGAGCCCAAAGGGCATCACTAGGTACTCAAAATGCCCTTCAGGGGTATTGAATGCCGTCTTCCATTCATCCCCGTGCTTAATGCGAATAAGGTTATACGCCCCCCTGAGGTCAAGCTTGGTAAACCAAGTAGCGTTTTTCACCCTGGAAAACAGGTCAGAAATCAAGGGTAACGGGTATTGATATTTCACAGTAATATTGTTCAAGAGACGAAAATCAATACACGGCCTTAATGAACCATCTTTTTTGGCCACAAAGAAAAAACCGGCACCTAAGGGTGAAGAGGATGGTCTGATATGACCCTTCTCCAATGATTCCTTGATATAAGACCGCATAGCGTCATGTTCAGGTACAGACAAGTTAAAAAGGCGACCTTTAGGGAATTTACTACCCGGCACTAATTCAATAGCGCAGTCATAGCTCCTATGGGGAGGCAAGGATGCAGATTTACTTTCGCTAAACACATCAGAAAAATCAAACAAAAAGTCAGGAACATCCTGAGCCTGGGGGGAGGCAGAAAAAACAGGAGTGTTGGTATTAACACATTGGCAGCCCCAACTGGTTACAGACACAGATTTCAAATCCAAAACAGGATTATGAGACTGTAACCAAGGGAAACCCAGCACGATAATGTCATGCAGATTATATAGAACCAAAAATTTGCAGCACTCCTGGTGATCAGGTTCAACCCTCATTATCACCTGAGTAGAAAACTGGGGTTTATTCTCAGCCAAAGGGGTAGAATCGATCCCCAGTAGGGGAATAGACTTCTGTAGGGGTATCAAGGGAAACCCACAACGTTTAGCAAAATCATAATCCATCAGGTTAATAGCTGCTCCAGAATCAACGAAAGCCTGAGCAGAAAATGAGGACAGAGAGCATATCAGAGTGACAGTTAATAAAAACTTAGTCTGAACACTACCCAAGACAACTGAGCGTGCAAAACGTCTTCCCCGCTTAGGGCAGACTGAAATAGCATGAGAGGCATCACCACAGTAGAAACATAACCCATTGCGCATTCGAAACTCATGACGCTGTGCCCCAGACACCACTCTATCACACTGCATGGGTTCAGAAGCTGGTTCACAAGGCAACACCATTCCACGCATACTTCTCCGCTCACGCAAACGTTTGTCAATTTGAATCGCTAATGACATAGAATCATTGAGACCAGAGGGGACAGGGAATCCCACCATAACATCCTTTACATTATCTGACAGACCCTTCCGGAAAAGGGCCGCCAAAGCGTCGTCATTCCATTTGGTCAGGACTGCCCACCTACGGAATCTCTGACAGTATAACTCAGCGTCATCAAGCCCCTGATTTAATGCCAACAAGGTTTTTTCAGCTTGATCAGTGACATTAGGCTCATCGTACAATAACCCCAAAGCCTGAAAAAACGCATCAACATCACTCAAAACAGGATCCCCAGGTATCAGGGAAAAAGCCCAATCCTGAGGTTCGCCGCGCAGGAGAGAGATAATAATTTGAACCTGCTGCGCTGCGTTTCCTGAGGACTTAGATTTTAAGGCAAAAAACAATTTACAATTATTTTTGAAATTCTGAAACTTAGCTCGATCCCCTAAAAACAAATCTGGCATGGGGATCCTAGGTTCCACAACAGGCAACCTAGCAAGATATGCAGCAATACTCTGAACCTCAGTGGCAAGCTGATCCACACGGCCAGACAACTGTGCAAACTCCATTGGGAGAAAAGATCCTCCCCAGCACCCAGAGATACAGAGGAAAAAAAAAAAATGCAACAAACAGAAAAATATCTCTGACAACTCTGACAACTTTTTTTCTTTCACAATATTTTTTTTCCTTCTGTGAGTACCATACAATTTCAATTTTTAGGCCGGTGATACTGTTATGTTTCGGTAGCTGAGGAGTGCAGGTAAAAAAGGCAATACACCAGAGCAGTTGGAATCTATGAGATTGCAGTACCCTGACTAACCACCACAACTAGAGGCAGCCGTGGAGCGTTCCTACGTTGGTCCTAGACGCCTCGTCACAGCCTGAGAAACTAACTACACCTAAAGATAGAAATAGGAAAGCTATCTGCCCCGGAGCAGAACCCCAAAGATAACAGAAAGCCCCCAAACATGTAATGGCGGTTAGACAAGAGGAAATACTGACACAGAAAGAAAATAGTATGAGCAAACGCTGGGGCCCAAACTATCTAAATAGAAAAGGATAGGAAGGTACTTACTGCAATCCCAGAAAACCCTGAAAGCACCAACTCTACTAATTTCAAAATCACCTGAGATCACACGACCTCTACCACCTAAATTAGTTCTCTGGTGTAACAAAATAAAAACAGCAGCCACTGAAAAAACTGGAAAAAGCAAAAGAACAAAACTCAGTGGCTGACCTAAACTGAGAGGGCAGAAGCCCCCGGAGGGGACCCTGAAGGCCCCCAAAGAAGTGCAGGACAAAATGCAAAAATATAGCACAAACACAAAAGAAGCAAAAGTCTTATCTGTAAGCAGGAGATGCAGACACGACACAGCAGGCTACAAGGGAAACTGGAATGAAGGATTCAGACCAGAACAATTGATCACCGGCAACCCTGATGGGAAAATGACTCCCTTATATAAGACCAGTCAGTAACACCTGATTACCAGTCCTCACAATCTTCACTAGCACCGCTTGTAACCACCAGAGGGAGCCTCTGCTCAGAACTCATCTCAAACCCATTCACAACAGGCCATGCATACCAGGATGATCGTGGAGGCCAGTTATAAGGATGGGACCATGCATACCAGGATGAAGGTGGAGGCCAGTTATAAGGATGGGGCCATGCATACCAGGATGAGGGTGGAGGCCAGTTATAAGGATGGGGCCATGCATACAAGGATTGGGGTGGAGGCCAGTAATAAGGATGGGGCCATTCATACCAGGATGAGGGTGGAGGCCAGTTGTAAGGATGGGGCCATGCATACCAGGATGAGGGTGGAGGCCAGTTATAAGGATGGGGCCATGCATACCAGGATGATCGTGGAGGCCAGTTATAAGGATGGGGCCATGCATACCAGGATGAGGGTGGAGGCCAGTTATAAGGTGGGGCCATGCATACAAGGATTGGGGTGGAGGCCAGTAATAAGGATGGGTCCATTCATACCAGGATGAGGGTGGAGGCCAGTTGTAAGGATGAGGCCATGCATACCAGGATGAGGGTGGAGGCCAGATATAAGGATGGGGCCATGCATACCAGGATGATCGTGGAGGCCAGTTATAAGGATGGGGCCATGCATACCAGGATGAGGGTGAAGGCCAGTTATAAGGATGGGGCCATTCATACCAGGATTGGGGTGGAGGCCAGTTATAAGGATGGGGCCATGCATACCAGGATGAGGGTGGAGTCCAGTTATAAGGATGGGGCCATGCATACCAGGATGGGGGGCCAATCATACCAAGATACTATAATTAAAGAGAAATGAATATTCACTGCCCTCCACGCCCTCGGGCTTGGAGGGCAGTGAATATTCATTTCTCTTCAGCAGTGGGAACAGGAGTTCGCTGCAGCCGCCGGCTCCTGCCTCCTGTGACCCGCTGCTTCGCCGATGCTGCTCTCCCACCTCCCCACCACAGCCAGAGCTGGTACATCCGGACTATGACGCACCCCCCCATTTTCCTCCACATTTTTGCAGGAAAAAAGGTCGTCTTATCGTCTAAAAATACGTTATATGTGTTTTTGATGCACATGGGTGTTTTTTTACCTGCAAATTTTTCACATCTAATGAAAATCTATGGGAAAAATCTACACCTAAAACTCGGCAACATGTCACCTTCTCTTGCATGAACGCTTATTTGAAACCCGCATCGCACGGCCGGTTTACTCTGAATGAAAAAAAAAAAAAGCACAGTGGGCAGGAGATTTCTATAAATCCCATCCACTTTGCTGCAACTGTAAGACGCTGTGTTTTGATGCGTGAAAATACACAGCGTCAAAAACTCATTGTGCGATTTTTTTTTTTTTTTTTTTTTTTTTTTTTTTTATATATAGGGACTATATCCTTTACAAGATCTATGAACACACATTTTATTTAGATAATAAGGATAAGGTGGTTAATGTGCACACATTTTGATAATTTAACACCATACTTGTAAAGGCATGTTACCTTTGATTTAATTTATGGTAATTTGTTAAATTTTCAAACACTGATAAAAAGTCAAATGTAAAAACCATTTATACAGCTACAAAAAGTCACGATCTTCCCAGTAAATTTCTAATTATTAGGACTCCTTAGAGACAAATGCTGCACAAAGATTGTCGTAAAGAAATTGCTATATCCTTGGTCCTTCAAATTATGACCCCTGTGTATTTTTAGAAGAGAAAATATGTACATAATTTTAAGCACATGTAAATCAAATTAATAAATTATTAGTGCATTTTGCTTGTCATTTCTGTGTGGGCTAATCATGATAGGTCATTATTTAAGCATTATGTAATTTCACAAGTTGTATGAACAGCTGCAAGCACTTTTGCGGGTAGAGATTTGGTCCTACAAATCATAGCAGTATACTCTCTGTTCCACAGCAGTGTTTTTATAACATTATTTTATTACAAGTATAAAATGTATATAATTTTAGTTTAGCATACAAATAGGCTTTAAACGCATGCACATGTGCTGGGGAGGGCGAGCGGGGCAGTTTATCCTCTGAGTCCAAGGTCTTGTTTTCATTAGAGTCTCCGCATCGGTAACGGTCGTGACTCCAATGTCATTCATAGCAATAGATATTGGGCAAAATTTGTAAAATTTTGCCTTTTATTACAACTATAGTTTGTCAGAAATTAACAATTTGTTTTATGTTACATTTTGGCATTTTATGTCGCGTAATTATGAAATGTATTTAGTAATTTGTCAATACACGGCCAAAGTGTAAAAAAATAAATTCACATTGTTATAAAAAAAAAATTTTTTTGACACTTGGATTTTTGTATTTCTATAGTGCCCTGATTAAAAAAAAATCTTAAAAATGGCCGTCCTTTGATCCATCAAACAAACGAGACTTAATTTGTTTTAACTGGACAACCCCATTTATTGACAACTTGCTCATTTGTAGTTGTCCCAGCACTGTGCGGCAGATCAGGGCCTATTTATCCCCAACGAGGAGCTTTAGTTCCCGTTACAAAATTGCCCGGCAGGTTGGACTCATGACATTCATTCTCTATGGGGATTTCGGAAGCAGTCGAGCGCATCTCTCGGCAGCCCCTTAGGGAATGAATGGAGCGGCGGTCATGAGTCCAACCTGCTGGGCAATTTTATAACGGGAATTAAAGCTCCCCATTAGGGATATATGTCCCCCTGATCTGCCGCACAGTGCCGGGACAACTACGAATGAGCAAGTTGTCAATAAATGGTGCCGAACATGTGAACTGCTGCACCTTTGGAACTGGGATAAAAATTCCCTGTTCTCCTGTTAGGTGCGGGATACAGCTATTGTACCCCCGCTCATCAACACTTTGGCTAGGTTGGACTGGACAACCTGTCTTAACATTAAAGTGACACCCCAGCCATTTTTTTGCCTTAGCCATATGTATGTATTAAAATAGTTAGTAATCGCTGCCGCCTGCCGTTCCCAGCGCGGTTCCGATCCTCTTCTGCAGTTTTGTCGTGTTGGCTCTCGCGTCGCTCCGTGTGGACCAGGAGTCGCTTTCGCAGTGTGCCTATGAAATAGTGACTTCTTCTCCACACTAAAGACACAGTGTGAGCTGGCAAGTAAGCACCACGGACACATGATAAAGAAGGAGACTGGAAATGCGTCGGGAAGGTAGACGGCAAGGATTGGTAAATATCGGGATCCCGGCATGTAGAGAGGGATTTTGCAAACCCCTCGCACTTAAAGCACAAGATATTGCATGTTGGCATCAGATGCATGCCGGGATCCAACATTCCGGAATTTCAAGTCCGACTTATGCTAAAAAAGTTGGGACCTTTTTAAGGGGATTTTAGGGACGCTAGTTGCCACACATGGTAAGTTATAGTTGGAAAAAAAAATCACCATTTTGTGGCTGCTCACTGGTTTCTTAAACAAAAAGGGCAGCCCCAGACTAGATAATAGATGCTCTTTAAGTGTTTGGTGTTTTTTGGTGTCGAAACCCCTTAGACACAATTAAGAGGCGTTATCAAGTGTGATTAATCAAGCAGCGGGGACATTAATGAGCAGTGGCAGCATTCGGATAATTTGGGAACATTTATCTGCCAGTCATTCTGTTTGACTCTAAAGGTTTTGCTTATGTTTTGCTAAGCAAAGGTTAAGGAGAGAAAATGAATTAAGTAGAGGCGATGTGCCCGTAATTACCCGTCAATCACAGCAACTTTGTGAGCGGTTCATGATTGCCGGCATCAAAAGGCAAATAGTTATTTCATTATGTGACCACTTTTGGGATGGCTGGCTGCTATAGGAAAACTGCAGGAAAAGAAAAAAGTCTATAATTTATTGGTATTTTTTTGAGGACGTATATTAATATATATATATATATGTATATATATATATTTATATATATATATATATATACACTACCGGTCAAAAGTTTAGGGTCACTTAGAAATTTCCTTATTTTTGAAAGAAAAGCAGTTTTTTTCCAATGAAGCTAACATTAAATGATTCAGAAATACACTCTATACAGTGTTAATGTGGTAAATGACTATTCTAGCGGCAAACGTCTAGTTTGTAATGCAATATCTTCATAGGTGTATAGAGGCCCATTTCCAACAACCATCACTCCAGTGTACTTATGGTATTTTGTGTTCGCTAACTGTGTAGGAAGGCTAATAGATGGTTAAAATACCCTTTAAAACCCTTGTGCAAGTATGTTAACACAGCTGAAAACCGTTTGGTTGATTAGAAAAGCTATAAACCTGACCTTCCTTTGAGCTTGTTGAGAATCTGGAGCATTACATTTGTTGGTTCCATTAAACTCTCAAAATGGCCAAAAAAAAGAACTTTCTTGTGAAACTCGACAGTCTATTCTTGTTCTTAGAAATGAAGGCTATTCCATGCGAAAAATTACCAAGAAACTGAAGAATTCATACAATGGTGTGTAGTACTCCCTTTAGAGGAGTGCACAAACAAGCTGTAAGGTTCTGTGTACATGTTCCTGAAACTCAGTTTTTCCGTCAGCCATTTTACTTTCTGTCTTGCTGCAGCTGTCTTGCCCTCAGTCAATATGGAGTTTCCAGCTTGCATGTTCCCGCCCTGATTCTCTCCCTCTTGCTTCTTAAGCAGCCACAGCTGAGCAATCAGTGCTTCAGAATCAAGCCTGCAGTGAACCTGTGACCTGACTCCTGGAAGCCTTGGACCTTGTACTCCAGTTATTTCCTATTGTGGAACTTTGGAACACTCGTGGACTTTGGAACCTTGCTATTTGATAAATCCACGTTTGCATGGACTTATGGTAACAGAGAAGAGATCCTGAACCTGTTGTGAGAGTGATTGCTGAGCTTAAGTTACTCTGGCCTGCTGTGTCTCCTGCTTTTGTATCTGCAAACTGTGTGACTATTATTGCCACTTGTATGAAGTAATACAAGACCTTCTATATCAAACCTGTGACTCCTGTGTTTTCATCGCACCCAAGCACAAGACACTATATGAACTGTACTCCTTACATTACAAGATTCTGAAGCCAAACGTTAGTGTCTGCTGGGTCTGGAAAGGCTGTGTCTGCTGTAACTGTGGATATCAGATGTCGGGTTGTACTTTCTGTGATGACAGTGGTTGTGACTTCTCACAACCATTCCAGGTGAGCAATTCCCTTAAGTTTTTTTTTTCTGCAGTGTTACCACAGGTAAACACTATTGTTTTTTTTTTCTTCTCCTCTCCTTCCAGTACTCCTGTCTTAAAAGATCTGGAAAATGGAGGCCCGCATAAAGGAACTTTGCGGAGTGACTGATAACATCCTTGCAGATTTGCAGACTATAAAAACCCGTTTTACAAACCTACAGGACCTCACTAATCACAATTTGCAAGTGTTTGGACAGACTGCCCAGGATTTGCGAGCCAGGATTGAGGTTCTAGAGGACCGAGTCCAGGCTCCTGCCGTAGCCCCGAGTTCTGGGATTCCTAAGTTGCCCCCTTTTCGTTTTGGCGGTGAACGTGAGAAATTCAGGGGATTTATTAATCAATGCAATCTTTTTTTTTTCTGCACATGCTTCACAATTTCCCACTGAACGATCTAAAGTGCTTACTATAATTATGTTGCTTACCAACAAGGCTTTGATGTGGGCAAACCCTCTGATTGAGACTGAGGATGAATGTTTGGATCATCTTGATGCTTTCATTTCAGCCATGGGGCAGGTGTTTGATGACCCCAATCGAGGTGCAACAGCTGAAGCAGCCATGTTAGCTTTGCGCCAAGGTAAGCACTCGGTAGCTGAATATGCCTTGGATTTCAGGAGATGGGCCCTTGATACCACCTGGGACAGTTCCGCCAAAAAATCTATTTTTCGAAAAGGGTTATCTCCACTGATTAAGGATGAACTTGCTCGTGCCGACCCTCCCACTGCGTTAGGTGACTTTATTAACTACTGCATCCGTATTGATACTCGTCTGACTGAACGCAGGCAAGAGAGATGGTTCGAAAGCAATCGCACTAACCTTTTCCTACCTTCCTCTCCAGCTAAGGAACCTTTGAGTAGGATCACACGGGAACCTGAACCTGAACCCATGCAGGTAGACTCTTTACAACGACGGGTTAGTGATGCACGCAAGGAACATCGTTTTAAGGAGAATCTATGTTTCTATTGTGGTAAGTCAGGGCACTTCATTATAAACTGCCCCAGCCGTTCTCGTAAGACTACTGCAGCACTCATTCACTGTGAGTGTTGCGAGAGGGGATCTGTTAGGTCCGAGCCTCGGGCTCCAGAGAGATCTGCAGCAACAGATCTTGATTTCTCGGACTTAAACTCCGTTACTTCTGAGGACGTTGACTGTGTAAACGCTGCAATTTTTCAAGTTTCCTCAGCGGTGTCCCAGCTGAGTTGTAAGAAAAACAATTCTCATTGCTTTCTTTCCATCAAACTCTGGGTTGACTCAGCTTGGGTGTCTAGCTCTGCTATGATCGACTCAGGGGCAAGTGGAAATTTTATGGATGTCTCCTTTGCTCTGAAACAGGGGATACGTTCAGTGAAGAAGGCTACTCCAGTACAGATGGAAACTGTGGATGGCTCCCTGCTGACCTCTGGACCAGTGGATCAGGAAACAGCCTTTGAGGGTTCTTATGGGTAAAGATCATCAAGAGAAACTGTCCTTTATGCTTATCTCTTCTCCCCACTTTCCCATTATTCTAGGGCTACCATGGCTGCAGGCTCAGAATCCTACCATTAACTGGGAGACCAAGGAATTACACTTTCCAGAGAAACAGATGAGTCCAAAAGTTTCAGCTTGCTCTGTTCCTAAAGGAACCATGTCAGTCCCTGAACTACCAGCTGTATACCAGGACTATGTGGATTTATGTGACAAGAAGAACGCTGACCAGCTTCCCCCTCACCGTCCATATGATTGTCCAATTGAATTATTGCCTGGAACAGAGATACCTTTTGGTAAGATCTACCCCTGGCGGGGCCCGAGCTAAAGGCTTTAAAGGATTACATAGACGAAAATCTAGCCAAGGGCTTCATACGCCCCTCTTCATCTCCTGCAGGTGCACCCATCTTCTTTGTAAAGAAGAAAGATGGATCTCTGAGACCCTGCGTAGACTATAGGGAACTCAATAAGGTTACTATTAGAAACCGTTATCCATTGCCTTTAATCCCTGAGTTATTGGAGAGAGTGCGACATGCCAAAATTTTCTCTAAACTAGATCTCCGTGGGCCTATAACTTAGTCCGTATTAGACCTGGGGATGAATGGAAGACTGCATTCAGGTCACGCTATGGACACTTTGAATATCTAGTTATGCCTTTTGGTCTGAGTACCACCCCAGCCACTTTCCAACACTTGGTGAATGACATCTTCAGGGATCTCCTAGATACAGTCGTGGTGATTTATTTGGATGATATTCTAATTTTTTCTAACTCCACAGAGGAACATCATGGACATGTGAGAATGGTCTTGGAACGTCTTAAGACAAAATCATCTTTACATCAAACTTGAAAAGTGTGAATTCCATAGGACCGAAATTCAATTTCTGGGGTATGTACTGTCTACACAAGGAATTAGTATGGATGGAAGCAAGACCCAAGCCATCAAGGATTGGCCAAGTCCTAGAAATGTGAAGGAGGTGCAGCGCTTCATCGGGTTTGCCAACTTCTATAGACGTTTCATTAGGAATTTCTCTGAGGTAGTGTCACCTATCACCCAACTTACCCGGAAAGAGTCTAGGTTCTCCTGGACTCCCCAAGCCCAGGAAGCATTTTCCCGTCTAAAAGATAAATTTACCACTGCACCTATCTTAGTACATCCCAACCCCGAACTTGCCTTCATAATAGAGGTGGATGTTTCAGACTGTGCCGTTGGAGCTATACTCTCTCAGAGAACAGGTGAGAAGAATGTCTTGCATCCCTGTGCCTTCTTTTCCCAGCAGTTGTCTTCGGCTGAGAGGAACTACGATGTGGGCAATAGAGAGTTGTTGACCATTATTGCCGCCTTCAAAGAATGGAGACACCTTCTTCAGGGAGCTGCACAGCAAATAGTCGTCCTGACAGACCATCGTAACCTTGAATTTATCAGGTCGGCTAAGTGCCTGACTCCTCGCCAGGCTCGCTGGAATCTTTTCTTAAACCAATTTAATTTTATAATTTCTTATAGACCAGGATCGCGCAATGGAAAGGCTGATGCACTCTCTAGGATTTATTCAGCAGAGACACGTCCACTTACTCCTCCTAAGACTATTCTTCCTGACTCTAGATTCCTGGGAGTGATTCATAATCAAGACCTACTTAAGGACATCAAGGAAGCATACCATGCGGATTCCTTTTTGGCACAACCCAAAAGGGACGTAAGTCTTGTCTTTAAGAATGGTGTGTGGATTCAGGGACAACGTCTGTATATTCCTGAAACAGTCAGATTAAGAGTATTGCAACTCATTCACGATTCCAAGATAGCTGGGCATAGAGGAATTCTAAAGACACAGGAATTTCTTTCTCGTTTCTTTTGGTGGCCCACTTGCAGGAAGGATGTTTTAAACTATGTCACTTCATGTGAAGTCTGTGCAAGATGCAAAACACCTCGCTCCTCACCAACTGGTCTGTTGCAACCTCTTCCCACCCCGTCCCGCCGTGGGGATCCATTTCTATGGACTTCATTGTGGATTTACCAACCTCTCAAGGGAAGAACACCATTCTAGTGGTGGTTGATCGTTTAACAAAAGCAGCTCATTTTATCCCTTGTGTCGGCTTACCCACTGCAAGACAGACATCAGATTTGATGATTAAAAATGTGTTTCGCTTACATGGAGTACCAGATGAGGTTATTTCGGATCGAGGGGTGCAATTCACTTCAAGGTTTTGGCAAAATTTCTGTGCAGCATTGGACATTAAAGTGAACCTTTCTTCTGCTTTTCATCCTCAGACTAATGGACAGACGGAACGAACCAATCAGACCCTGGAGCAGTATCTTCGCTGCTTTATCTGCCACCTACAGGATGATTGGGTGGATCTACTTCCACTGGCTGAGTTCTCTTATAACAACTCTCAGAGCGCCTCCACTAAGCAGTCTCCTTTTTACTCCAATTTAGGTTATCATCCTAATATTCTTCCTCGATTTCCCATAGAAACGCCTTTGCCAGCAGTGGCTGAAAGAATCACGTCTTTACAAAAGAATATGGATCTTCTAAAGGGAAATCTGGAATTGGCTCAGGAAAGGTACAAGAAAGCCGCAGATAAATTTCGTAAACCTGCACCAGCTTTCAAGGTAGGAGACCTGGTCTGGCTGTCAACCAGAAATCTTAAGTTAAGAATTCCATCATCTAAGTTGGGACATAAATACATTGGACCTTATAAAATCAGTAAAATTATAAGTGCTGTCGCTTGTCGTCTTCAACTGCCCAGAACTATGAGAATCCACCCTGTCTTTCATGTATCTCTACTAAAGGCTGCGACACCCAATACGTTTCCTGGACGTTCTTCTCCTTGCCCTGACCCAGTGCTAGTCGATGGTCAGGAAGAATTTGTGGTGGAAAGGATTCTAGATTCCAGGTTGTATAGAAATCAGTTACAATATTTGATTAAATGGCAGGGCTACCCAGTGGAGGACAATTCATGGGAACCAGTCAATAACGTTAATGCTCCTCGCTTGCTCCGTCAGTTTCATCAGAGGTACCCACACAAGCCTGGTCTGAGGTCATCCGGAGGTTGTCCCTAAGGGGGGAGTAATGTAAGGTTCTGTGTACATGTTCCTGAAACTCAGTTTTTCCGTCAGCCATTTTACTTTCTGTCTTGCTGCAGCTGTCTTGCCCTCAGTCAATATGGAGTTTCCAGCTTGCATGTTCCCGCCCTGATTCTCTCCCTCTTGCTTCTTAAGCAGCCACAGCTGAGCAATCAGTGCTTCAGAATCAAGCCTGCAGTGAACCTGTGACCTGACTCCTGGAAGCCTTGGACCTTGTACTCCAGTTATTTCCTATTGTGGAACTTTGGAACACTCGTGGACTTTGGAACCTTGCTATTTGATAAATCCACGTTTGCATGGACTTATGGTAACAGAGAAGAGATCCTGAACCTGTTGTGAGAGTGATTGCTGAGCTTAAGTTACTCTGGCCTGCTGTGTCTCCTGCTTTTGTATCTGCAAACTGTGTGACTATTATTGCCACTTGTATGAAGTAATACAAGACCTTCTATATCAAACCTGTGACTCCTGTGTTTTCATCGCACCCAAGCACAAGACACTATATGAACTGTACTCCTTACATTACACAAGCTCTAACCAGAGAAGAAAGACAAGTGGGAGGCCCCGCTGCACAACTGAGCAACAAGACAAGTACATTAGAGTCTTTAGTTTGAAAAATTGACGCCTCACAGGTCCTCAACTGGCAGCTTCATTAAACAGTACACATTAAACGCCAGTGTCAACATCTACAGTGAAGAGGCGATTTGGGGATGCTGGCCTTCAGGGCAGATTGGCAAAACAAAAGCCAATATTCCTCTGTCCAATGTCTGTGTTCTTTTGTCCATATTAATCTTTTCCTTTCATTTAAGCCAGTCTTAAATATGGCTTTTGTTTTGCCAATCTGCCCTGAAAGCCAGCATCCCCAAATCGCCTCTTCACTGTAGATGTTGACACTGGCGTTTAATGTGTACTGTTTAATGAAGCTGCCAGTTGAGGACCTGTGAGGCATCAATTTTTCAAACTAAAGACTCTAATGTACTTGTCTTGTTGCTCAGTTGTGCAGCGGGGCCTCCCACTTGTCTTTCTTCTCTGGTTAGAGCTTGTTTGTGCACTCCTCTAAAGGGAGTACTACACACCATTGTATGAATTCTTCAGTTTCTTGGTAATTTTTCGCATGGAATAGCCTTCATTTCTAAGAACAAGAATAGACTGTCGAGTTTCACAAGAAAGTTCTTCTTTTTTGGCCATTTTGAGAGTTTAATGGAACCAACAAATGTAATGCTCCAGATTCTCAACAAGCTCAAAGGAAGGTCAGGTTTATAGCTTTTCTAATCAACCAAACGGTTTTCAGCTGTGTTAACATACTTGCACAAGGGTTTTAAAGGGTATTTTAACCATCTATTAGCCTTCTTACACAGTTAGCGAACACAAAATACCATAAGTACACTGGAGTGATGGTTGTTGGAAATGGGCCTCTATACACCTCTGAAGATATTGCATTACAAACTAGACGTTTGCCGCTAGAATAGTCATTTACCACATTAACACTGTATAGAGTGTATTTCTGAATCATTTAATGTTAGCTTCATTGGAAAAAAACTGCTTTTCTTTCAAAAATAAGGAAATTTCTAAGTGACCCTAAACTTTTGACCGGTAGTGTATATATATATATATATATATATATATATATATATATATATATATATTGTATATTATTATGCAAACTCTGTAACTATATTTTGTGATTTTTTTTTTTCTTGATACATTGTTAGAAGAAAATAGTAATCAGAACATTGAAAATAATTGCTGCGTAAATCTGATAAATCTGTTCAAAGTAATGAAGCTCCGACTTATCAATATTGATAAATTTATTCTAAATTATATTCTTAAAATTTCTTCGCTGTCGGCTTCACATTGCCATCTCATTTCCTTTTTTTTTTCTTACACTGGAGGGAAAAATGCAAAAATAACAAAACCGAACCAAAAAAAACAGAAAAAGTAATGTAAACTAGCTAGTGATGCACACTTCTTTAATAGTATGTATTTTTTAAAATTCTATCTTCAACACTAGTTTATGGGGGCTGCGATCTTTATTTAGCTGCCGTTAACAGCATTGAGAGATATGCTTTACAGCAGTCACAAATTAACAGGCATCGGCACAAGAATTTCTATAGAAGAGCGTTGTAGGCATGCTCTGTGGTCTGTGCAGAGGTCATTGTGCTGGGAGGGGTTGAAAAGACCATCACCTATGCGGTATTGGCTGTATGTAAGGGTTATCTGCCTGTGATGATAATGAGACTGCTGTGAAGTTACCTCTTTACAAACAAGCCGTACTTTTTCACTTCCTGAATACTTAATTTTATAACTGAGGCCTTTAGAGTCAGAGCTGTAGCTCTTGTTTTTTTTTTTTTTCTTGCAACCTCTCTGAGCATTGCATAGTCTCTTTATAACTGGAAGTACGAGCCTAAGGCCACATTCACATGTTGAGTATTTGGTCAGGATTTTACATTAGGATTAATAAACCAAAACCAGGAGAAGAAGAATCAGAGGAAAAGTCTAATAGAAACACGTCACCACTTTTGTATTTATCACCCACTCCTGGTTTTGGCTTACAAATACTGAAAGTTTGAATGTGGTCTAATATTGATATTTTCGTTATAGCGACATGGAAAAAAAAATATCCCAAATTTTAAAATTACTACTAAATTAAATTATGGCAATTTTTCACAAATTTTGCCCATTTCCTAAGAAAGTAAAAAAAAAAAAAAAAAAATCACAGAGTCTTCCACTCAGTCTTTATGAGGTTGTTTATGACACAAATCAATGCGGGCCGTGTACTTTGTGCATATATGTCAAATGTTAATCCAGCTTGTTTTTAAAAGGAAAAATGATGTGCGCAATTCTAATAATTCAGCTTTGTCTATTAGGAATGCCAATGACATTTTGGCTTAATGTAAGCGTCTGCCTTCACGGGCAAAGATTCATTACCCTTGCCGTTATCTTATTTAAAACGTCTACTAATGGTTTTCACGCTACAGTTTAACATGATTTTTTTTTTCTGATTTTTTTTTTTTTACTATCGACTACACTAAAATTTTGTTAAATGGATAGAATTAGGAAGAGTCATGATCATTTGCTTTTAAAAAAAAGAAAAAGAAATTATAAATTGTGCTTGACGGAAAATGTTCACCACCCCCAAGGAACATGTTTGTGCAATATCTTCTAGGTTCAGCTGAATTTTTTTTTTAATTTTTAAGCTTTCAAGCAATCTACAAATTTTGTTTTGAAATTTGTACAAGTCTTTTTAGCCCCTTCATGACCAGAGATATTTTTGCTTTTTGATTTTTTGCTCCCCTTCTTCCCAGAGCCATAGCTTCTTTTTTATTTTTCTGTCAAGATGGCTGTGTGAGGGACGAGTTGTACTTTTGAACGACACCATTGGTTTTAACATATCGTGTACTGAAAAATGGGAAAAAAAATTCCAAGTGCGGTGAAATTGCAAAGAAAAAGTGCAATTCAACATTTTTTTTTTTTTTTTTACTAAATGCTAAAACTGACCTGATATTATGACTCTCCAGGTCCTAACGAGTTCATAGACACCAAACATGTCTACGTTATTGTTTATTTAAGGGGTGAAAAAAAATCCTAACTTTTGGTTTAAAAAAAAAAAAAAAGGCGCCATTTTCCGAGACCTGTAGCGTCTCCATTTTTTGTGGTCTGGGGCTGAATGACGACTTATTTTTTGCGTGCTGGGCTGATGGTTTTATTGATACTATTTTTTTGATCGCCCGTTATTGCAATGTAGCGGCGACCAAAAAAACGTAATTCTGACGTTTTGAATATTTTTCTCGTTACGCCTAGCGATCGGGTAAATTATTTTTTTTATGTTGATAGATCGGGCTATTGTGAACACGGCGATGCCAAATATGTGTGTATTTGATTATTTTTTTTATTTTTAATGAGGCGAAAGGAGGGTAGTTTGAACTTTCATAAGTTTTTTTATTTTTTTAATGTTTTTAAAAACTTTTTTTTTTTTTTTACTTTTTGCATGCTTCAATAGTCTCCATGGGAGACTAGAAGCTGCAGTTGTCTGATCGGGATTTCCAGCATGCTGCCGGCAAGCGTGAGTTAAATGCCGCTGTCAGAGATTAACAGCCACGGGTGGATTGTGATTCAAAACAGCTGACACGTGCCGGTAAAGATGTGGGCTCAGCTCCGGAGCCCACATCAAGGGGAGGGATTTCGACGTGGGCGTACTATTACTTACAATGTTGGAAAGGGGTTAAACTCCACTTCTAAGTTCTTTATTGATTACAACCTAATTAGGTGAATTTATCTTCCAGCCCGTGTGAGTAGTTTTTTTTTTTTTGTAATTTTGCTCATATGGACACACTTTTACTGGACCACCCCCTCCTTAGTAAGTGAAAAGCACTAACTCCAATGCTGTGGCCTTTTTATGTTCTGTACTGAGGGGAGCTCCAGTGGTGAGACCCCCCACTAATCATGAAGTGATGGTCTACGCTAGTGGTAATCCATCAGTTAAAGGGAATCTGTCACCCCATTTTGGCTATATCCGATAAATATATGCCTGAATAGTGCGTCCCATAAGTAACCTATCCCCCCGCACTTGCGCAGTGTGCTTTGCCCAACAGTGGGCAAAGCATAAAATCATTACAGCGCATGCGCAACTATTTTTGGTCACTTTCCTTGCCCCCGGAAATGACTGCTTACCTTGGACGACTTCCGGGGCAAGGAAAGTGACCGAAAAATGTTGCGCATGCGCTGTAATGATTTTATGCTTTGCCCACTGTTGGGCAAAGCACACTGTGCAAGTGCGAGGGGATTTTAAAACGCACAATGGTGGGAACACTACGCCGTCTGTGCTATGCACAGACGGACCTACGCAAGAGAAGCCGTGGAGCGGGGGGGAGAAAGAAAAAACACCGCCCTCCGGATCGGACCGCCCAGATTAGCATACAGAAAACCGAACTTTACAAAGGTATTTGGGCATGAAAACGGGGGTGTCAGGATATATGATGGATACCGATAGGTTACTTATGGGACGCACTATTCAGGCATATATTTATCGGATATAGCCAAAATGGGTGACAGATTCCCTTTAACAAGGTGATTATCATTGATTTCAATGTGCTTTTAGTGCCAAAAGTTTTCCACTGGCTTACAATATCCGTTCCAATGCACAGATATATAGTTTAATTATATATATATATATATATATATATATATATATATAATATATATACAGTACAGTGTTATGTTTCGGTAACTGAGGAGAAATAGCAAAAAATAGCAAAAACGGTAATACACCAGAGAGGCTGGAACCTATTGGATTGCAGTAAGCTGAACTAACCACACAACTAGAAGTAGCCGTGGAGCGTTCCTACGTTGATCCTAGACACCTCGTCACAGCCTGAGAGATAACTACACCTAAAGGCAGAAAGATGAAAGCTATCTGCCCTGGAGCAGATCCCCAAAGAAAATAGGAAGCTCCCAAACATGTAATGGCGGTTAGACAAGAAGAAAGCATGGACACAGACAGAAAATAGAATGAGCAAACGCTGGGGCCCAATCTGTCTAGACAGAAAAGTACAGGAAAGAATTCTGACTGCAATCCAACAAAACCCTAACAAAAATACCAACACTTCTGATTGCCAAAAAACCTGAGATCACACGATCTCATCCACCTAAATCAGATCTCTGGTGTAACAAAATGCTATTCAGCAAATAAAAAGTAACAAAGGAGCAAAGCAAAAGTGCAGACAAAAACGGAGCACAATTGCAGCGCCAGACCCCCAAAGGGGGACAGGCTGCAGTCCACTGCAAGCAGCAAACCAGCAATGAAAATCAAACAGAGGAAAAAAAAACAGCAAACACTTATCTGAAGGAGAGCAGGAAACTAGCAGAGCTTCAAACAAGACCAGAAGGAACAATTGATAACCGGCAAGGCTGCTGGGAACTCAAGCCACTTATATCCTACCATTCAGCGCCAGCTGAAGGCCATTCGCTAATCAGTTCATTACTCTCAGCAACCACCGGAGAGAGCCCCAGCTCAGAAGCCGCATTCAGCATATTCACAACAGTACAGACCAAAAGTTTGGACACACCTTCTCATTCAAAGATTTTTCTGTATTTTCATGACTATGAAAATTGTAGAATTACACTGAAGGCATCAAAACTATAAATTAACACATGTGGAATTATACATTACACTTTACAAGAAAGTGTGGAACAACTGAAAATATGTCTTATATTCTAGGTTCTTCAAAGTAGCCACCTTTTGCTTTGATTACTGCTTTGCACGCAGAAACGGTGAACGGATGGACTCTACATGTCTAGTTCCCACCGTGAAGCATGGAGGAGTTGGTGTGATGGTGTGGGGGTGCTCTGCTGGTGACACTGTTGGGGATTTATCCAAACCATCTCGATTGCGTTCTGGTCTAGTGACTGTGGAGGCCAGGTCATCTGGCGTAGCACCCCAACACTCTCCTTCTTGGTCAAGTAGCCCTTACACAGCCTGGAGGTGTGTTTGGGGTCATTGTCCTGTTGAAAAATAAATGATGGTCCAACTAAACGCAAACCGGATGGAATAGCATGCTGCTGCACGTTGCTGTGGTAGCCATGCTGGTTCACTATGCCTTCAATTTTGAATAAATCCCCAACAGTGTCACCAGCAAAGCACCCCCACACCATCACACCTCCTCCTCCATGCTTCACGGTGGGAACCAGGCATGTAGAGTCCATCCGTTCACCTTTTCTGCGTGCAAAGCAGTAATCAAAGCAAAAGGTGGCTACTTTGAAGAACCTAGAATATAAGACATCTTTTCAGTTGTTTCACACTTTTTTGTAAAGTGTAATGTATAATTCCACATGTGTTAATTCATAGTTTTGATGCCTTCAGTGTGATTCTACAATTTTCATAGTCATGAAAATACAGAAAAATCATTGAATGAGAAGGTGTGTCCAAACTTTTGGTCTGTACTGTAGGTGTTTGTCTTGTGTTTTTCTTTTTGTAGATGGAAAAGAAACCTTATTATCTAACTAGTAAATAGGGAGACTAAGCCTGGTCATGCACCTTAGATGCCCATAAGCCAAATGATGCTTGAGCGTATCGTTCGGCCAATAGCCCTCTCAGCCGACTTTCCTATTCCTGGGCCATAGGTTGGGGTCTTAAGGGGTAACATTTATTCTTGTGGAGCGTGACAAGCCAAGCCTGGCATGCCAGAATGTGCAGACTAATACACCATGCAATGCTTCTCTGGAGAATGAAATATGCAAATTGTCTCATTAAAGAGGACTAAAACTCTAGTGCCACCTATTGGAAGCAGTTATCCTAAAAGTCAATATCGACTCTTTAACAAGCCTTGCAATATGACAGGATAAAAGTCAAACCAGAATCTCAATTTACAGACACAGTGTTTCTGGCTGTTACCTTTCATCAGTGCAAAGCATGAGATCTGATTGGGCTAGGTTCAAATACTTTCAGGCCGGTGTCTATTGTAGGGTTAGACAATTTTTTTTTTCCCAATGTCCCAACACTGTGAAAGCTACAAATGCAACCATTAACAGTGTCAGGCAATATGGATGGACAAATGGAGGTTAAAAGTTGAAAAATACTCCTGCTTGGTTAGAAAATTTCCAGTCTGGCCAGTAAATGGCTGTAGCATTTCTTGCCTATTACACGGTGCCTAGCTGTTCCTAGGCAGCTCTTTACGACGCCGAGCCCAGCATGTTGCAGTAAAGCCTTATTAGCTCATTTACCGACTTTGGAATGACTTTGCGAGAACAACGCGCATCTCACGAGTGTACAAATTAAAGGCCTCCAATATCATTTTTAAATAAAGTTGTGTTTTTTTTGTTTTTTTTTATGGAGTAAAGTGAACATTTTAGTTGATAATCAAATGACACCATTATGCAGTCTTACTAGATTTGCAAATTTACAGGTTTTTACAAGCCAGTCGGGTCCCTTCCTCAGGAAATCAGTTTAAGGTTTCTTTTTTTTTTTTTTCTTGTATTTACTCAAAGAACCTGCTTGTCCTTAAATGCTTGTGAATATATTTGCCCTATAATTTGACAGCATTGAATCAACACCATTATAGAAAAAGCAACGCAATAAAAAAGGGAAACTGTTCAGTGTAGCTTCCAATCACCCCGGGATCAGATTTGGAGAAATTGGAATGCGTACTATAAAACCTGTACACGGCTCAAACGCTGTTCCCTCCCGTATGAAACATGGCATTGTTTGTTGGGTTTGGCACTCTTTCCAGTGGGTGTTTTATAGTAAAAAAAAAAAAAAAAAAACTAAATAATATACCTCACACTTAAATTATTCATTTTCTGTATAAATACAACTTTTTTTTCGAGCATGGGCTTATAGGATTAACATTTGCCCTTCGAAATAAAGTACGTCAACTGCTACAAGGGTTTCGAAAGCGCTTACACAGCATTTCCTACTTTCTACCTACGTGTGCCGCCTGCTAATTTTACAGAAAAATAGCAATTACATGAACTCGCGCTCATTGGGGTAGTAGTACTATGATCAGATCAAACACGATAAAAATGGCAAACTAAATGGAAAACCAAAAATAACATACTTTACAAATTATATTTGCATTTCATACATTTATGCCCTTTCTACAGATCCCACCTATGAATCTCAAAAACCTGGGTGCAGGCTTGTTGGGATATTTTCAGAACTTTCTTAATCCCTCCCCGTTATCTACCATTCAAGTGCCCATCAGCCCCTGGCGGCTCAATCTCGGGTTGCCGATGAGTCGCCAAGGCCTAATGAAGTCCTTCTTTTTCGTTGCCATCTTGGTCCTCTCATGATACCTAGGCTGGAGTTGGCTTTCATCAGAGGATCTAATTTGTTGTACAGTCTGCAGTACTAGAGTATTGGTGGATCATATAAGAAGAAATGTGCAACCAAGACCTTGAATAAAGTATATAAAATACAAAAGTTTATTAAGTAATAAGTGACAAAATAATTAAAAATTGACTGAAACCGATGCAGCGGTGCACAACACAGAACTAGAGCTTGGGATGCATTTAAGTAGTAGTAATACCTCTATGTATAGATGCAATACATAGGACAATAATATAATAATAGGCCAGCTTATGTATGTTGGTATGATATGACATGCACAGCCAGCCTAAAGATAAAGTACAATTACTAGTCCATAAATGTATGCAGTAGAAAGATATGTTAAAGTGCACGTGCAGATAGAGGAAGGAAAAGATTATAAAGCAGTAATTACCCATGCATAGGTGTGCAACCGGGTCCCCTATACGCATTTTGGTTCTTGCCTTCTTCCAGGGGGCTTCAAGAAGGCAAGCGCTGAAACGCGCGTAGGGGATGCGGTTGCACACCAATGCTTAGGTAATTACTGCTTTATAACATTTCTTTCCTCTGTCTGCACTTGCACTTTAACATATCTTTCTACTGCATATATTTATGGACTAGTAATTGTACTTCATCTTTAGGCTGGCTGTTGGTACCATTGCACATCGTATCATACCAACATACATAAGCTGGCTTACCATTCTTCTTATATGATCCATGTTTGCATTTTGTGCATGACTGCACCCCCTCCCCCCCTTTTTTTTTTGTCCTATGCCATGTATTTTATGCATTCTCTAGATTACTTCTGGTGTCCAACCTGGGCTCAGTACTAGAGTATTGCAGTATACAGTCATGGCCAAAAGTTTTGAGAATGACACAAATATTATATTTTCACATGATCTGCTGCCCTCTGGTTTTTATGTGTGTTTGACAGATGTTTTTATCACAGACAGAAATATAATTGTAAACATATGAGTAACAAAAGCTTATATTGACAGTTAGAATGAGTTAATGCAGCAAGTCAATATTTGCAGTGTTGACCCTTCTTCTTCAGGACCTCTGCAATTCTCCCTGGCATGCTCTCAATCAACTTCTGGACCAAATCCTGACTGATAGCAGTCCATTCTTGCACAATCAATGCTTTCATTTTGTCAGAATTTTTAGGTTTTTGTTTGTCCACCCGTCTCTTGATGATTGACCACAAGTTCTCAATGGGATTAAGATCTGGGGAGTTTCCAGGCCATGGACCCAAAATCTCTATGTTTTGTTCCCTGAGCCATTTAGTTATCACCTTTGCTTTATGGCAAGGTGCTCCATCATGCTGGAAAAGGCATTGTTGATCGCCAAACTGCTCTTGGAGGGTTGGGAGAAGTTGCTCTTGGAGGACATTCTAGTACCATTCTTTGCAAGTAATTGCTGTTAAGCTGATCACTCTTTATAACATTCTGGAGTATATGCAAATTGCCATTAGAAAAAGTGAAGCAGTAGACTTTGTAAAAATTAATATTTGTGTCATTCTCAAAACTTTTGGCCATGACTGTATAGAGGAAGCAATAAAACAATCAAAGGTTCAAGTCTCATAGAGAAACTAAAAAAAAAAAAAATTAAGTAAAAAGTATTAAAAAAAAAATTCTCAAATAAAAGGCCTAATATTTCAAATCCCACCCTCTTTTCCCAAAACAGAAAATAGAGATATTAAAAAAATATATATACAAAAAATAAGATGCGTCTGTGGAAAATTTGGTCTGTTAGAATATAAAATTATTTAAGCCATGTGGTAAAGTCATAAAGGAAAAAAAAATCAAATCACTAAAATTGCGGGAATTTGGTAATCGCACCTCACTCGAAAAATACACTATCCATCGATTTTAAAAAAAGAAAAATTAAGTTTTAGTAATCTCAAGAACTAGAAGTGCAAACCAATTTTTATTTTTTGGAAATTTTTTTCACTACTAAGTTATAAAGTAAACTTTAAAAGTTTGGTATTGCTGTAATCCTACTGACCTGGAGAATTATATTGTCAAGTTTAATTTAGCACACAATGAATATTGTCAAAAGGACACCCAAAAGACCATAGAAAATGTATTATTTTTGTTTGCCGTTTTCCTCAACTTTGATTTTTTTTTCACCATTTTTCACAATATTATATGGTAAAGTCAAAGTTGGCTTAGAAAACTACAACTTGTCGCACAAAGCACAATCTCTAAAAATGGTGATGAAAAAATAAAGTTCTGGCTGTTGGAAGAAGGGAAGTAAAAAAACAAAAGCGCACAAATTAAAATTGGCCGCGCATTAACTTCTTCCCATAAATGGACTTAAATGTACGTTCAGATTTCAGATGATTTCCCGCAATCTGGTGTATAGTTATGTGTCAGAGAGGGCACAGGTACAGGAGTTGTGCCCTTGCTGTCCGCAGCAGGAGCCGGCTGTGGTCTCCTGGGACCTGACCTAGCTCTGATCCCAGCACTTTAGCCCTTTAGTAATAGCGGCATGTGAAGAGTTAAGAGTCAGTCCAAACTATATCTGTTCCCACGGATGGGCACAAACGCTCTGAGGGTACGCCTGAGAATCCTAGAATGTTGGAGCTGGAAGGGACCTCCAGGGTCATCGTGTCTCACCCCCTGCTCAATGCAGGAGTCACTAAACCATCTCAGACAGATGTCTGTCAGCCTCTGTTTGAAGGCTTCCATTGAAGAAGAACTCACCACCTCTCATGGCCGCCTGTTCCACATAGAATCCTAGAATGTTGGAGCTGGATGGGACCTCCAGGGTCATCGTGTCTCACCCCCTGCTCAATGCAGGAGTCACTAAACCATCTCAGACAGATGTCTGTCCAGCCTCTGTTTGAAGGCTTCCATTGAAGAAGAACTCACCACCTCTCATGGCCGCCTGTTCCACATAGAATCCTAGAATGTTGGAGCTGGATGGGACCTCCAGGGTCATCGTGTCTCACCCCCTGCTCAATGCAGGAGTCACTAAACCATCTCAGACAGATGTCTGTCCAGCCTCTGTTTGAAGGCTTCCATTGAAGGAGAACTCACCACCTCTCATGGCAGCATATTCCACATAGAATCATAGAATGATAGTGCCCTAACAAGGTACACAGTCCGGATGGCTGCTGAGGCGCCTGTCTGTAATAGGTACCCATTGTAAGGAAACAGACTGTAGGTGTAGGGGATCTGTCGCGTTGCAGTGGTTTTCTGTATAGGAGAGCACAATCTTCTGGGCTTTTCTATACAATAGTAAACAGTGACCTGTTAGATAATGAGGAATGACCTTTATCAATGCAATCAAAGGATCTGATGTTCAAGTCTCCTTGTGATAAAGTCGGCATCTCATGTATTTCAAATGATACCTTAAAGGGAATCTGTCAGCAGGATCGATCTTCCTAAGCCGTCTATATAGGTATACAGGTCCTAGGAAGCCGAATAAAACGACACGTTGATATCTGCGATCCCATGAATGGTCCCTGAGACTCTAAGGGGTTTTATATGCAAATGTATAAAGGGGGAATGTAGAATGTAAGCCGGCAAGGCAGGGTCCTCGCCCCTCTGTACCAGTCTGTCATTGTTAGTCTACTGTTAGTGATATCTGTATTTTGCTGTAATCCCGTCTCATGTGCAGCACCATGGAATTAATGCTGCTATATAAATTAATAATAATATGCAAATGAGCTGAAAACATCCCTGTGCTAGATTTGAGACGTAGAAAAACTAGCTGATTGACTTTGCTTAACTCCTTAACGACCAGGGGTATTTCAGCTTTTGCTCACCTTCTTCCCAGAACCGTAACTTTTTTTTTTTAATATTTTTTGTCAGTATGGCCGTGTGAGGGCTTGTTTTTTTTGCAGGACGAGTTGTACTTTTGCACGACACCACTGGTTTTAACATATCGTGTACTGGAAAACAGGAAAAAGAAAAATCAAAGTGCGGTGAAATTGCAAAAAAAATGCAATTCCACAGTTCGTTTTTTTTTTTTTTTTTTAACCATGTTCACTAAATTCTAAAACTGACCTGCCATTATGATTCTTAAAAGTTCAGACACCAAACATGTCCAGGTTCTTTTTTTTTTTTTTGTTATTTAAGTGGTGAAAAAAAAAATTGTTAAAAAAAAAGGCACCATTTTCCGAAACCTGTAGTGTCTCCATTTTTTCGTGATCTCGGGTTAGGTGAGGGCTTGTTTTTTGCGGGCTCAGCGGTCGTTTTTAATTATACCATTTTGGTGCAGATATGATCTTTTGATCGCCCGTTATTGCATTTTATTGCAATGTAGCGGCGACTGAAAAAAAAAAAACGTAATTCTGGGATTTTTAATTTTTTTTCTCCTTACGCCGTTTAGCGATCGGGTTAGTTACATCTTTATGTTGATAGGTCGGGCGATTTTGAACGCGGCAATACCACATATGTGTATATTTGATTTCTTTTTTGTTCTATTTTGAATGGAGCGAAAGGGGGGTGATTTGAACTTTTCTGTATTTTTTTTTATTTTGTAAATATTTTTAAAAACTTTTTTTTTTTTTTTTTTTTACTCTTTGCATGCTTCAATAATGTCCATGGGAGACTAGAAGCCGCAGTACTTTGATCGCCTCTGCTACATACAGCCGATGAGCAGAAATGCTCACCTGCTATGAGCGCCGGCCGTGGGGTGGCGCTCATAGCTATTTGGCAATAACAACCATAGCGGTCTGCTGCAGGCACATGTCTGATGTATAGATCAGCTGTCGTGTCCCCAGAAAGGTGCGAGCTCAGCGCCTGAGCCCGCACCAAACGGGGAGTCCCGCATGGGCGTACTATTATGCTCAATGTCGGAAAGGGGTTAAATTATTTTTATTTTGTATCAAATGGCAATTTTAGGAAACTGCTCAGTCGTGTACTGTACCTACTGAGGATGATTACTTTCTATTAGTGATGAGCGAATGTGCTCGGATAAGGTGTTCAAGTCCCCGCGGCCGCATGTCTGGCGGCTGTTCGACAGCCGCATCCCATGCAGGGATTGAACAGCCGTGAGACATGCAGCTGCAGGGATTTGAACATATTTTTCGAGCACGCCGAAGACACTCGGTTAGCACCAGGGCATTCTCAGATAACACCTTATACAAGCACATTCGCTCATCACTACTTTCTATTTTATTTTCCAGCTTCTGCTCCGCTTTTTAGCTTTTATTCCAATGGGAGTGTGACTCCAGCTTCTTGACAGTGCCTACTGGGAGTGTCAGGTAGTCTGAGACACGCCTCCTGTCTCATTGGTTCCAACTGCTGCTCTGTCCCTCCTCCTGCCTTCTCTGATTGGCTGCCGGGTATAAGCACAGGCCCAGCTCCGGCATGGCAGGAAGTCAGGGCGCGGAGCAGTTTATAAAGTGCTATATAGTAGATGTTACTAGGTGATTGTATATAGGTAGCCGGTCACGATTATGTATGGTATCCACAGAGATGAGAGACATCTGGAACGTCCGCTCTGCAGCTCTTCTACTTTTCACATCCACATATATTTATATTGCACCTGCTTCCGCTTTTATTGCTCGGCCGTTTAATTAATCACAAGTGAAGCCTTTACTCACAGAGATTTACACATTTTATATGGAGACTGTCAATATCAACCAACCAGATAGTCGCGTTTTATTTTTCTTCGCTGCGTTCAGATCAAAGAGGTTTAACATTGTGTCTCGAATGTATCGGACAGATGTACGGACCTACGTGCGAACAACCAGGAATGAACAGGATACCGTGTGTTTTTTATGCCGGTTAATGTATAAAGCTGCTTGTTAATTTCCTGCTTTGGCCACGCATCAAAGTATCGAAATGTGGAGTAATGTCGGAGGATTGACATAATTTATTGCTTTCCATTTCTTCTGTTTGTGTGTGTACCCGATATGTGTACCCGCTCCTCTCCATGTTTATTCTGCATATTTATTTTGCAGTCGATCTGGAGCACATGCGAACAGTAAAAGCTGATAAACACCAGAGATTTTGCCAAGAAAACGGACTTGGAAGCTTTTTTGTATCTGCAAAGACCGGAGATTCTGTAAGTGAACATATATCTAAATTTATAACATTGTACATTATCTAAATGGTAAGTGAAAAAAAAAAACCTCTGCAATGTCTTAGTCACATATTGGTGGGGCCAAAATCAAAGTACCTCCCCAATTACTAGAACTCAAAGGCAAAGGGCTCGGCTGAGCCTTGTCCCCTATACCGGGGTCCCCAACCTTTCTAACCACGGGAGATGCTTTCAGTTTTGAGAGACTGTCGCAAACCACATTCTTTGTACAGAAGTCTTAGTAAGCTGTATGCTGTCATATATTTCTAGTGGGATGGAACATAAAGTTTCTGTGGACTCTACAGATGCAGTCACACGTTTTCCATCACACATGGTGTTTGTGGATGGTTTGCAATGGTGTATAACTGCGATCAGAGCTGTAAAAGAGTCCCAGAGTGGGGCAAAGGAAACAATATTGTGGAAAATGAGAAACATGGAATATATATATATACTAGCTGAAGAGCCCGGCGCTGCCCAGGCATAGTACCTAACTACGGTTAGTTATAACAAATTGTAATGATTATATCTATATACAAGTATTCAGCTTTCTCCCCATTATGTAGATAGGGCCAAAATAGTTTGGCGATTTGGAACGTGCGGGGGTTAAAATTTCCATTCAACACATAGCCTATGATGCTCCTGGGGTTGAGATGTGCGGGCATGCAAAATTTCATGCCCGTAAGTACAACGGTGCAGATTCCTATCCCGGGCCAAAATTATTTGCCGATTTGGAATGCGCGGGGTTAAAATTTCGACTCAAAACCTAGCCTATGACGCTCCCGGGTCGAGACGTGCGGGTGTGCAAAATTTCATGCCCGTAAATGCAGATTCCTATGCCGGACATACACACAAGCATTCAGCTTTCTCCCCATTATGTAGATAGGGCCAAAATAGTTTGGCGATTTGGAACGTGCGGGGGTTAAAATTTCCATTCAACACATAGCCTATGATGCTCCTGGGGTTGAGATGTGCGGGCATGCAAAATTTCATGCCCGTAAGTACAACGATGCAGATTCCTATCCCGGGCCAAAATTATTTGCCGATTTGGAATGCGCGGGGTTAAAATTTCGACTCAAAACCTAGCCTATGACGCTCCCGGGGTCGAGACGTGCGGGTGTGCAAAATTTCATGCCCGTAAATGCAGATTCCTATGCCGGACATACACACAAGCATTCAGCTTTCTCCCCATTATGTAGATAGGGCCAAAATTGTTTGGCGATTTGGAACGTGCGGGGGTTAAAATTTCCATTCAACACATAGCCTATAATGC
This sequence comes from Oophaga sylvatica, assembly GCA_033576555.1. Lineage (NCBI taxonomy): Eukaryota > Metazoa > Chordata > Amphibia > Anura > Dendrobatidae > Oophaga > Oophaga sylvatica. Next base: position 30,648,474 of record JARQOD010000001.1, read on the forward strand.
TCCTGGGGTTGAGATGTGCGGGCATGCAAAATTTCATGCCCGTAAGTACAACGGTGCAGATTCCTATCCCGAGCCAAAATTATTTGCCGATTTGGAATGTGCGGGGTTAAAATTTCGACTCAAAACCTAGCCTATGATGCTCCCGGGGTCGAGACGTGCGGGTGTGCAAAATTTCATGCCCGTAAATGCAGATTCCTATGCCGGACATACACACAAGCATTCAGCTTTCTCCCCATTATGTAGATAGGGCCAAAATTGTTTGGCGATTTGGAACGTGCGGGGTTAAAATTTCGATTCAAAACATAGCCTAGGACTCTTTCGGGGTCGAGACGTGCGGGCGTGCAAAATTTCATGCCCATAAGTGTGACGGTGCGGATTCCAATCCCGGACAAACATACCCAAATACATACACACATACATACATTCAGCTTTATATATTAGATATATATATATATATATATATATTAGGGTGCCAAGAAAAAATTAACTTTGCAAATTGGTAAGTCTTACCCCTCAAATTTGTTCCTTTTGGCATAAGGATTCACCATGTAAATTATGTTGACAGTAAATTTAGATTTACCACTTGCTCAAGGCATGTGAATTATTCCATGTTTGTCATTTTCCACAATATTGTACACACAATAACCACTAAAATTTAACCACTAACATTAAAAAAAAAAAAAGTTCAAATCACCCCCCTTTCGCCCCATTGAAAATTAAAGGGTTAAAAAAAAATGTACACACATTTGGTATCGCAGCTTTCAGAAACGCCCGATCTATCAAAATATAAAATCAATTACCGTATATACTCGTGTATAAGCCGACCCGTGTATAAGCCGACCCCCCTAATTTTGCCACAAAAAACTGGGAAAAATTATTGACTCATGTATAAGCCGGGTGTATAAACTGCCCTCCTGCTCTGTGCTGCCCCCGTCCTGCTCCTTGCTCCCCCATCCAGCTCTGTGCTCCCCCATTCTCCTCTGTACTCCCCCCCTCCTGCTCCGTCCTCCGCTGTGCCCTCCATCCTCCCCTGTCCTGCTCCATGCTTCCCCCGTCCACTGATCTCCCCCCCCCGTCCTGTTCCATGCTTCCCCGTCCTCCGTTCTCCCCCTGTCCTCCTCCATGCTTCCCCCGTCCTGCTCCAGCTTCCCCCGTCCTCCTCTATGCTTCCCCCGTCCACCGTTCTCCCCCCCGTCCTGTTCCGTGCTCCTTGTCCTCTCCTCAATCATACTCACCCTCCCCGTGCCATCGCTGAGCGTCCCTGCAATCCTGCGTTCTCCCCGGCTTCCTGCAGCTCTCTCCAGCACTGAGCGGTGATGTAATACCGCTCATTAAGGCCATGAATATGGAGGCCACGCCCATGGGAGTGGCGTCGCATTCATATTACATGACCTTAATGAGCGGTATTACATCACTGCTCAGTGCTGGAGAGCTGCAGGAAGCCGGGGAGAACGCAGGATTGCAGGCAAGTTCAGTGATGGCACGGGGAGGGGTGAGTATGATCCCAGCCACCGGCTCCTGCCGCGGCATCCCCTCCCCCGCTGGTTTCTGCCCTATGACTCGTGTATAAGCCGAGGGGCATTTTCAGCACGAAAAAAGGTGCTGAAAATCTCGGCTTATACACGAGTATATACGGTAATCTGATCGGTAAACAGCATAACATACCATACATAACCCGGGATATGCATGACGATAAATACTAAACAAACATTTAAAACTTCAATATGATGTGCCATTGAGCAATGAATTGAGCAGTAAATGATAACTAATCTTAAAAAACGAAAATTATAAAATATCTATGACCAAAAAGGAACAAAATTAGGTGGTAATTAATTTTTACCATGCATTTCCTTGGCACCCTAAAATATATATATATATATATCCTATATAATTGTCTAACTTTTCACTTCCGTCTGTAACAGAAATCCTGCGTCGCAGATTGGTCGCGCCCGACCGGAAGTGATTGGACACAACCAATCAGCGACAGGCACACCACCGCTATCGTCGGGAGATCACGTAGTACCGCTCATTAAGGTTATGAATATGGACGCAACGGAGCCAGCGGAGCCATGTATACAAGGATGGGAGGGGAGAGCGGAACCATGCACATACAAGGATGGAAGGGGGGAGCGGAGCCATGCATACAAGGATGGGAGGGTGGAGCAGAGCCATGTATACAGGATGGGAGGGTGGGAGCGGAGTCATGTATACAGGATGGGAGGGTGGGAGCGGAGCCATGTATACAGGATGGGATGGGGGAGCGGAGCCATACATACAAGGATGGGAGGGTGGGAGCGGAGCCATGTATACAGGATGGGAGGGGGGAGCGGAGCCATGCATACAAGGATGGGAGGGTGGGAGCAGAGCCATGTATACAGGATGGGAGGGTGGGAGCGGAGCCATGTATACAGGATGGGAGGGGGGAGCGGAGCCATGCATACAAGGATGGGAGGGTGGGAGCGGAGCCATGTATACAGGATGGGAGGGGGGAGCGGAGCCATGCATACAAGGATGGGAGGGTGGGAACGGAGCCATGTATACAGGATGGGAGGGGGGAGCGGAGCCATGCATACAAGGATGGGAGGGTGGGAGCGGAGCCATGTATACAGGATGGGAGGGTGGGAGCAGAGCCATGTATACAGGATGGGAGGGGGAGCGGAGCCATGCATACAAGGATGGGAGGGTGGGAGCGGAGCCATGTATACAGGATGGGAGGGGGAGCGGAGCCATGCATACAAGGATGGGAGGGTGGGAGCGGAGCCATGTATACAGGATGGGAGAGTGGGAGCGGAGCCATGTATAGAGGATGGGAGGGTGGGAGCGGAGCCATGTATATAGGATGGGAGGGTGGGAGCGGAGCCATGTATATAGGATGGGAGGGTGGGAGCGGAGCCATGTATATAGGATGGGAGGGTGGGAGCGAAGCCATGTATATAGGATGGGAGGGTGGGAGCGGAGCCATGTATATAGGATGGGAGGGTGGGAGCGGAGCCATGTATACAGGATGGGAGGGGAGAGCGGAGCCATGTATATAGGATGGGAGGGCAGTAGCGGAGCCATGCATACAGGATGGGAGGGCGGAGCGAGCCATGCATACAGGATGGGAGGGTGGGAGCGAAGCCATGCATACAGGATGGGAGGGTGGGAGCGAAGCCATGCATACAGGATGGGAGGGTGGGAGCGGAGCCATGTATATAGGATGGGAGGGTGGGAGCGGAGCCATGTATATAGGATGGGAGGGTGGTAGCAGAGCCATGTATATAGGATGGGAGGGTGTGCAGCAGAGCCATGTATATAGGATGGGAGGGCGAAGCGGAGCCATGCATACAAGGGTGGAGGGAGCATGCAGAAATAATACTACATAATATCTACAATACCGATGGGGCCACCATCTATGTGTGTGTGTGTGTGTGTGTGTGTGTGTGTGTGTGTGTATGTGTATATTATATATATATATATATATATATATATATATATATATATATAATATAAATAGTGTAATCTCCCCCCAAAGGAACAGTCCAACTACCGCCCAATAACCTGCCTTACAACAACATGGAAACTCCTGTCAGGCATCATAGCCACCAAGCTACAGAACCATGTGAACCAGTACATGAATCCAGCTCAGAAAGGAATTGGGACTGATACCAGAGGCTCTAAGCACCAGCTCCTAGTAGATAGAGCAGTCGCCCAAGACTCAAGATCCAGACAGACCAATCTTAGCACAGCCTGGATTGACTACAGGACAGCCTATGACTCAATGCCACACACATGGATCTGTGAATGCTTGGCTCTCTGCAATGTCAATAGGAAATTAAGAACCTTCCTCAGAAACTCAATGGGGCAATGGAGAACAACATTGGAAGTCAACTCAAGACAACTAGCACAACTGACCATCAAGTGCGGCATATACCAAGGTGATGCACTGTACCCATTGCTGTTCTGCATAGGCTTGAACCCCTCAGTCAGATAAATACAGAGTCTGGCTATGGATACAAGTTCAAGAGTGGAAGCACCATCAGCCACCTCCTCTACATGGATGACAGCAAGCTGTATCCGAAAAACGAAAAAGACATCAATTCACTGATCCACCTGACAAGGATCTACAGTGAAGACATCGGGATGTCCTTCGGACTAGAGAAGTGTGGCCTGTTGGTAATAAAGAGAAGCAAGGTAGTCAAGACCGATGGAGTGTATTACCATCAGGGCATATAGCAGATTTACAGACATGCTACAAGTACCTCGACATCCCACAGGGCTATGGTAACCATGAAGAGGAGGCAAGGAAAGCAGCAACATCCAAATACCATCAAAGGTCCGACAGGTCCTGAAGAGCCAGCTCAATGGGAAGAATAAAATCTGTGCCATCAATACATATGCCCTGCCAGTTATCAGATACCCTGCTGGCATAGTGTGCTGGCCAAACGAAGAGATGGAAGCTGCAGTTGTGAAGACATGAAAGCTCCTCACAATGCATGGAGATCTGCACCATAAGTCTAGCACCCAAAGATTGTATATCAACAGAAATGAGTGTAGTCGAGGCTTGATAAGCATTCAAGCCACCATCACGGATGAAACAAGGAGTATCCAGGAAATCATCAGAAAAATGGCACCAAAAGATGAGATGTTGAGAGAATGTCTAAGGCAGCAACAGCAGATCTGGAAGGAAGAACAGGAACATATGAAGTACCATAGCAACACAAGCCGCTGCATGGATGTACCATCGACAGATAATGGAGGTGGCTGACATGGAGAAATCCTACCAATGGCTGGAGAAAGCTGGACTCTGAGACAGCACCGAGGCATTAATCATAGTTGCACAAGAGCAAGCACGAAGTACCAGATCCATAGAAGCCGGAATCTACCACACAAGACAAGACCAAGGTGCAGACTATGCAAAGAAACCTCAGAAACTGTTCAACACATAGTGGCAGGATGCAAAATGCAAGCAGGAACAGCGTATACTGAACTCCACAACCAAGCAGCGGGAATTGTATACAAGAACATCTGCACAGCATATGGGCTAAGTCCCCCTAAGTCCAGGTGGGAGACCCCAGAAAAAGTGGTGGAGAATGAAAGGGCTAAAATCGTGTGGGACTTCAAGATCCAGACGGATATGCAGGTGTTGGCTAACCAACCAGACATTGTCATAGTAGACAAGGATCAGAAGACAGCAATGATAATAGATGTGGCAGTGCCAAGTGATGGCAACATCAGAAAGAAGGAATATGAGAAGCTGGAGAAATACCAGGGCCTCACAGGAGAACTGGAGAAGATGTGGAAGGTGAAGGCAACAGTGATTCCAGTGGTGATAGGAGCACTGGGAGCAGTGACCCCAAGTTGG
>JARQOD010000001.1:30653917-30753365 GCA_033576555.1 Oophaga sylvatica
CCTAACTGTAAGTATATATTTAGGACTTGAATGTATATATACGGTATATATGATCTTGTCTCTCTACCAACGATAATATCATCACACCTTTACTGTTTGCTCTCTGAAAATCACAATTTTATGCCATTGAGGCTTAAGTGCTTTGTGCTTGTCAAAAGCACTTCTCGAGCTGCCTCCCTGTCTTTATTTCTCGCTAAGCCCCACCTATCTCTGCTTGAGTGACCACTCACTGACTTCACTACACAGTCAATGGGCTATCAGTCAAGTAGAGGAAGGATGGGCTGGGCAAGAAATGGGGAGGCGATGGCTTGGGTAGCGCTTTTACAACAGATTGCAGCAATAAAGGTGCCGATGACCTGATCTTTCATATTATTTTATTAGTTTCTTGACCGTGCTGTCAGATTCTTTTTAGGCCAGAGCAGAGACATAGGCTTCTTAATAGATTGTTGCATCTTTCTCCTGTTTCTACACAAGAAAGTCAATTTATAGTACATTTATTGGTTGCAGAGACCTTTCTTTGCGGATCAGAGGAGGAGGGGTCCGGGTCCTGATACCCCACTGACTGCACTCATTTCAGCAAGGAGAGCCGCTCTTTGCACATGTTTAAGAAAAGGGCTGATTTGCTTCTCCAGTGTTTTGAGCAATTTGAGGGGGTCTCAGTACACGGACCCCTACCAATCTGCAGAACGTTTAATGGCATACAGTATGTAAAAAAAAAAAGAATGAAGGTTTTTAGTTATTGATCAATTTTTAATTTATTTAAGTATCAATAGATAATAAAAAGAAGGGAGACGATTGTGCAACTGGGATTCGGAAAGATGTAACAATAAAGTCGCAAGTATGGAAGGTGACCCCCTAGACATTGGCTACAAGATGGCTTCCTGGTCAGGCAGATGTCCACATGAGACTGTCAGAGATGGAGGACTTAGCAGGATCAGCAGGGTTCATGCCATCAGACCCCCAGTGATCAGGAACTATCCCCTATCCTGTGGACAATGGACAACCTCCATACTTGCTACAAACCCTGTAAATGGCCGATGTTACATGTTGCCTATCTTATGCCTATCTACGTTATGTGGTATATTCACATGTAATGTTTTATTCCTATATTTCAATAGTAGCACACTGTCTACCCCTGTTATTTTAGGCAAAAATGTTACATGTGAGCAAACCCAAAAGTTCCTAAAAGTATTTTCTCTACAAATTAATATCTAGCAAGGTCTAGCTAGCCTCATATATACCATGTGTCTCTACAGTGTCACAAGCCGTTATTTGTTTTGCTTTTCTCCTTCTTTTCCAGAGAGTGGTAAAGGCTGACATTGTGAACTACAGTCAAGAGCCCGTCACCAGAATGGTAAACCCTCCTCGAAGCTCAATGTGTGACATTCAGTGAAAGTCCCACTGATTGAATGGAGAAATGATTTCAGCCCAGCGGTTCACCACGAGCTTCATTGTAACAACGACAATCTTGATGCAGTGCATTTCGAGGTCTCAAAAGCCTATTACAATATTTAGTTTTATGAACAGCAGGCGCCAGGTTGGCCGGTGTCCAAGGCCGGGACCACACACTTGAAAGTCTCTAAATTAGAATGGAGTTTTCAGACTTCTGTACACTCTACCTTTGCCTTCATGTGTCTACTCTAGAGAGATCTGAATCGTGCGTAGGTTTCCAAAGCTTTGTGTATTTTTATGCAGGTTGAATGACACATGTACATATTGTGAAATAATTATTGCAAGTCTGACGTTAGATTCAAGCCGCCCAAACAGGGATTTCTCCCCGCCCTGCTCCAGTTGACCGACAGGTCTCGCCAATGTTTGTAAATAGTGAGACACCTGACAGTCACCTGGGCGGGTGGGGCTCTATTGGGTTAGTCTGGTCTCTCTATAGTCCATGGCCTGCTTTTCATATCAAGTTTGAATAAAATGTTGAAGCGTTGCAGAAGAAAAAACATACCTGTTTGAAATCCCACAGCCATTGTCTGAATCATTTTGCCCATGGTTTGGGAAGTATGAATCTAATGAGATTCCCTTTAGTGAGCACTTCCAGGCCCTATTGATCAATAGAGATTCAGAAGTTAAAATGTGAGAATTTAAAAAGAAAATTAAATTGGATAAACACACCGAATTTTGTTAAATGTCCTTTATGTCACTCGGCTTTGCTCTTTTGTACAAAATGCAGAGATTAAGGCTGAGAGCATAGCGGTCTATCATTACATATCAAAGGAGTAAGTATGATATTCTGACCGTCTGCGGGCTTGTCCTTTTTTGCCTGAATAACGGCTCTTGCTTATGATTGGTCATAGTTATGCAGGGGAAAAAGTGCCCGCCACCCAGAGAAGAATATCTGGTTGGGTTCATCGTAAATTAGAAAACAAACTTTAATAGCAAATATCTCCGCAACAGAGAGGAGAAATTTTAAAAAAATTAAATAAAATTAAATTTTATTCAGCTTTGAAGCCACTATTTAATGATGTGGTCAGTTTAACATACTGATATTTATGAAAAGTCCTCTTTAAAGGGGTGGCCTTTAAACGGGCCTTTGATATAGTTTATAATAGGTCACAATAAATCAGTTAGGGTCTTCCACCCAACAAATCAGTTATCAGATGGTGACGAGAAAAATAAAACCGGTTTTATTCAGCTCTAAAGCCACTATTCCATGATGTGGCTGATTTATTAAAGAAAATCTGTCACCAGGTTTTGCTACTTTATCTGAGAGCAGCGTTATGTGGGTATAGAGAAGCTGGATCCAGCGATGTATCACTTAGTTTCCTGGGTGCAGCTTTTCTGACAATCAGAGCTTTTAGATTTATAGTGAAGCAGAGCTGAGAAAGCTAACTCCGCCCACACCAGGCTCTCAGTGTACAAAGTCTATAGACAGTGAGGTGCTTATCACAGGAGGGGATGTTGCCGGATTAGTCCAGGAGTGTTAATCTCTTAGTGATAAATCCTTCAGTTAGTAAACAGCACGCACTTTGACAATTGACACATCCCTGAATTCTGTGTTTCAGCCTCTATCGCCTGCTGTCTTCAGATTACAAGGCAAAAACTTGCTGACAGATTCCCTTTAACATTCTCAAACTCGTGAAGTGTCCTTCTTAAGTCTTTGAGTGATCTATTCTAGATCCATACAACTCTTAATGGGAATCTGTCATCAGGTTTTCGTTATGGAATCAGAGAGCAGCATGATGTAGGTGCAGAAAGCCTGTTTCCAGCGATATGTCACTTATGAGGCTGCTGGGTAGTTTTGATAGAATACTTGTTTTCTCTGCTGCAGATCTAGCAGAGCTCTGAATGCTGAGCTGTTTATAACTCCACCCACCTCCCTAATTGGCAGGTTCCTGTATATTGTCAGCAGGCTGCCAATCAGAGGTGGGGCGGGGTTGCACATCACATATTAGCTGGACTGTGGGGCACGACATCTAGTCCTGCAGTGATAATCTCCTTCTGATAAATCACTGACTGTATTGAAACTTCAGCAAGCTACTGACACCTCCTCTCTGCCTCATACATTATGCTGCTTGAGATTAAATTAAAGAAACCTGATTCCCTTTAAGCTTCCTGTTAACAATGTTATGGGAATGTTGTGTGGTCCCATAAACCTAGATGGTCCACTGATCTCGCTGAAATCAATGTATTCAGTGACCTTTAATGCCCTCCTATACAGTAGAAAAGATTACAGCCCAGAACCGAGATAAGGGTTTTCACATTGAAGTTGCTTTTTTTAACACATTTGGTTCTGTGATGCTATTCTAAAGCATAGTAAAAAACTGCAAGGTGAATGTGAAAAAATATTTTGTTGGGTCAGTAGGTATGAATATGGTTACATATTGCTCCAGGTATATTCCATTAAAAAAACCACTGATTAATGTTCTTTGTCCTGAATGTACAATATTTCTTTCTTTTCATCTTGGTAAGGCAATATTACACAAAGATGGTTACCCAGGAAATTATAAATGTATGGAAATGAATAAAACATGAACTGGATTTTTTTAGTATTAGGTTCTTGAAAGCTCAGTGTAATCTATTATTTTTTCTACATCATAAATATTATTGTGTATTCATATATTTTTAATTTATCCTTAAAATACTTTGTAGTTCACATTACCTAGGGGTAGCATTTCACACAATGTCAGATCAACTGTCCTTATTATTGCAGCTACATATACATTCTAGGTTGCATTTATTTTAGTACCCGAAAGAGCAAGTTATATGTACTATATGGACAAAAGTAACAGGACATCTACAGGAGTTTTTATCAAATCCCATTCTAAATCCATAGGCACTAATATGAAGTTGGTCCTCCCTCCGCAGGTGACACAGCTTCCATTGCAAGATTTTGGAAGTGTTTGAAAGTTTTTTGCCCTTTTATCCAGAAGAACGGTCAAAGACAGATGTTTGAGGAGAGGCCGGGCTTACAATCTACGTTTTAGTTCATGCCAAAAATGTTTGTGGGTGTTGAGACCAGGGCTCTGTGTGAGTCAAATATTTCTGCACCAAACTTGCAGACCATGTGTCACGGGTTTACTGCGACAGAGAGGGGCCAGATGACTGCGATGTCTGATTTCACGTACTCCTAGCAGCACTTCACCATCATATTGTGCAGGTTTCTGCTAGCAGTGCAGGGGTGAATCTGTTTCGTTGAGTGTTCCTGGAGCCTTTCCTGCTTTGATGGTCTCAGCTGTTCAGTGTCGCAGATGTTGGATGCTTGAGGAGGCGTTTGGAGTGTTCAGAAGACTGTTGCTTGGTGATTTGTCTGTATGCATATCCTCATCCTTTCATATTCGTTTTTTCCTTCCTTTACTTTCCGATGTTCCACTCTGTTTTTTGTGAGTGCATATTTGTATGATCGAGTTTTCATTTATCCCTGTATGTCTTCCCTTGTTAGGCTAGTTTCACACTAGCGTTTGGCAGGGCTGCGTACTTCCTCCGTTAATCCCCGCCCACTGCCGCACCTCTTCCGTTCAGCTCCGCTTACGTCTGCATGCGTCCTGCGTACCCTATCTTTAACATTGAGTACACAGACCATGCGGATGTATGCAGATGCGTCCGCATGCGTCGTTTTAATGCTGCACCGGCCGCAACAAAATGCAACATGTTGCGTTTGACGCAGCGTCAAAACGACGCATGTGGATGCATCCGCATATGTCTGCATGACCTGCGTACCCAATGTTAAAGATAGGGTACGCAGGACGCATGCAGACGTAGGCGGAGCTGAACGGAAGAGGTGCGGCAATGGGCGGGGCTTAACAGGATGTACACAGCCCTGCCGAATGCTGTTATGAAACTAGCCTTAGTCTGGTTTGCGTATTCTTATACACTACAACTCCCCACTTCCCTGGCTGGGAGAGGGGACTGATGAGAGCTGATTTATGAGCTCAGCAAGGCACGTGGCCCCAGCATCTTCACCATCAGAAGTAATCCGGAGAGCAGGGATTGCTATGGTGCCCCTAGCTTTAGGGATAGGGAAGGGACCCCTAGCTCCGGGATATCCTGCAACAGTGCCGAGACACCATACTTTTGTGCACTGGTTTCACAGACATGCTGGAACAGAAAACTGCCTTCCCCAAATTGTTTTCGCCAAGGTGGAAGCTACAATTGTCCAAATTGTCTTGGTTTTCTGAAACATTATATTTCCCTTTACTGGAACTAAGGGGCCAGGACCCACACCTGAAAAACAACCCCATGCTACTATTCCTACCAACATCAAACTTTACAGCTGGCGCAATGCAGTCAGGCATGTAACGTGATCCCAACATTCACCAAACACAGATTTGTTTATCAGACGCCAGATAGAGACGTGTAGTCCATCACTCCACAGAACACGTTTCCTCCAGAGATCAGTGGTGGTGGCTTTTCACCAGTATATTCAGAGCTTAGCAGTGGGTTGATAATCGGTTGCGTGCAGCTGCTTGGCCATGAAGCTCCCAACACACAGTTTGTGCTGATGTAAATACCAGATTAGGCTTGGCTCTGGCGTTATTGAGTCAGCAGAACCATTGGTGTTTTCAGCACTCGGTGACCACGCTCTGTAATGTTACGTGGTCTTCACTTCGTGGCTGAGTTCCTGCGGTTCCTTCCACTTCTCAACAATCCCACTCACAGGTGATCAGCTAAGATTTAGGAGGAAGAAATGCCATGGGCTGACTTGTTACATCGGTGGCTCCTACAGGACCGCCTTAATATCGGTGAACTCTTTAGAGCAACCAAATGTTTCAAAAATGTTAGTAAAGACAACGGTTTGGTGAAGGGCTGTATTTTACATACCTGTGGCAATGGGACGGAATGAAAAACCTGAATTATTGAAACGTACAGTATCCCAATTCTTTTGTCCATATACAAATACAGCTGCAATACTATATTCATATACAGTAAATTCAAAAGCAAAATGAAAAATAAATATTTTTTTTTGATTGCTAAGTGGTTTGTCTGTGTTTTATTCCTTGGTGTTGTAGAGGAATACATTCTTTTCCTTCCTTTTGTAAAAATAAATCATATACAGTGCCAAAGTGAAATAAAAGTAATAAAAATGGGAGAGCTGAGACACCAGCCAACGACTTGCCACATTTGTGTGACCATTACCCTTTTATGCACTATTGCTAGCTCAGACGTATGATACAATAGTCCTTAGAAGAAAAAGAAAGTGCAGCACTCATCGATCCTTTAAAATTAACAGGAAGGTGCAGAAAAGTTTGTATGCTATGACTGTTTCGCGCCTGTCTGGCGCTTCTTGGACTCCAGGTCAGATGGGTGTGAAACAGCCATAATCTCCCGTTGTACTGAAAAGTAAAATCATGTCCATTTTAAAGGCGTGGTAACTGCTGCTCTTTCTTTTTCTTCTAGTGACTATTGTAATAAAAGTAATAGTGATCAAACCAAATCAGGTGACAATCGAGAGGTTTATGCCCCTCAGAGGCTTTTGGAGGTGTTCGTACACAATATTCACATTGTATAACTTAAGAGACTGGCCTTCTTGATAACATTAGCGCCGTTGTCTTGCTCTAATTGTTGTCAACGCATAAAATAATAAGAAAACCAATGTTATGTTTAGGTAGCTGAGGAGAAAAAGCAAAAACGGTAATACACCAGAGAGGCTGGAACCTATTGGATTGCAGTAACCTGAACTAACCACACAACTAGAGGTAGCCGTGGAGCGTTCCTACGTTGATCCTAGACGCCTCGTCACAGCCTGAGAGATAACTACACCTAAAGGCAGAAAGATGAAAGCTATCTGCCCCGGAGCAGATCCCCAAAGAAAATAGGAAGCCCCCAAACATATAATGGCGGTTAGATGAGAAGATAGCACAGACACAGACAGAAAATAGAATGAGCAAACGTTGGGGCCCAATCTGTGTAGACAGAAAAGTACAGGAAAGAATTCTGACTGCAATCCAAGAAAAACCCTAAAAAATACCAACACTTCTGATTGCCAAAAAACCTGAGATCACACGATCTCTACCACCTAAATCAGATCTCTGGTGTAACAAAACAAAGCCGCAGCCACTGAAAAAACAGGAAAAAGCAAATGAACAAATAACAGTGGCTACAGATAAATTGAGAGGAGCACAGGCCCCAGGAGGGGACCCGGCTGACCTCCACAAAAGTGCAGAAAACTATGAAAAAAGCAAGCACAAAAAGAAAAGCAGAAAATATCTTATCTGAAAGCAGCAGGTGCAGGCAAGACTCCAGCAACTTCCAAATGAACCAGGAACCACAATTGAGACAAGAAAAATTGATCACCGGCGACCATCATGGGAGGGAACCTCCCTTATATCAGACCAGTCCAGTGAACCCATATTGCATTCCTCGCTGAAAGGTTCAGTACTGTCTGTAACCACCAGAGAGAGCCTCTGCTCAGAAACCATCTCTAGCACATTCACAACACAATGTACTGTAATTCTGGATACTGGCCTGTTGGCCTAAATTCAGGTCCCCTCTTATAGTTCCAGAACCTCCACCTCCATGGTCATTCCAACGTTCTCCACCTGATGATGATATGGGTGTGTTGGAAGGCCCCTATACACCTAGATGGTTGGGAGATCTTGAACTTTAAGATCCCTATACACATTTAACAAATGGCCGAATTTGGCGGGATTAGTCAATCAACTAATGTGTATGGTGTTCTCTGAACCCTCTCCCGACAGATGATGTTGGGGGAGCAACGTATCGGACCTGTTGAATTTCAGTGGCTTTTTTTTTTTTGGCATGGAGATAACACAGTAGCTCTTAGCCAAGTAGAAATGTCTGTTAGGATAAAAGGATAAAAGAATTTGAGAGACCTTCTATGCCTACAAAGTGTAGTTTTGTGTTTGATATAAACTTAGCTCGTATATAAAGGAGGCTCCTGTATTATTCTTTAAGAAAGTGTCTTCTTTAATCATCACTTTTATTAACCACTTACATTTTCTGACTATCTAATTTATGCTTCCGCGAAGAAGTCACTTCATGTGAGAGACGTAAAGCTGCAAGCGTTACGAAAACAAAACGAGCAAAGAGCTTTAGACGAAGAGGATCTGTAGAAGAAGGGCTTAGGATCAGATAGGGAACACATCCATCTCTTGTTTATGTTTCCAAATCTTAGTGCCGACATGGAGGATAAACAAAAGCTGCTTCATCATGTTGGCATGTGGAAAAAAATATTTTGATGACGGACTAGGAAAATATGAAGTGCGATATCTGGATGTCATCCAGTCTATTGCACAAATTTGGTGGGGCCTCTTTGCACTGGAAAAGAGTAAAGTACTAACACTGTCCTACTTGACAAATCTGTCAAAAGAACTTGTAAATGGGGATTTCGCTCGATGAATTGTAGAAATATGGCTTTTACAGATGGCGTACATAAATCATTTGTTCGATAAATGATCATTTCCACACGATTTCCCTCTAATTAATTTAGCAAACGTAAAGATTGTTAACTTTCGAGCGCAGTTTTTTAGCTTTACGTATAGACTTTTAATCTGCATTCGAGTCATTTTACAAGACCTAATTTGTACGGGTTCAGATTTAGTGTACTTCAGAGCTGTATTCACAATTCAACTCAAATCCTGGAAAGTAAGTCCATTTAACAACTTTACTTTTTTTGTTTTTTTCCCATTTTTTTTTTTTTTTATTATGTGTTCGATTAACAGCTATTTTGTTTGTTTAGCCATCGGGTGTTGCCTGTTTTTATCATTTTCTTACATTTTGTTATAAAAATGATAATTTGGCTTAGAAGTAATAAAAAAGATTTCCTGTTTAAACTGTAGGTACCACCAATTACAAAATACTTTTTTTTTTTTTTTTATAACCTGTCCCTCTAAGTTCCGAGATCCGTTGATTTTTTTTTTTTTAAGTGGAAGCATGCGGAGGCAAAATGGTTTCCCACTTGTGGTCCATTATGCGGACAGTGAATCATCTCATGTAATGGTGTGAATGCCACCCTATGCAACACTGGTGCCTTTGGAATACTAGGCTGCCACCCCACGGGTGTTTGGTGGGTTAGTAAATAATTGTTTCATTAGTAATTTGCACCTATGCTGTCCCATCTTTATCATCGAGGCCTCCTACAACTTGCTGTATGTTTGTGTTTGGGTATGGTATTGGTAAGTATGGCTGTTTTTTGTGATGTTTTAAATTGATTTATGTCCATTTATTCATTTTGTTTATTTTCGGTAATATTCTCTTAACCAATGCAGCCCTTTTTTTTTAATCTTTTTCGCACACAGTGATTACTGAAAAATATTAGGCCTAAATTTAGCAAAAAAAAAAAGTGTAGTGACCATATAGCAAAACCAGACAAGTAGAATGGATTGCAATAGTAATTGTGGTCCCAGAAAAAGTCTAAATACTTAACAAAAATAACAAACAAACCTTAAAACACTTTATTAAATATCAAAGAGTTAGAACCGGTCCAATTGCATCTCCATTTAAAAAATAGACAATAAATTATATATTAACTAGACTCATACAATATATGTAGTGGATGAAAAGGAGCTAGAATTAAAAAAGCCGTCTAGGCAAGTCATATACCCCAAATGAGGCGGTAAAAAATTATAGCTAAATGCTGCAGTAATCTACTACAGTGACATGTAAAAGTTTGGGCACCCCTTGTCAAAATTACTGTTATTGTGAACAGTTAAGCTGAAGTTGAAGATGAAATGATCTCTAAAAGGCCTAAAGCTAAAGATGACACATTGACACATTTCCTTTGTATTTTAGGCAAAGAAATATATATATATTATATATATAATATATATAGTCATTTTTTTTTATTTTAAAAATGACAAAAAGGAAAATGGGCTGATGAAAAAGTTTGGGCACCCTGTGAGATTTGTGTGCTCAGATAACTTTGACCAAGGTTTCAGACCTTAATTAGCCTGTTAGGGTTATGGCTTGTTCACTATCATCAAAAGGATAGGTCAGGTGATGCAAATTTCCCAGCTTTATAAAAACCCAGCCTTGTGCCAAAAAAAGCAGCTATGGCTTCATCTAAGCAGCTGTCTAGCACTCTGAAAATGGTGGAGGCCCACAAAGCAGAAGGCTATAAGAAGATAGCAAAGCGTTTTCAAGTTGCCCCGTTCCAAATGTAATTCAGAAAAAGTTAAAAGGAACAGTGGAGGTCCAGATAAGGTCCGGAAGACCAAGCAAAATTTCAGTGAGAGCTACTTGTAGGATTGCTAGAGAGGCAAATCAGAACCCCTGCTTGACTGCAAAAGACCTTCAGAAAGATATAGCAGACGCTGGAGTTGTCGTACATTGCTCTACTGTTCAGAGACACCTGCACAAATATGGCCTTCATGGAAGAGTCATCAGAAGAAGACCTCTCCCGTGTCCTCACCATAAAATTCAGCATCAGAAGTATGCAAAAGAGCATCTAAACCATCCTGATTAATTTTGGAAACAAGTCCTGTGGACCGATGTGGTTAAAATAGAACCCTTTGGCCACAATGATCAAAGGTATGTGTGGAGAGAAAAAAGGGAACAGGATTTCCAGAGACGAGCATCTTGCCAACTATTAAGCATGAGGGTGGATCAATCATGCTTTGGGGGTGTTGCAGCCAATGGCACAGGGAACATGTCATAGGTAGAGAGAAGAATGTATTCTGTTAAAATTTCAACAATTTTTTTATGCTAATATGTCACCATCTGTAAAAAAGCTGAAATTGAAGAGCATGGCTTCTATAAATGGATAATGATCCTAAACACACATCAAAATCCACAATAGACCTCAAAAGGCGCAAGCTGAAGGTTTTACAATGGCCTCTCACAGTCCCCTGAACATCATTGAAATTCTGTGGCTAGACCTCAAAATAACAGTGCATGCAAGACGACCCAGGAATCTCATACACATACAGTGTATGATTCACACTGTATAGTACACACAGTCGTTGCTACACACACACTATGATTCAGACTGTATAGTACACACACTCCTTGCTACACACACACTGATTCACACTGTATAGTACACACAGTCGTTGCTACACACACACTATGATTCAGACTGTATAGTACACACACTCCTTGCTACACACACACTATGATTCACACTGTATAGTACACACACTCCTTGCTACACACACACTAAGATTCAGACTATGGCACACACACTTCTTGCTATACAAACACACACTATGCTTCACACTGTATGGTATATACACTGTTGCACACACTCCATGCTACATCCACTATATAATGCACACACACACTGGTAGATATATACACCATATTACACATACAGGCTACATGTTACACACATATACATACAGTGCAGACAATATACCAGTCTCTCTCTTCAGTTCCTGTAGACTCCCATAAGGTGAAAGACCTATGGTGACATGACCATGATGTCTCCAAAGGTCTTTCTCCGAACAGATTCTAGCATCTCTGCCTAAGGTTAAAATCGAAATGGCGCCTCTCGCTGTAAAACAAACAAAACTAGACAAGACTGAAATCTAAGTTGATCTTAACGGGAGTCTTTGCTTCAGAATCCGTTTACAAAGTAATCACAGATACTTGTCGGAATCTTGCGATAAAAGTGACATACCTTTAATTTTAAAATCCACTGAATAGTTTTTGAGAAAACATTTTTTTAAGACTATATGCAAATGAGCTGCTCAGCACACTATGCCACATAGGGCAGATCTCTCCCACAGGTGCTCTGTACCCTGGACGTTGCGACCACGGCCGCTGTTCTTTGAGCATTTTGTTTTGTTTTGTTTTTCCAAAAACTATCCATTGGATTTTGAATTTTAGGTTCCTATGATAAGAATTTGAGTTTTTGATGCTACGTATTTTCGCAGCTTATGACAGTTCCAATAAAGTGAATGGGATTAATAGAAATCTTTGAAGAGAGGAAGGAGAAATCTCCAGCGGCTAACATCCAATGAATAATATTTTCTTGATGGATAAAAAGTCTTAATTGTGGCAACATATGGAATAAAAAATCTGTCCACCTAGAGAGTGGCTTTAGTAGAAACCGACGCGTTTCAGCAAAGAGCCTTAATCATACCTATAGTCCTCCACTGTAAAATAAAACTCCATATACTCTCCTCCCTGACTGGTGCCATTCCAGTGATGTCGGTGACAGGTCTGTTGAGTTTCTCGTATCAAAAAACTGACCGGCACATCCAAACTTAGATTCAGTGTGAACAGATGCTAAACCTAGAGTCACCAACTCATATACATACAAGACTTTAGAAAAGTCTGTCTGCATGGGAACCTATGAATCCTCTTTTCAGACTAAAATCTACATCTCTGTGGAGGGGTGATGAACCTGCTGTAATTAAAAGGCCTGTGACCACCAGGTGGAGTGCTCAGGCAGAATGTAAATGAATACATATCAAAAAACTGACCGGCACATCCAAACTTAGATTCAGTGTGAACAGGTGCTAAACCTAGAGGATTCATAGGTTCCCATGCAGACAGACTTTTCTAAAGCGAGGATAGGCATTAGTTAGGGACCTGATATACGAGAAGAGCCTTGACGTGGCTATCAGGCTCACATAATTTGGCCATCTTATGCGCTAAGACTTCTCAATTTTTCATATTTCTAAGGTAATGATGTAATTCATTTTTCATATTTTTCATATTTTGTGTTTGCAAGCTATAGCGCTACAGTGTGCTACCTTTTCTTCTTGTATGTATATGAGTTGGTGACTCTAGGTTTAG
Organism: Oophaga sylvatica; assembly: GCA_033576555.1. Taxonomy (NCBI): domain Eukaryota; kingdom Metazoa; phylum Chordata; class Amphibia; order Anura; family Dendrobatidae; genus Oophaga; species Oophaga sylvatica. The sequence continues at coordinate 30,667,067 of JARQOD010000001.1, forward strand.
CACCTGTTCACACTGAATCTAAGTTTGGATGTGCCGGTCAGTTTTTTGATATGTATTCATTTACCTTCTGCCTGAGCACTCCACCTGGTGGTCACAGGCCTTTTAATTACAGCAGGTTCATCACCCCTCCACAGAGATGTAGATTTTAGTCTGAAAAGAGGATTCATAGGTTCCCATGCAGACAGACTTTTCTAAAGCGAGGATAGGCATTAGTTAGGGACCTGATATACGAGAAGAGCCTTGACGTGGCTATCAGGCTCACATAATTTGGCCATCTTATGCGCTAAGACTTCTCAATTTTTCATATTTCTAAGGTAATGATGTAATTCATTTTTCATATTTTTCATATTTCGTGTTTGCAAGCTATAGCGCTACAGTGTGCTACCTTTTCTTCTTGTATGTATATGAGTTGGTGACTCTAGGTTTAGCACCTGTTCACACTGAATCTAAGTTTGGATGTGCCGGTCAGTTTTTTGATATGTATTCATTTACCTTCTGCCTGAGCACTCCACCTGGTGGTCACAGGCCTTTTAATTACAGCAGGTTCATCACCCCTCCACAGAGATGTAGATTTTAGTCTGAAAAGAGGATTCATAGGTCCCATGCAGACAGACTTTTCTAAAGCGAGGATAGGCATTAGTTAGGGACCTGATATACGAGAAGAGCCTTGACGTGGCTATCAGGCTCACATAATTTGGCCATCTTATGCGCTAAGACTTCTCAATTTTTCATATTTCTAAGGTAATGATGTAATTCATTTTTCATATTTTTCATATTTCGTGTTTGCAAGCTATAGCGCTACAGTGTGCTACCTTTTCTTCTTGTTGAGTTTCTCGTGACATTGCTATGTCATATGAGCACTGCAGCCAATCACCAGTCACTATGGTGCTACTGCATTCTCACTTCTTCCCTTTATCTGACATTCGTCTAAGAAAAATGAGCACAGCAGTCTTAAACCGTCCAGTGATTGTTATGCTATGTGAGCCCTGCAGTCAATGTCAAGAGAGCCCTGGTAGATATCACTGGAAGGGAACTGAAGCATAAGGCGAGTATATTATGTTTTTATTTTAGAATTGGAGTTAATTCATTTAAAAAATGGATATCAGGATACTTTTGTGGCTAGTACTGGTGTCGTGGTATCATGGCTTTGCCCAACATTAGCTTAATGCCAGGCACAAAAGTAACCCCCTACTTATTAAAGGGGCTTTCTCTTACTTTTAAAATTGTCAAATTTGCCAGTTTTGGCAGCAGCAGAGACTCAGAACTGGACCTGGGTATGGTTAGTTAAAGAAGCACTCCTCCTCCCTCCATTAAAAGTTTTATCCTTTTAATATATTGCAGTTATCATATTATATAGCACTGTGTACTTATAATTGCTCATTTTGCCTTTCTACCCAGTTAATTTTTTTTTTCTGCTCTATGTAGAAACACGAAGTCTCTCTTCCCTGCATTTATAATAATAATCTTTATTTTTATATAGAGCTAACATATTCCGCAGCTCTTTACAGTTTGCACACATTATCATCGCTGTCCCCGATGGGGCTCACAATCTAAATTCCCTATCAGTCTGTCTTTGGAATGTGGGAGGAAACCGGAGAACCCGGAGGAAACCCACGCAAACACAGGGAGAGCATACAAACACCTTGCAGATGTTGTCCTTGGTGGTATTTGAACCCAGGACTCCAGCGCTCTTGCAGCGCTAACCACTGAGCCACCGTGCTGCCCGGTATCATTAGTCTTTTCAACTCCTGACCCAGCTGCTCCTCTTCTCCCTTCAGCGGACAAGCTGAATCCTTCTAATCTCTATGTAGAAACAGGAGGTCAATTTTCCCTGCATGAGTGATGACTCATGCAGTGAAAATTGACCTCCTGTTTCTACATAGAGCTTAGAAGGATTCAGCTTGTCCGTACACACATAAAGCCCTGCCCTGCCCTGCCCTGCCCTGCCCTAGGCTCTATTTGATTGTGCACCTGTGTCTGGGCCTGTTTCACCCTTCATCTGTGGTTGCTGGTTTGACAGTGTGGAGGTCAGATCTGAAATGTCCTTCTCCGGACCTGGTCGGCCTTTACCTGCTCTTGCCTTACTGGCACCATGGGAGTGATTCAGCAATGCTTCAGGTATTTTTGCATTTTTTTTTGCAGTCTTGCTTTTAATACATTTAGGAGGCCGTAATGACACAGCGAATATAAAAAACGCAGAGTAGGACTGCCCCATATGAGAATGCCATGTGGTGGCTCAAAGAATTGATAAATTATTTGCCAAATGTCTCATTTTTAAATACAGTTAGAAACCAATATGTGCATATGCACTTTATGTATTGCATGCTGACCATAGGCAGCGCTGGCTTCTCCCCTTTTTTACCATACAGCATCATCAGCGAAAAAATTATAGCTCGCATAATAAAGCGATGCAAAAATAATTATTTTTATATAAAATTGTTTTTATTGTACAAAAGCGCCAAAACATAAAAAAATTATATAAATGAGTTATCGCTGTAATCGTACTAACCACATGCGGAACGGTATAAATATAAAAGAAATTCATGAATTGCTGATTTTTGTTCATTCTAACCTCCCAAAAATCGTAATAAAAAGCGATCAAAAAATGTCACGTGCCCAAAAATGGAACCAATAAAAATGTCAACTCGTCCCGCAAAGAATAAGACCTCATATGACTCTGTGGGCCAAAATATGCAAAAATTATAGCTCTCAAAATGTGGTGATTCAAAAACTATTTTTTGCAATAAAAAGCATCTTTTAGCGTGTGACAGGTGTCAAACATAAAAACCTGCTATAAATAGTAAATCAAACCCCTCTTTATCACACCTTAGTTAGGGAAAATAATAAAATAAAAAAAATGTATTTCCATTTTCCCGTTAGGGTTAGGGTTGGGATTAGGGTTAGGGGTGTGTTAGGGTTAGGTTTGTGGTTAGGGTTATGGTTGGGATTAGGGTTAGGGGTGTGTTGGGGTTAGGGTTGGAGTTAGAATTGGGGGGTTTCCACTGTTTAGGCACATCAGGGGCTCTCCAAATATGACATGGCGTTTGATCTCAATTCCAGCCAATTCTGCGTTGAAAAAGTCAAACGGCACTCCTTCCCTTCCGAGCTCTGGCATGCACCCAAACAGTAGTTTACCCCCACATATGGGGTATCAGCATACTCAGGACAAATTGCACAATAACTTTTGGGGTCTTGTTACTCTTGGGAAAATAAAAATTGGGGTAAAAAGATAATTTTTGTGGAAAAAAATGATTTTTTAATTTTACGGCTCTACGTTATAAACTTGTGTGAAGCACTTTGGGGTTCAAATTGCTCACCACAGATCTAGATAAGTTCCTTAGGGGGTCTAGTTTCCAAAATGGTGTCATTTGTGGGGGGTTTCCATTGTTTAGGCACATCAGGGGCTCTCCAAATGCGACATGGCGTCCAATCTCAATTCCAGCCAATTTTGGTTGGAAAAAGTCAAATGGCGCACCTTCCATTCTGAGCTCTGCCGTGCGCTCAAACAGTGGTTCCCCCCCCCACATATGGGGTATCAGCGTACTCAGGACAAATTGGACAACTTTTGGGGTCCAATTTCCTTGGGAAAAATCAAAAATTGGGGACTAAAAAATCATTTTTGTGGAAATGTTTTTTTGTTTTTTTTCACACCCAGGCATTATAAACTTTTGTGAAACACTTGGGGGTTCAAAGTGCTCACAACAGATCTAGATAAGTACCTTAGGTGGTCTAGTTTCCAAAATGGTGTCACTTGTGGGGGGTTTCCACTGTTTAGGCGCATCAGGGGCTCTCCAAATGCGACATGGCGTCCAATCTCAGTTCCAGCCAATTTTGGTTTGAAAAAGTCAAACGGCGCTCCTTCCCTCATGAGCTCTGCCGTGCGCCCAAACAGTGGTTTTCCCCCACATATGGGATATTGGCGTACTCAGGAGAAATTGCACAACAACTTTATCTGTCCATTTTCTCCTTTTACCCTTGTGAAAATAAAAAAAATTTGTAAAAGATCATTTTTGGGACTAAAAAGTTAAATGTTCATTTCTTCCTTCCACGCTGTGAAGCACCTGATGGGTTAATAAACTTCTTGAATGTGGTTTTGAGTACCTTGAGGGGTGCAGTTTTAAGAATGGTGTCACTTTGGGGTATTTTCTGCCATATAGACCCCTCAAAGTGATTTCAAATGTGATGTGGTCCCTAAAAAAAATGGCTTTCTAAATTTTGTTGTAAAAATGAGAAATCACTGGTCAACTTTTAACCCTTATAATTTCCTAACAAAAAAAATTTTGGTTCCAAAATTGTGCTTATGTAAAATAGACATGTGGGAAATGTTATTTATTAACTATTTTGTGTGACATATTTCTCTATTTTAAGGGAATAAAAATTAAAATTTTGAAAATTGCAAAATTTTCAAAATTTTCACCATATTTCCATTTTTTTCAAAAATAAACGCAAGTTACATTGAAGAAATTTTACCACTAACGTGAAGTACAATATGTCACGAGAAAACATTCTCAGAATCGCGAAGATCCGTTGAAGCGTTCCAGAGTTATAACCTCATAAAGAGACAATGGTCAGAATTGTAAAAATTGGCCAGTCATTAACGTACAAACCACCTTTGGGGGTAAAGGGGTTAAGAAAGTGTTTTTTTTTTTTTAACTTCATCCTGGATACATGAGTTTTCCAAAATGGAAAAACCTCTTTAAACTGGTTAATTAATGTTGATGAACTGTTTACTCAACAACCTAATGGTTGGAATTGATTGTGTCAAGATATTTGATTCGGAGGTTCAGATGTGTCCAGAATGCTTAATTTACATTCCGAGTTAAGATTTTTGACCAATCACTGCATCTGTTTATTACCTGGCTTCAAACTTTGTTAATTGCTTTGATGTTGTAATGGAACAGTTAGGGAAAGCTGTTTCTTTTTCAGCAAAGTTCTAGTGGAAAAGGACCCATTCTCAAAGAGCTAACCCTATGAACAGCGGGCGCCCTGCAGCCCTGACCTGAGTTTCTCATTCACTTTCTGTGGTTTAGAATTTTCTATGCCTTCTTTTTCCCTCCGCCGTGCATGTTGTAGGCCAAATTAACTTGTCTATTTTGAAATGCTAGAAGTCCAGGAAGTCCTTCCGCCGACACATTCGTGTGTAAGGTCATGTTTTCATAGGACTGAGTGTAACTGCGTTCTCAGGTGACAAACTCACGTCTTAGGTTGCAGCACTGCGCAACAAGAAAAAAAAGACGTGCGGCGGGAATCTGTGGATCAGTTGGCTGTTATTATCTGGACATGTTACAAAGCCAAAACCTCTAGACAGAACAAGCAGGAAGTCGATGTCTATCATTTAACAGTTCTTTATTAGTATGGCATGTTTTTACACAAGTAAAAGCGATTCACAATTGTTTTTTATTAGGTCTACAAATAAAAGCACTGCAGTGTCATCCTCTCAATTTTGTTCTGTCCTCACTGCGTCAGAGGAGCTCTCCAACAGCTCTCGGCAGATGAGCGAAACTGAACTATAATGTTCGGGGTTTGTACCGGAGATCTAGTGTTCGGTGCTGAACTCTGAATATGGACTTCGAGAGAGATTTATTAAGGAGAACCTGTCAGCACTTTTTTGGGCTGTCAGCTAAAAATATTTAATTTAGTGTCAGCTATGCATTACACAACTACACCTGAAACCCCCTGATGTCAGCTATGCTTCACATACTGAAACCCTATCCTATGCATACACAACTACATCTGAAACCCCCTGATGTCAGCTATGCATTACACAACTACGACACACAAAAAATGGAGCAGAATACCATAGATCAAAGACCAGAATAATTATCCAAGTAAATATACATTTTTTCAATATAAAGTGGTCAGTACAGGCTATTTAGTAAAACATTATTCGATTATAATAGGAAAAAGACATCCAAAGCTAAAGCAGTCAGGTGGACCTGTGTCCACTGCTAGATGTAAATAAAACTACCCTTTACAAAAACATGGAAAGCATGGGACAAAATATTTCTATATAATGGATATAAGTACACAGTATCTTAGTGTCCCTTCCCGCAGATTTCTTAATCATATAGCTCTGCCTCCAAAAACATATCAACATGCTCGTGCAAAATATGTGCTCATTGTCCGGATCTATGGGCACAATACTAATGGAACAGCAATATCAGGGTGAAGGTAGCAGGATCGGCTTACCCATGTTAGTGAGACCAGGAAGGAACGCGCCCCTATGCTCGTTTCGCAGTCGCTTCCTCTGGGGGCTGAGATGTATAGAGAGACCCCACAGAACGCCCTTAAATATCATACCTAATTTGGAGGATGTAAACCATCTGTTGACTCCGTGTCCAAGCATCCACGCGGTGTCCGCCGGCGGCGCGCCCCATGGGTGCACCCTGATGACGTCAATGGGGCGAGACAGCGCCGACAAACACTGCGAGAAGGCGAGGACAACGGCAGTCCATGGCGCATGCGCAGTGCGAATGATGCACTGACGGCCATCTTTGATTCAGGAGGAGATGCCCAAAAATGTGTAATCAGCACCATAGACCATTCATTACAGAAAAAGAAGAATATGCATGTATATATATGTATGCCATAGCGCCGCAATATACAATGTCTATCAGTATTCCAAACCGAATTATAAATATATAAACATATGTAAGAATAGTTTTCATAGTATTGAACCATTTATTATAAAATGGCAGATCCTTACTAATCAGACATACATATAACTATGAAACATGGATAGAGTAAGGCATTATACTAATGTCATAACGAAAGCATGAAAAAGATAATCGAGAGACAAAGATGATATTCATCATCCTCTTCCATATTCATCAGTCAGCTCTTCTCCCTGTTTCTTACTCTTCGGCATCATTTCATATGCATCAAACACAACGGGCACCAATCGAATTAGATGGTATATAGAATGAAATTCATCCTCTCTTTTAGTATCTTAGATGATATGGATAAATAGCTGTATTATTGAAACAAGAAAACAAGTTAAAATATTAATAAAAACACACAGGCGCAGAAATCGACAATGGCAGAGACAAAAACGACTACAAATATGATACAAAACTCAGTTGTTCATTCAAGCCACCAGGAACCATGGTATTCAGTATTGTTATCCAACGGCATTCTTTTTGTGCCAGAATACGGTTGGCATTGCCCCCACAAATCCCCAAATTCACATGATCAATACCTTTAATTTTTAGATCACTAGATTTACAATTATGTTTTAAACGAAAATGTCTGGGGAGTGTTTTCAATGAGTCAACATCATTCACCTCACGGGCGGCCTCAATATCACGAATATGCTCACGTGTCCTTATCCGCAATTCGCGTGATGTGAGTCCTACATAAATGAGATCACAGGAGCATCTAGCATAATACACCACATGCGTAGTAGAGCATGTGATGTAATCCCTAATTTCAAAGTTCTTGAGGCTGTCCGATGAGGTGAAGGACGTGGCTCTTACATGGTTCCTGCAGGCTAAACAACTACGCATGGGAAGAATCCAGTTCTCTTCTCCCTATGTCCAAACGGGGATTTGACTTTAGCCACATAGTGGCTGGACACTAATGTGTCCTTAAGATTTTTGCCCCGTCTTGCTGTCATCTGGGGATACAGTGGGAGACGCTGCTTCAAAACGGGATCAGTCAGCAAAACAGGCCAGTGTTTACGTAATATATTACGCATATTATCCCATTGTTGGTTATAAGTGGAGATAAATCTTATTGTACCATCTTTCTCGTTAGATCTCTTTTTAGGTGCTCCCAACAAATCTGCTCTATTTGTTCCTCTTGCCCTTCTGTAACCGTTCTTAATACAGCGGTTGCTGTAGCCCCGATCCCTAAATCTGTGCCCAAGGTCCACAGCCTACCTCTCAAATAATGCATCAGTAGTGCAAATACTACGAGCCCGAAGGTATTGGCCCGTCGGGATAGCACTGATGGTGGAGGATAGATGGTCCGATGTTGCATACAATAGAGAATTAACCGAAGTCTCCTTTCGATATAAATCGGTCTCGATACGACCGCCATCCACCACATTAATCTGAATATCCAGAAATGAAACTGTATGATAATCATATTGATACGTAAGTCTGATATTAGAGTCATTGCGGTTCAACCTCACCATAAATTCATCCAATTCAAACGTGGACCCCTGCCACAAAAACAAAATATCATCAATATAACGGTACCATCCAAGGATCTGGGGAGCGGCTTCCGTGCCGTCCAACAGCAAACCCCTCTCCCAATATCCAAGAAAGGTTTGCATATGAAGGCGCACAAGACACCCCCATTGCTGTACCCCGCTTCTGCAAATAAAAACGATCCTTGAATGTAAAGAAATTATGGGTGAGGATGAACCGCAGCAAGTCTAATATCAGCTCACGCAAATCTGGATCTAGATTACTGGTTTCAAGATAAAACTGAACAGCTTCAAGTACATGAGTGTGGTGGATGGAGGTATATAAAGATTCAACATCAGCCACCACTCATCCCTAAAATTCATCAATGGATTCCGGGATAGAAGAGTATAGGTATCACTATCCCTAAGCTGCCTATATGCTTCCCACTCATATTTTGCAACAGGCCATACCACCAATTTCCCCCCTTGTCAGCAGACTTGATGACCACATCTTGTAACTTTCTCAAATCATCTAGAGCCTAACGTTGCTCAAAATTAAGATTATCCCTATTTTTCTGATTTTTAACCAATTTCAGATCCTCAGTTACCAATCTTGTAAAGATGTCCACCTGTGGACAAAGTGACAAGGGGGAAAAAGTGGTGGACTTGGGTAGAATAGATGACGGTAAAGTACCTGAATTTCCCGGAATGTACTCGCGTTCCAGTTCCTCCAATGTAATAATTGCTTCATGTTCCATGATTGCACTGTCACTTAGACCGGACCTATGTCTAGAGTGTAATTTGTGTAGAACCAACTTCCGAGAGAATAAATGAAGGTCCTTTAGTGCTACAAAGAAGTCAAAATTATTAGATGGAGCGAACGTGAAACCAAGACTTAAAACTTCAATTTGTGTATTAGTTAGAGGGTAAGAAGACAAATTATTCACCTCCATAGTGTTTGTTCTTTGTTTTTTATCAACCGGGGAGGAGGTGGGAAGGTTTCTTTTAGAGTTTTTCTTATCCCCCCACTTCGGTCTATGCATCCTGAGATAATCTCTTCTATCCCATGTATTTCTAGAGTCCTCTGGAACTTGATTTTTATCTTCAATAGATGACAGAGATGATATAGATGTGGAGCGACCACGAGAGGATGAAGATCTATATCTTGACTTATTTTGTCTCCTCTATACACTTGACCGTTTTGAAAGTCTGTCTGATCCCATTGAAATTTTCGTGTTTTAGAATCAACCAATTCTCTTTCCCATTTTATCTGTTCCACATCTATCTCTTCCCTTAGTTGTTTCACTTTCTCAGGGGATAATTGTTTATTCACATTATCTTCAATATTTTTAAGTTCCCCATCCAATTCATTAAGAGATAGTGAATTAGATTTAATTAGTAACTCCAAAAATGTTTTGGAGCATTGTGAAGCAGCACCTTCCCATGTTTTAATAAATTCCTCATTATTGATGGAGAATGAAGGAAAAATCTGGACACGTAACCCACGTGGGACAAGACCATTGCTTACATATCTCTCTAAAAAGGCTCTGTTCCACCAAATGCGGGCTCGTCTATGTAATAAAGCATTACACAACTACATCTGAAACCCCCTGACTCCCCATGTATCATCCATAAATACCTTTTTTATTCCTCCTGCGCTGTATGGTAATCTGTTCTGTCCGGTCCGATGGACGTGGCTTAGTTTCCGTCTCTTCTCCCCTCCTTAGCTTGCTGTACGGGTTCCTTGCTGTGAATATCACAGATCGCGTACAGTTTTCGCGCGAGCGCATTGTGCTTTGCCCAACTGTGGGCAAAGCAGAAAAGCAGTATTGCGCTTGCGTCAGCATACGCGATTGGTTTCTTTGGCCCGAAAGTATTTCGCTGCCATTTCTGTGTTCCCTGCTGCCGGAAACCTTTCAAAAGCCCTGGAGAGAAGACCTGAAGAATAGCAAAGACTTTTTCCTCAGTGATTAACTTTGCTATTCTTCCGGTCTTCTCTCCAGCCCTTTTGAAAGGTTTCCAGCGTCAGGGAACACAGAAATGGCAGCGAAATACTTCCGGTACATAGAAAGCAATCGCGTAAGCCGGCGCATGCGCAATACTGCTTCTCAGGTTGGCCCACAGTTGGGCAAAGCATACTACGCACGCGCGAGATGCCTTTCAGATGTGCACGCACCAAAACTACGTGATCGCTGAAATTCACAGCAAGGAATGCGTAGAGCAAGCGAGTAGGGGGTGGAGAGATGGAAACTAAGACATGCCCATCGGACCGGACCGAGCATATTATCATACGGCGGGGGAGAAATAAAAAAGGTATTTATGGATGATACATGGGGAGTTGAGGGGTATCAGAAGTAGTTGTGTAATGCATACTTGACACTAAATTAAATGATAATTTTAGCTGGTAGCCCAAAAAAGTGCAGACAAGTTCCCTTTAAGCTCCAAAGTTCGAGTCCTCATAAAATTCGATGGGGTTCGGGTTCAAGTTCGGGTACAGTTCTGCTTCCCGAACCAAAATTTGGACTAAAGTTCAAACCCAAACTTTCACAGGTTAGCTCATCCCTAACTCTGAGTTTTCCTGAAGTTAATATAAGCTCAAGGCTAAAAAAAAAATTGATAAATTCATACAATAGAAAAATGGTTGTGAAAAAAAACCAGTTCCCACAAACAGCATCATAAAACATACCCTCATGTGGCTACAGGGTGTCCCTAAAGTCTGGACACACAGGAATTCTCATTGACTAGAATGTACTAAAATTGATGGCAAAGTGGATTCATTACATAGAGTTTACATGAATTTTGCAAAGTGCATCAACCTTTGCATCGCAAATGATGGAAATCATATTGAAGAAGTTATTTGATATTCCAATTGAATATAATCTAAATAAATTTATTTTCTTGAAAATTATGTATTTTTACCTTTGGTGGGGCAATTCTACAGGGGAAGAATAGCTCTGTATGAAGTTCAAGACCTGGAGCTACAGTACAGTCGTCTGGCAAACAAAGCGTTATAGAGATTGCCGGTAAGTACCAGCTCGGTAATGACCAACTCATTGACGTCCCACAAAAACCAACTGCTAATAACTTGACAATCCTTATGGCTAGGTTCATATGGCTGTTATGATAGTGTAACAACTCACTTGCGAAAATAGGTAACATTAAAAACTAGTTCTTGTTCCATTACAGACTAAAGATCCTGACCCTGCTGTCCCTAGTGGTTTCTGCGTGAGCTGAGATAGCCCTAATCACAGACTAGACAATGGCAACTTGGACCTATTCTTTCTGAAAGGCCGTCGAGCGCTTCACGTTTCTCCTAAAGAATCAGAGGGCAGAGTGTAAATTACCTACAAAAAGGAAAGTGTGCTGATATAGAAAGAGATGCCAGAATGAGTAAAACCACAAAATATGAAATAAAGGTTTAAGCATGTACTATTAGAAAATATGCTGCCAACTTCATAAAAAGAAACCGAAGATATGTGCAGGGTAAAGAACAAACAGCAAAGAGATAAACTGTAGCTGGTCTTTATATGAATGGCTTAGACTACAGCAGTATGGCAGGAAATCCAAATGAGACCATCACCAGCAAGGGGAAAGTAAATAAAGCCACACCCAAAAGGTGATAGGTCAGACTAATGAGTAAATGAAAACACCTGTTACCCTAAAAAGACTGAATCAAGGATGCCAGGAACTAAACACCCAAAGAAAAGGTGTATCTGCTTTGCCTTGGCAGACAGAGAAGCTGACCACAAAGCGCAGGCTCAAGGGTTCGAACCCAGATGCATGACAGCTGTATTAGAAAAAAAAGTCACATCTTCAAGTTGTAATCCGCTCTGTTTTCGATTTTAGGTGATTGTTTGTATTGTGGAGAGGTGCAGGAGCTGCCTTATATTGCATATGATCTTTAGTCGTTGTGGAAAGTTGTTAATGTGAACTAGTCCATAGGTTACTATTGGTTGGTGTGCTGTCCATTGTGCATACAGAAAGCACAGTGACTGAAAATGCTGATGCTTGAACCCAGTCTAATAAAAGCATTCTCCAGGTAGCACTGCCTGTTTTTAGTCTTTTATTCACACTTCAGTCATTCTTGCCTGTGTTGTCAGTTTTTTTTCACTGAGTACACACTGACTCATCATGTGGGGCTGTTCTTATATCAGACTTCTTTTGCTGACTGTATCAAAGAAATAATTGTCAACCCCGCAATACTTTGGTCCATTTTGCCGACCAAACATGCCCATTCAACTGAATATTGTAGGTTGGTAAGAAAAGTAGACAGCACATTGATGGCCTCCTAGTGCTGCAGTTTTTTTTACTGACAAGTCATTGGGAGAATACTTAGGAATCTTCCATCAATGGACCCAAAAAATGGACCCAAATGGTTTGAAAAACAGATTCAGCATGCTGAGCAAAATTGATAAAAAAAAATTGTTCTGGATGTGGAAAAAAAAATCACTGGGAATAAAGCCTTAGACTAGAGTCACACCATATAATCAGTCCGATAATGCTAATTATAGTTTGATCAGAGTGTGTGCCGATTTTCTCAGCTGAGTAGAAGAGAAAAATTCTCCATCTTCTCCGTTCAGTCTTTCTGTGAAAACTCACCTGCACTCAGATGTCATCTGAATGCGGTCTGATTTTTTTCCACTTACCCACAGATATGACTTGCCAAGTGTGATCCGATTGAATGTAACTTGTGCATGCTGCAATTTTTTTTCCTCGGTTTGACTCGGGCTGAGAAAATTGGACATGTACACTGCCGCATATCGATGTGTACCAGTAGACCTCACAGCGGGTTCCATTCTATGCTGGCTTTCATACAAGAGTGAAAACTCGATACCACCGTGAAATAGTGGGAAATCAAATATCACTTGGAGCTGTGAAGAATATTGGCCATATACTTCCATGTCAATCATCTGTATCCTATTGGGAATGGAATGGAATAAAACCCCTTCAATACATGCCGTGGTAGCGTGACACCTGGCCAGCTTCAAACATGATTCACACCCCCACCAGCCAGCTGGTGTGCAACCTTCCACAGGCAGATCCCCTGTGGATCCAAGCCATGCAGCCTGAGTTCTTTGTTCAGTCAAGTAGGATTTCACAAAGGAGATATGGATTTACTTAATACGTCATATCTGTACATCATGTATATTTCCGAGATCCCCAGAACAGGGCAAGCCCCTTCCTGGTCTCGAGCCATACTAACAAGCACAGAAAAGGAGATACATGGAACAACAAGTAGCAGCTAGGTAGCAAAATTGTGTCTAGTCTCTATGAGTAGCAGCAGCCCGATGGGATCTGATGGCGCCAGAACCGCTGCCCTCGCACATCCCAGAAAGAGTTAAGAATGATCTTTCTTATTTATCTCCAAACCTCTAGGGGAGGGGATTTAGGTTCAGCCCAGAGGGCAGGAGGGGAGTGACCCAGAGGCTTAAATGCTTGTGTGAAGCTACTGGTGCGGGTTTCTGACACGATATAACCCTATTAACGGACCAGGCATATATCGAAGGTTCTGTTTCACTGATGCTAGTGAAAGGGGCCTCTCAGCTTGTTGGGTTGTGGGTGAGTTTGGTGCCACGTCAGTGACTGCGTGGGCTATCTTCTCTCACTCCCCGTGCCTTCCTGGGCCTGTGTGGACAGGGGCGTGTCTGTGTCAAACTGTGCCAAGCTGACACGTGTCCTCAGGGGATTCGGAACGTCACGTTGGTACAAGTGGGGACAACTTACCATTTGATCCCGCTGACATAATATTGACGTCAGGCCGGGTGGCGAGATGTGGATCCTTCACGCTCATCACAGATGCCATTAACTGGTATAGATCCCATATACTCACAGATGTGTACTGAGTGGAATAAGTAATTACTGGAGTAACCAAAGAAGAAGAATGCAAATAGTATTAGTATCCCTTGTCCGCTTGTTCATAAACATGTAAATCCATTACTGAAGATCTGCCACTCCTGTTCTAGATTGTTGTTTCAGATTGAACAGCTTTTTTGCATATTGCAATTAAGTACTATTTGTACAACCATTTAAAATTTATGGACTTTGCATTACTATATTTAATAAGGGTTTATCATACGGTATAATTATACTCTGTGTTGTCTGGCAAAATAAGTATTTTTAAGTAAATGGCTTTATTTCATGCCAGCTGCTAAATAAAACAGAGACATGTTTATTTTTCCTGCCAAATCAAATCTGAGCCTGTTTCAGTGACTGGCTCTACAGTCTTCCGTAAATTCCCAAGGCGATTATAGTGGTATTACTCGTAAAAAGGCCAGCATTACAGCAAAATGTATCTATCTTTAATTGGCATCCGGAATGAATCTCTCATACTGCTGAAGTGTCTTCAAGTCGCTCATAAAAGTAACATAACCGGAGTCAAACTATCCACTAATAAAACGTTCAAGAAAAATATTGTGTGTTTTGTCAACACCTAAGTATATCAAATGGAAGAGTGTCAGGAGCGGGCTATAAGGAGGGAATTAAAAAGTTTTAGGAGCAAACCTAATATTGTAAAGTATAAATATGGGAGAAGTCAGGAAATAAGATAAATTAACATTACTGTTGAGCTAAGACATCGTCAACCCTTATGGTGGTAAGAAAATAATATCTTGCAGCCGTGGTCACATGCCTAGAGACGGAAGGATCTACCACTTTTCCTATGAAACTCAAATGGGTTGTCCAGGCTTGGGGTTCAAGTCTGCAGTCACTCTATGTGACTACAGACTAGCTAATCCTCACAGTATGTGCTGTCAGCAATCGCCAGTGCCGGAGAGGGTGGTTATGTGACTGCAAGGATGTAATTTGCCACATTCCTACTAGATGTATCCAAACTGGACACGTCTAGTCAGCATGTGTACAGTAGAGAAAAAAAGTATTTAGCCACCAATTGTGCAAGTTCTCCCACTTAAAAGATGAGAGAGGCCTGTAATTGACATCATAGGTAGACCACAACTATGAGACTCAAAATAAGAAAACAAATCCAGAAAATCACTTGTTGATTTGCAAGATTTATTTTGCAAATTATGCTGGAAAATAAGTATTTGTCACTAAAAACATGCAAGATTTCTGGCTCTCACAGACCTGTAACTTATTTAAGAGGCTCCTCTGTCCTTCACTGACCTGTAGTAATGGCTCCTGTTTGAACTTATCAGTATAAAAGACACCTGTGCACAACCTCAAACAGTCACACTCCAA
Source organism: Oophaga sylvatica (assembly GCA_033576555.1). Taxonomy (NCBI): domain Eukaryota; kingdom Metazoa; phylum Chordata; class Amphibia; order Anura; family Dendrobatidae; genus Oophaga; species Oophaga sylvatica. The sequence goes on from JARQOD010000001.1 coordinate 30,682,392, forward strand.
ACCCCACATGGTGAAGACCAAAGAGCTGTCGAAGGACACCTGAAACAAAATTGTAGCCCTGCACCAGGCTGGGAAAGCTGAATCTGGAATAGGCAAGAAGCTTGTTGTGATGAAATCAACTGTGGGAGCAATAATAAGAAAATGAAAGACATACAAGACTATTGATAATCTCCTTCGATCTGGGGCTCCACGCAAGATTTCACCCCGTGGGGTCAAAATGAACACAAGAACAGTGAGCAAAAATCCCAGAACCACACGGGGGACCTAGTGAATGACCTGCACAGGCATGGGACCACTGTAACAAAGGCTACCATCAGTAACACACTACGCCGCCAGGGACTCTACAGTGCCAGACGTGTCCCCCCTGCTTGAGCCAGTACATGCCTGGGCCCATCTGAAGTTTGCTAGAGAGCATTTGGATTATCCAGAAGAGTATTGGGAGAATGTCATATAGTCTGATGACACCAAAGTAGAACTGTTTGGTAGAAACAAAATCGTCGTGTTTGGAGGAGACAGAATGCTGAGTTGCATCCAAAGAACACCATACCTACTGTGAAGCATGGGGGTGGCAACATCATGTTTTGGGGCTGTTTCTCTGCAAAGGGACCAGGACGACTGATCCGTGTACATGAAAGAATGAATGGGGCCATGTATCGTGAGATTTTGAGTGCAAACCTCCTTCATCAGCAAGGGCATTGAATATGAAACGTGGATGGGTCTTTCAGCATGATAATGATCCCAAGCACACCGCCAGTGCAATGAAGGAGTGGCTTCATAAGAAGCATATGAACATCCCCGAAATCTGTAGGATAGGGCTTTTGCAAATGATTTTTAAGAAGTTGCCCTAAATCTTTATTTCTCGTTATGAGTTAACTATACTGTATGTATAAGTGTAGACCTATAATAAAGACTAAACGTGGAAATAAATGTTCACATTAATCGAGAGATCTATTTGCCTTCATTGTTAGTATTTGTTCGATATTTTACATCAGTATTTGTAAGCCAAAACCAGGAGTAGGTGAAAAATGCAGAAGTGGTGGTGGGTTTCTATTATACGAGAGGCATTCATTAAAGATTTCCTTTGACCCACTTCTATTTATCACAGGATGCTGAAAGTGCACATACTGTATGTAATGATATAAGTCTCTATAGGTCACGTGCCAGTTTGCAACTCAGAACTGATAGCGGTCTTGATTTTACAGGTGCTGAAGTGGTGTGAGGTTTGATAATGGACCCAGTGGAATACAGAGTAGTCATCAAGTTCCTTTATGTGAAAGGCCACACACCAAAGGAGATGTTCGATGAGATGAAAGAAGTTTATAGTGATGATTCCTCATCATATGATGTAGTCAAGAACTGGCTTTATTCAATGCAAATGTGTTCAGACTTTAGTGCAAACAGCTCCAATTCCAGGGCGATCGCACTCTGCTATTGATTCACACCCCATCCAGCAATTGGAGGTCGCCATTTTGGAAAATCACCACGTAACCATTTGCCACCTAGCCCAAAATGTCAAGATTAATGTGGGATCCGGGGAAAAAATCATCCAAGACCACATTCACATGCATATGGTATCCGCTCTCTGGGTTCCTCGACTGCTCACAGCTTTCCAGAAGCAGGAACGAGTCGAATTCTCTTTGGCTCTATTGATGATGTGCCATAGAAACCAGGAGGACTTTTTCAACAGACTGATCACACAGGATGAAACCTGGGTCCATCACTATGATCCCATGACTAAACTCCAGTCGATGCAATGGAAGCATGATGATTCACCGCCTCCAAAGAAGGCATGTACCCAACCCTCTGCATGCAAAGTCATGCTCACCATATTTTGGGACCAGCATGGAGTAGTATTTCCTAGCAAATGGTACCATGATCACTGGAGCATACTGTTCTTCACTGCTGCGGAAATTGCGGGAGGCCATCAAAACCAAGAGACGTGGCATGCTCAACAAGGGTGTCCTCCTCCTGTAAGACAATGCACCAGTTCACAACTCACATGTTGCCCAAATGGAAGCATGCTCCTGTGGCTTTAAATTCTACCGCATCCCCCTAATTCAGCCGACCTCGTACCATGGACTTCCACCTCTTTCCAACAATCAAGTTATTTTTTGAAGGGCGAGCATTTTCCAGATGATGAGACTCTGATTTCTGAAGTCACAATGTGGCTTTTGGAGCAACCTATCGACTTCCACAAGCGAGGTGTTTACAGTTGTTTAATCCCTTTCTGCCATCCGACGTACTATCCCGTCCATGAAACCTGGACAATCTGACCATGGACGGGATAGTACTTCTCAGCGATCGTACGCACTCCCGATCGCGGCCGGGTGTCAGCTGATTATCACAGCTGACACCCGGCACATTAACCCCTGGCACACCGCGATCATTACCGGGGGGCACAGGGAAGCATCGCGCAGGGAGGGGGCTCCCTGCATGCTCCCCTGAGACCCTCAGAACAGCGTGATGTGATCCCATTAGCGAAAAAATAAAAAAGTTATAGCTCGCAGAATAAAGCGCTGCAAAAATAATTATTTTTTTTATATAAAATTGTTTTTATTGTATAAAAGCTCCAAAACATATAAAATGATATAAATGAGGTATCGCCGTAATCGTACTAACCCGAAGAATAAAACTGCTTTATCAATTTTACCACACACGGAACGGTATAAACGCCCCCCCAAAAGAAATTCATGAATTGCAGATTTTTGTTCATTCTAACCTCCCAAAAATCGAAATAAAAAGCGATCAAAACATGTCACGTGCTCAGAAATGGTACCAATAAAAATGTCAACTCGTACCGCAAAAAATAAGACCTCACATGACTTTGTGGGCCAAAATTTTCAAAAAGTATAGCTCTCAAAATGTGGTGATGCAAAAACTATTTTTTGCAATAAAAAGCGTTTTTTAACGTGATAGCCAATCATAAAAACCCGCTATTAATAGTAAATCAAACCCCCTTTATCACACCCTTAGGGAAAAATAATAAAATTTAAAAAGTGTATTTATTTCCATTTTCCCATTTGGGTTAGGGTTAGAGTTGGGGCTAAAGTTAGGATTAGGGTTAGGGTTGGGATTAGGATTAGGGATGTGTTAAGGTTAGGTTTGTGGTTAGGGTTATGGTTAGGGTTGGGACTAGGGTTAGGGGTGTGTTGAGGTTAGGGTTGGAGTTAGAAATAGGGGGTTTCCACTGTTTAGGCACATCAGGGGCTCTCCAAATGTGACATGGCGTCTGATCTCAATTCCAGCCAATTCTGCGTTGAAAAAGTCAAACGGTGCTCCTTCACTTCTGAGCTCTGCCATGCGCCCAAACAGTAGTTTACCCTCACATATGGGGTATCAGCGTACTCAGGACAAATTGCACAATAACTCTTGGGGTCCAATTTCTTCTGTTACCCTTGGGAAAATAAAAAATTGGGGGCGAAAATATCATTTTTGTAAAAAAAATGATTTTTTTGTTTTTACGGCTGTACGTTATAAGCTTCTGTGAAGCACTTGGGGCTTCATAGCGCTCACCACACATCTAGATAAGTTCCTTGTGGGTCTGTTTTACAAAATGGGGTCACTTGTGGGGGGTTTCCACTGTTTAGGCACATCAGGGGCTCCAAATGCGACATGACGCCCGCAGACCATTCCATCAAAGTCTGCAATCCAAAACGTCACTACTTCCCTTCCGAGCCCCGACGCTTGCCCATACAGTAGTTTTCTCCCACATATTTGGTATTAGCGTACTCAGGACAAATTGGACAACTTTTGGGGTCCAATTTCTCCTGTTACCCTTGGGAAAATAAAAAGTTGGGGACTAAAAGATCATGTTTGTGGAAAAAATATGATTTTTTTATTTTCATGCTCGGGCGTTATAAACTTTAGTGAAATACCTGGGGGTTCAAAGTTCTCACCACACATCTAGATAAGTTCCTTGAGGGGTCTAGTTTCTAAAATGGTGTCATTTGGGGGGTTTCCACTATTTAGGAAGATCAGGAGCTCTCCAAACACGACATGGCGTCCAGCCAATTCTGTGTTGAAAAAGTCAAACGGCGCTCCTTCCCTTCCGAGCTCTGCCATACACCCAAACAGTGGTTTACCCCCACATATGGGGTTTCAGCATACTTAGGACAAATTGCACAATAACTTTTGGGGTCCTGTTACCCTTGGGAAATTAAAAATTGGGGTGAAAAGATCATTTTTGTGGAAAAAATATGATTTTTTAATTTTACGACTCTACGTTATAAACTTGTGTGAAGCACTTGGGGGTTCAGATTGCTCACCACAATTCTAGATAAGTTCCTTAGGGGGTCTAGTTTACAAAATGGGGTCACTTTTGGTGGGTTTCCACTGTTTAGGCACATCAAGGGCTCTCCAAATGCAACATGGCGTCCAATCTCAATTCCAGCCAATTTTGGTTGGAAAAAGTCAAATGGTGCTCCTTCCATTCCGAGCTCTGCCGTGCGCCCAAACAGTGGTTCTCCCCCACATATGGGGTATCAGCGTACTCAGGACAAATTGGACAACAACTTTTGTGGTCCAATTTCTCCTGTTACCCTTGGGAAAATAAAAAATTGGTGACTAAAAGATAATTTTTGTGGGAAAAAAATAGGATTTTTTATTTTCATGCCCAGGCATTATAAACTTGTGTGAAGCATTTGGGATTCAAAGTGCTCACCACAGATCTAGATAAGTTCCTTGGGGGGGGTCTAGTTTCCAAAATGATGTCATTTGTGGGGGGTTTCCACTGTTTAGGCACATCTGGGGCCAGGGCCGGCTCCAGGCTTTTATGTGCCCCGGGCGAAAGAGTCTCAGTGGGCCCCCTTAACACAGACCACGATTCATGATGCATAGATACTGCAGAGAAATATGGGTATAGCACAACGCCAAACACTTCACTTCTTCCATTACATGACTGATATCTATTGTAAATTGTACAATAGCTCAAAAACCGCCAAATCCTCACAGCGCACAGTACAGACTGGACAGTACAGTCCTCCATACAATATTATGGGCACCACATAGTCTCCCCCTCATCACCCATATAATACCCCATGCAGGATGTCACCCCACCATCCCCCATATAATGCTCCATACAGAATACTGGACCCAATATAATGCTCCATACAGAATACTGGACCACATATAATGCTCCATACAAAATATGGAGCTCTCCTCTACACTGTGCTGCGTTCTGCACTGTTACAGCTCAGGAAAGGGCGCTGTGGAAAGACTCCCCATTATCATCATCATTGCCTTCCCATTATCATTGCCTCCCCATCATCATCAATGCCTCCCCATTAATATCATCATCATCATTGCCTTCCCATTATCATTGCCTCCCCATCATCATCATTATCATTGCCTCCCCATTAATATCATCATCATCATTGCCTTCCCATTATCATTGCCTCCCCATCATCATCATTATCATTGCCTCCCCATTAATATCATCATCATCATTGCCTTCCTATTATCATTGCCTCCCCATCATCATCATTATCATTGCCTCCCCATTAATATCATCATCATCGCCTTCCCATTATCATTGCCTCCCCATCATCATCATCATCATCGTCTCCTCACCACCATCACTGCCTGCCTCCCCCCACCACCATCACACATACAGCACCGCAGGCAGCACTCTCTCACATACACACAGGCACACACACACACACACACCAATCTCACCTGTCCGGCGTCCACGCGCTCACACACGCACACACACCGATCTCACCTGTCCGGCGTCCGCGCGCTCTCTGCCACAGCCGGCCGCTGAATGATGACGTCATTCAGCGGCGCTGCTGTGAGAGAGGAAGCGCCGGTGCGGGCGCCCCCTGGAGCTCGGAGCTGCGGCAGTGGAGGCACGGGGAGAGGTGAGTATTGCGCCGGCTCCTGCCGGGGCCCTGAGCAAGCGGTGGGGGCCCAGTGTCGGCGCTGACACCGCTAACGGGCGCCGGGGTGCCAACGGCGAGTGGGCTCCCCCGCCTGCTCAGGGCCCCGGCACTTGCCCGGGTGTGCCGGGTGCTGACGCCGGCTCTGTCTGGGGCACTGCAAACGGAACATGACCCCCATCAACGTCTACATTCCAAAACGTTATTACTTCCTTTCCAAACCCTGCCGTGTGCCCAAACAGTTTCCCCCCCACATATGGGGTATCAGCGTACTCAAGGACAAATTGGACAACTTTTGGGGTACAATTTCCTTGGGAAAAAATAAAAATTGCTAAAAATATTTTGTGGAAAATTGTTTTTTTTTTTTCACACCCAGTCATTATAAACTTTTGAGAAACACTTGGGGGTTCAAAGAGCTCACAACAGATCTAGATAAGTTCCATAGGGGGTCTAGTTTCCAAAATGGTATTACTTGTGGGGGTTTCCACTGTTTAGGCGCATCAGGGGCTCTCCAAATGCAACATGGCGTCCAATCTCAATTCCAGCCAATTTTGGTTTGAAAAAGTCAAACGGTGCTCCTTCCCTTACGAGTTCTTCCGTGTGCCCAAACAGTGGTTTTCCCCCACATATGGGGTATCGGCGTACTCAGGAGAAATTGCACAACAACTTTATCTGTCCATTTTCTCCTTTTACCCTTGTGAAAATAAAAAAAAGTTTGTAAAAGATCATTTTTGTGACTAAAAAGTTTAATATTCATTTTTTCCTTCCACGTTGCTTCAGCTCCTGTGAAGCACCTGAAGGGTTAATAAACTTCTTGAATGTGGTTTTGAGTACCTTGAGGGGTGCAGTTTTTAGAATGGTGTCACTTTTGGGTATTTTCTTCCATTTAGACCCCTCAAAACGACTTCAAATGTGAGGTGGTCCCTAAAAAAAAATGGCTTCGTAAATTTTGTTGTAAAAAAGAGAAATCGCTGGTCAACTTTTAACCCTTATAATTTCCTAACAAAAAAAAATTTTGGTTCCAAAATTGTGCTGATGTAAAGTAGACATGTGGGAAATGTTATTTATTAACTATTTTGTGTGACATATTTCTTTGTTTTAAGGGAATAAAAATTCAAAGTTTGAAAATTGCAAAATTTTCAAAATTTTCAGCATATTTGCGTTTTTTTCAAAAATAAACGCAAGTTATATTGAATAAATTTTACCACTTATGTGAAGTACAGTATGTCACGAGAAAACAGTCTCAGAATCGAGAATATCCGTTGAAGAGTTCCAGAGTTATAACCTCATAAAGAGACAGTGGTCAGAATTGTAGAAATTGGCCCGGTCATTAACGTGCAAACCACCCTTGGGAGTGAAGGGGTTAAAGAGATGGGAAAAGTGTATGTCCTAGGTGGCACCTATGGAGAGAAGGACTAATAACTGTGCCAAGCTTCATTGCTCTCAGTTTACAGGAAGTGGGTCAGGGGAAATCTTTAATGAACGCCCCTCGTACTTTTCTTCTAATTGCTGCACTCCGGATTTTGTCTTACAAATCCTGATGTTCTATGTTACGAGACTAATGTTAGGCTATCCTTCTGATATCAGCGGGTTCTGACGCCTCATGTTTATGTTGGCCTCCAACAGATCCCTGATAGATGACGTTGGGTAACAGAATTATCCGGCACATCTGATTTTGGACGAGTAATTCTTTTGTTCTCTAACAGATAAGCCACCCCCAGTGATGGCAGCTCTTTCGAAGAGCACAGAAGAGCATTCGGCAAGTTGAGCGCTCGTGTACGAGAGAGTCAGGGAAAATAACTGTTGGCCGAATGATCTGCAAAACCACCACTCGGTACACAACTATCTAAAATACATCAAGATAAGACTTTGGCCACAAACAATAACCTTGTATGCCCTCAGAGTCCTCATGAATGGAGAAAGAAAACTGTTGTGAAGAAGAAACGGAGAGTTGTCATGGGGGATTCCCTGTTGAGAGGAACAGAGGCCGCTATCTGCAGACCGGATTTAACCTCAAGAGAAATGTGCTGTCTTCCAGGTGCAAAAATTAAAGATGTGTCTGACAGGATATCAGGACTCACTTAATTTCAGACTAACTTAATTTCCTTCTATGACAGAATCACTGACTGGGTGGATCAGGGAAATGCTGTAGATATAGTATATCTTGACTTCAGCAAAGCATTTGACAAAGTATCTCACACAATCCTTATTGAAAAAATGACTAAGTATGGAATGGACAAGGCAACTGTTAGGTGGATTGATAACTGGCTTAGTGATCGGACCCAAAGAGTGGTTGTAAATGGCTGCACATCCAGTTGGAAGAATGTCTCAAGTGGGGTACCACAAGGCTCTGTTTTGGGCCCTGTATTGTTCAACATCTTTATCAATGATTTAGATGAAGGAATTGAGGGTAAACTGATCAAATTTGCTGATGACACAAAGCTAGGAGGGGTAGCTAATACTAGAGAAGAGAGAGAGAGGATTCAAAAAGATATACATAAACTGGAGCAGTGGGCAGCAACTGTCATGTGTGCATTGCCACGAAGATCGTCGCGGTTGCACATTTTGACTTCTCACAGCTGAGCTGCTGTTTCTTTGTGTTTGGCAGCTAGGGAGTTAATTCTGTCTGTGCTCGGTGCTGGGACTGGGTGCAGTTTCTCCCGGCTGCAATTGATTATTTGTTGATTGGTTTCCTTTAAATTCCTGGTTGTCTGCTTGGGGAGTTGCCAGTGAAACCTTCATGCAGACCACAGATAGGAATGAATCTGTATAGACTTTAGTTGTGAGCTCCTTAGTTGTTCTAAGCTCAACTTGGTTAGAGTTTATTTCCCAGACCATTTATGTTCCTTTGGTGTTTGAGTGTGTATGCAAGCGAGTGTTATCCTGTCTGTCTTATATGTCTAATCTGTGTATTTAGCTGAGATCAGCCCATATCCCTTTGGTGGTAGTCAGGATCCTTCTTAGGACTGATTACAGGGTTCAGGGTCTGATAGGAGACAGGGTTAGGTTGGAGACTTGGACCTCTGAACCATTATCAGTACCTCCAAGGTGAGGGATTAGTTAGGACCCCAGTTTAGGGTCAGGTTGGATCCCGGTCCACCTCTTTCCTGTTTCAGCTCATCAAGTCCTCAAGATTAACCCTGAGTTCAGCAGATATCGTGTCAGGTAAATCTATTCTATACTTACATGCTGATGTTGCTATACTAGTTGTTGTATAGAGTGTTGTTCCTGTATTAATAGTTTACTGACATTGTATACATATCATTAGACAGCGTGACATTTTCACTGGCCATAAAAATTATCTCCAGTTACCATGGATCCAGTAGCCCAGCTGGCTCTGCAGTTGCAGGGATTATCCATGGAGCTGACGGACATTAAGTCCAAAGTTTTGTCTCCCCTGGAGCAAACCAGAGTTGAACCTAAAGTAGCTCTCCCGGACAGGTTCACTGGTGGGCGAGACAAATTTTTCACCTTCCGGGAGGCATGTAAATTGTATTTTCGGCTTCGGCCTCGATCATCAGGGAGTGATGAGCAGAGAGTGGGAATTGTTATCTCACTTCTGCAAGGGGACCCTCAATCCTGGGCATTTTCCCTTCCTCCGGTGATCCCCGGCTCTACTGTCTGTAGATCAATTTTTTACTGCCCTGGGATTGGTATATGATGACCCAGATCGGGTCTCTCTTGCTGAGACAAAATTACGTAAGATACAGCAGGGAGATCGTCCTGCAGAGGAATTTGCTTCTGAGTTTCGTAGATGGGCCACAGATACTCAGTGGAATGACCCAGCTCTTAGGAGCCAGTTTTGTCATGGGCTTTCTGATAAATTAAAAGACGTTTTGGCTCAGTATGAGTCTCCTCATTCACTGGAGGCTGCTATGGCCTTAGCTATCCGTACTGATAGACTGGCTTCGGGAGAGGGGTGAGGTAACCCCACTCCCTGTTGTTTCTCCACATACCACTAAAGTCCCTTATGTTGAGGTTCCCCTTGTCTGTTCGGATGAGCCTATGCAGTTGGGAGGGACATCATTTCGTAGGAGGGGATTGGCGGTACGCCGCAGGACTAGAAGATGTTTTTTCTGCGGGAAAGAGGGACATTTTGTTGGAGAATGTCCATCCCGTGCCTTGTTGAGCCAAAAGTCGCCGGAAAACTGTTAATCCCAGGTTGTGTGGTGGACGACAACCTGGGAGTATGTATTTCATCTGCCAGTTCTTCTCAGTTCCTTGTACCAGTGGAGGTGGTAGTTGGTACGAGAGTGGAGAGATTGTCTGTTCTTCTTGAGTGGTTCCGGGGCTAATCTGGTTGACGCTCAGTTTACATAAAGCCATATTTATCTACCTCTGAAGAAAAACCCGTATGGTGTGGCCTTGAGTGAGGTCTGCAGCAAAGAAGTCCTGCAGCCCACCCAGGACCTAGTGGCAGGTTTTTGGTGCGGGTCCTCCACAAGAATCTAATATTGTATTCATTGATGTGAAAAGTACTTTGATATTTTTCTACTTGACTATGTATACATTGTAACGTTAAAGAGTCCTTACCTCCCACAAGGGATGAGTTATGTTGATGTTATATTATAAAAAAAAATATTTTTCTTTTCTATTTCAGCCCGGGAGTGCTGTGTTTAACCAGGGGGGGATGTGTGGCCCAGCTGCGCTTGGTACACATGTCTCCAGGAGGATGCACAGGAAGGTAATTGTAAAAACCTGATATTCATTCAGCACACTTCCCAACACGGCCACCAGAGGGCATCTTAGACTATTTAAGTTAGTGTGACTAGCAGTAAAGGGGTTAGTTAGTGAGTTAGTTCTGTTCTGGTCTTGGAGGGAGAGGAGAGAAGACTGATTCCTGACAGAGCTTAGGTAGCTCATCTTGAACTGAAGTGGAGGCTAGTACGAGTAGAAAGGAAATTACTCTAGCCTAGTCAGAGCTATAACTGAATCTGTTATCTCAGAACAAGCTGCCTGTGTTCTCTAGAACGTGGAAAGTGACTCTCGGAGCTACAGCGTGTATACAGTCTGACGGAACGTCCTGTGAGCTGCTCTGGACAGAGTTTTGAAGGGAAAGAAGGAAGGGGACTACAGTTTGCAGAACATCGAGCTAACTGAGAGCAGGTCAGTGAGCTTGGAAGAAAAGCTGACTACTACACCTACTGCTACCCGTGCTTATGTTAAGGGTGGGAGCATTGCTAGTACTTCACGGCTAGTGATAGAAAAACCGGAATCCTTGCTGGACTTCAAGTCACAGAAGGTAGCCCTAAGTGTGGATACGTAACTTGAGTCAGGGAGGACAGGAACTTTGAGCAGGACGCTGCAATAGAAGGACTTCGTTCTTGCCAACATCTGATTATCAGAGACAGAAAAGGCTCTACCACAATGTCGACCGGGCGTAGCTGTTGCATCTGGAGTTGAACTTGACTTTATGCAGGTTAAGACTCATACACATAAAGGTAAAGGAGGCCTCAAACCTGCTCAGTGATTACCTGAATGTGCATTCTCCACCCTGACCAGCTTCCCGGGACATACCTGCAACCATCTACAGTAAAGGTATGGAAAGAGAACAACTTGTGTGTGACTGACTTATTGCCTGCACCCTGCACCACCATAGACTTTGAGGGAACAGTCCCACCTGTGGGGGACTTAACATCTAGCTGCCTAATAACATCCCCTCAGAAGATTCACCCTGCAGCGCTGGTCTATTTGATCAGAAACCACAGGTGGCGTCACAACTATTCCTAAAATCCCCTGTCCATATCCCCATTGAATGAGCACCCAGGGCAACGGACCGAGCTGTGCTGCCAGTGACATTCCCCATAGACTTCCATGGGCTCGGTGCCGAGTACCCCATAATCCCTGGAACCCAGTGTTGTGCGACTCACTGGTAAAGTCGTTCATAAAGGGTGTCACACTCAGCGATACAGGCTCACCAGCGGGACACCAACGACCAAAAAACAGCTCAGAACGTTCATGAACGATCAGCGACATCGCAGCGGGGACCACATCGCCGCTACATGTCACACACAGCGGCGGCGCTAACGAGATCGCTGCTGCGTCATAAAATCGCTGACGCTTTAGCGATTTCGTTAGCGATCTCGCTTAGTGTGACAGTACCTTTACACACCTCTTTCCCTCAACCTTCAAACATGCCTCAATCACACCCATCCTCAAAAAGCCCTCCCTCGACCCATCCTCTGTGTCTAACTATCGCCCGATATCTCTTCTCCATTACGCCTCAAAGCTACTGGAACAACATGTATATCTTGAACTGTCCTCCCACCTCTCCTCCTGTTCCCTCTTTGACCGGTTACAATCTGGCTTCCGACCGCATCACTCAACTGAAACTGCCCTAACTAAAGTCACTAACAACCTGCTAACTGCCAAGAGCAAGCGACACTACTCTGTCCTCCTTCTCCTGGACCTGTCTTCTGCCTTCGACACCGTGGACCATTCCCTCCTGCTACAGATTCTCTCATCTCTTGGCATCACAGACTTGGCCCTATCCTGGATCTCATCATACCTAACAGACCGAACATTTAGTGCCTCCCTCTCAGACACCACCTCCTCACCTCGCCCCCTGTCTGTCGGTGTTCTTCAAGGCTCAGTCCTAGGACCCCTACTCTTCTCCATCTACACCTTCGGCCTGGGACAGCTCAAAGAATCCCATGGTTTGCAGTATCACCTCTACGCCGATGACATGCAGATCTACCTATCTGGACCTGACCTCACCTCCTTACTGACCAAAATCCCACAATGTCTGTCTGCTATCTCAGCCTTCTTTTCTGCTCGCTTTCTCAAACTGAATATGGACAAAACAGAATTCATCATCTTTCCCCCATCTCACTCTACCCCTCCACTAGACCTATCCATCAATGTCAATGGCTGCTCGCTTTCTCCAGTCCCGCACGCTCAGTGCCTTGGTGTGATCCTCGACTCTGCCCTCTCTTTCAAACCACATATCCAAGTCCTCGCCTACTCCTGCCGCCTCAAACTGAAAAATATTTCCAGTATCTGCGCATTCCTCAACCATGAAACCACAAAAACACTAGTGCACGCCCTTATCATCTGCCGCCTCGACTACTGCAACCTCCTACTCTCTGGCCTCCCCTCTAGCACTCTGGCACCACTCCAGTCCATCCTACACTCTGCTGCCCGACTAATCAACCTGTCTCCCCGCTATTCCCCAGCCTCCCCACTATGCCAGGCCCTTCACTGGCTTCCTATTGCCCAGAGGCTCCAGTTCAAAACTGTCATGTGTGCATTGCCACGAAGATCGTCGCGGTTGCACATTTTGACTTCTCACAGCTGATCTGCTGTTTCTTTGTGTTTGGCAGCTAGGGAGTTAATTCTGTCTGTGCTCGGTGCTGGGACTGGGTGCAGTTTCTCCCGGCTGCAATTGATTATTTGTTGATTGGTTTCCTTTAAATTCCTGGTTGTCTGCTTGGGGAGTTGCCAGTGAAACCTTCATGCAGACCACAGATAGGAATGAATCGGTATAGACTTTAGTTGTGAGCTCCTTAGTTGTTCTAAGCTCAACTTGGTTAGAGTTTATTTCCCAGACCATTTATGTTCCTTTGGTGTTTGAGTGTGTATGCAAGCGAGTGTTATCCTGTCTGTCTTATATGTCTAATCTGTGTATTTAGCTGAGATCAGCCCATATCCCTTTGGTGGTAGTCAGGATCCTTCTTAGGACTGATTACAGGGTTCAGGGTCTGATAGGAGACAGGGTTAGGTTGGAGACTTGGACCTCTGAACCATTATCAGTACCTCCAAGGTGAGGGATTAGTTAGGACCCCAGTATAGGGTCAGGTTAGATCCCGGTCCACCTCTTTCCTGTTTCAGCTCATCAAGTCCTCAAGATTAACCCTGAGTTCAGCAGATATCGTGTCAGGTAAATCTATTATATACTTACATGCTGATGTTGCTATACTAGTTGTTGTATAGAGTGTTGTTCCCGTATTAATAGTTTACTGACATTGTATACATATCATTAGACAGCGTGACATTTTCACTGGCCATAAAAATTATCTCCAGTTACCATGGATCCAGTAGCCCAGCTGGCTCTGCAGTTGCAGGGATTATCCATGGAGCTGACGGACATTAAGTCCAAAGTTTTGTCTCCCCTGGAGCAAACCAGAGTTGAACCTAAAGTAGCTCTCCCGGACAGGTTCACTGGTGGGCGAGACAAATTTTTCACCTTCCGGGAGGCATGTAAATTGTATTTTCGGCTTCGGCCTCGATCATCAGGGAGTGAGGAGCAGAGAGTGGGAATTGTTATCTCACTTCTGCAAGGGGACCCTCAATCCTGGGCATTTTCCCTTCCTCCGGTATCCCCGGCTCTACTGTCTGTAGATCAATTTTTTACTGCCCTGGGATTGGTATATGATGACCCAGATCGGGTCTCTCTTGCTGAGACAAAATTACGTAAGATACAGCAGGGAGATCGTCCGGCAGAGGAATTTGCTTCTGAGTTTCGTAGATGGGCCACAGATACTCAGTGGAATGACCCAGCTCTTAGGAGCCAGTTTTGTCATGGGCTTTCTGATAAATTAAAAGACGGTTTGGCTCAGTATGAGTCTCCTCCTTCTCTGGAGGCTGCTATGGCCTTAGCTATCCGTACTGATAGACGGCTTCGGGAGAGGGGTGAGGTAACCCCACTCCCTGTTGTTTCTCCACCTACCACTAAAGTCCCTTATGTTGAGGTTCCCCTTATCTGTTCGGATGAGCCTATGCAGTTGGGAGGGACATCATTTCGTAGGAGGGGATTGGCGGTACGCCGCAGGACTAGAAGATGTTTTTTCTGCGGGAAAGAGGGACATTTTGTTGGAGAATGTCCATCCCGTGCCTTGTTGAGCCAAAAGTCGCCGGAAAACTGTTAATCCCAGGTTGTGTGGTGGACGACAACCTGGGAGTATGTATTTCATCCGCCAGTTCTTCTCAGTTCCTTGTACCAGTGGAGGTGGTAGTTGGTACGAGAGTGGAGAGATTGTCTGTTCTTCTTGATAGTGGTTCCGGGGCTAATCTGGTTGACGCTCAGTTTGCTCAGGCTCAAGGTATGCATCTGAGTGTATTGGTCAAACCGATCCCTATATTCTCCATTGACGCCAGGCCTCTCGGCCAAGGTAGCTTTGTTCATGAGGTTCATAACATTGACCTTCGGGTAGGGGCAATACATAGGGAACAATTATCTTGTTATGTGTTAGAGGGTCTACCTACTCCCATTGTGTTGGGACTTCCTTGGTTGGTTAAACATAACCCTGTGATTAATTGGCAGTCCAGAGAAATAAGCCAATGGGGTGAGTTTTGCAAAAGCAACTGCATGAACACAGTCATCAGTGCGGTCGTGCCTAGTACATTGCCTCCTTTTTTGGAGGATTTTGGGGATGTTTTCTCTGAGGAGGGGTGTCAGGAGTTGCCTCCTCATCGCGTGTATGACTGCTCTATTAATCTCCTGCCTGATGCTAAGTTGCCTAAAGCTAGGTTGTATAATCTTTCTGGTCCTGAGTAGAGTTGAGCGATACTTTCCGATATGCTAAAGTATCGGAATCGGAATGGTATCGCCGATATCACTAAAATATCGGCGATACCCGATACCGATACCGGAAGTCCCATGTAAGTCTATGGGAACAAAATATCGCAACTAAAAAAACCCCATTCTTTCCTTGTAAACACTAAATATACACACATAGAATACATATATATATATATACATGTCATTGTGACATATATATATACATATATGTATAGTTTTATACACTTCTACATAGTAAAATATCCTTTGATTCAATTGCCGGGTAAAGCCGGCTTCAGTGAAAAGACAGAAGCACCCGACATGAAATGACACTTGGTGTACATAGGGTTAAACATTTCTTTTCATGTCCTTTGCTATCTAATTTGCACAAACAATTAAATCAGACTATGTGTGCAAAATTTCACACCTGTAGGGGTTAATAAAAGGTGTAAATTCGTTGTAAAAAAAACGGACTTTTTTGCTACGAATTTACACCTTTAATTAACCCCTAGAGGTGTGAAATTTTGCACACATAGTCTGATTTAATTGTTTGTGCAAATTAGATAGCAAAGGACATGAAAAGACATGGTTAACCCTATGTACACCAAGTGTCATTTCATGTCGGGTCACCCGACATGAAATGACACTTGGTGTACATAGGGTTAAACATTTCTTTTCATGTCCTTTGCTATCTAATTTGCACAAACAATTAAATCAGACTATGTGTGCAAAATTTCACACCTCTAGGGGTTAATTAAAGGTGTAAATTCGTTGTAAAAAAACGGACTTTTTTGCTACGAATTTACACCTTTAATTAACCCCTACAGGTGTGAAATTTTGCACACATAGTCTGATTTAATTGTTTGTGCAAATTAGATAGCAAAGGACATGAAAAGACATGGTTAACCCTATGTACACCAAGTGTCATTTCATGTCGGGTTCTGCATTTTCACAAAAGCCGGCAATTGAATTAGCGGCTATTATACTATGTAGAAGTGTATGAACTACAAATATAAATATATATATATATATGTGTCACAAATTCAATGACATGTATATATATATATGGGTGAAAAATTGCTGAAAAAAAATGCGTGGGCTCCCGCCCTATTTTCGCAAACCAGACAGACAAAGCCAGTGAGTGGGGGCAGATAAAATTAGCCCAGAGGGGACCATTATTTTTGCCCCCCCCCCCCGGCTACTAACATCTGCCCCCAGACACCCCAGGAAAGACAAATCTATAATTAGATTCGCCCTTTCTGGCACTTTGCCCGTCTATTCCATTGCCCTGTAGCGGTGGCGAATGGTTTTAATATGGGGTTAAAGCCACCTTGCTATTGAAAGGTGACCTTAAGCCAGGTTAATAATTGAAGGGGCTGTCAATTAGACAACTATCAATTATTAATCCTATTGCATGAAATAAAAATAAAAACACACACACTTTAATTAAAAATCATTTTAATGAAATAAAGACACATGTTTTGACCATCTTTTATTTTTACTGCAAAAAACCATTTCCTGTAATAAAAATAAAATAAAAAAGCAAAATTATTCTTACCTATCCCATGCACAGTCAGGTCCCACGGTGTAATCCTTAAAGAAAGGGTTAATGTTTACTGCAGGGACCGCAGCTAATGCTGCAGCCTCACAGTAAAACCCCAAATGAATGAGTTCCTCTCCTGCCTGACAGGAGAGTAAAGGCTGGGTGTCACATAACGATACACCACGATCCCGACAACGATTTGCACTTGTCGGGATTGCTGGTGTATCGCTACATGATCGCTGCTGAGCTGCCAAACAGGCAGCTCAGGCAGCGATCTGGGACAGCGACACTGCGGGTAACATCGCTTAAGGGCCCGTCTCACATAGCGATATCGCTACCGAGAACGCTGCTGAGTCACTAGTTTTGTGACGCAGCAGCGAGCTCACCAGCGATATCGCTGTGTGTGACATTCAGCGACGATCCCCCCCCCTGCCGGGTAATCGCTGATCGTCGCAGAAGATGTCCCGGCCTTTTTTGATCGCTGGTTTTCCCTCGACCAGGAGCATCCTGCTGTGACAGGCGGGAAACAAGCGATCAAAGGTCCTGAATTTCAGCGACCCATCACGATACCCGGCAGGGGGGCTGACGCGCTGAAGTCCCACACGCGATAATCGCGGTTTGGGTCGCTGCTGCGTCCAAAACAAGAATCAGCAGCGACCTCGGAAACGATATCCTTGGAAAAACGGGCCCTTTTAATGGAAAGGTAATTGATTGGGTTTCCACTTTCACTTCGGGGAGCCAGGGACACCCCAACATGACTCAAGGAACAATTTTAAAAAAATTTTGGGGTTTTCCCCTTGAAAAAAAAAAAGGGGTGGGGCCCCCCCCTTTTTTTTTTAAACCCCCAATAAGCAGACCGCGAGGGCCCCCGGAAATTTCGATCTCCTGTAAAAAAAGAAAAAAAAACAAACCAACAGTATACCAACCTGTCCGACGCAGTCCATAGTAACGATTGTCCCACGACGATCCAACTCTGCTACATCGCAATGACAGGCGGAGCCTGTCATTGCAACGCAGCACAGCTGATTACCTGCTTCCCCGGCGGTGACGTCATCGGACTGACTGCTTTACGGCCGGGATTACCCAGCAGTCACTGCAGTTATCGCGAGAAACTGCATGTGACCGCCGGGGAGAAGAGGATGGCGGCCATGAAGCAGTCCAGGACGTGACCGCCGGAGATCTTCTGCCAGGTAAGTGCCGCTGACTCCTGACAGACCCGACAGACGGACACTGACAGTGACAGTGACATCCCGATTCCGGTATCCGATAAGACGAAAATATCGGAACTCGGAATCGGAATTCCGATACAGCTAATATCGGCCGATACCCGATATTTGCAGTATCGGAATGCTCAACACTAGTCCTGAGAGGCAGGCTATGAAAGATTATATTTCTGAAAGTCTGGCCAAAGGGCATATTAGACCTTCATCTTCCCCAGTAGCCGCGGGGTTCTTCTTTGTGAAGAAGAAAGATGGAGGCCTACGCCCTTGCTTGGATTTCCGCGAACTTAATCGGATTACTGTTCGAGATCCGTATCCACTCCCTCTTATTCCTGATCTCTTCAATCAAATTGTTGGCGCCAAATGGTTTTCTAAATTGGACCTCAGGGGGGCGTATAATCTGATTAGGATAAAAGAGGGGGATGAGTGGAAAACGGCGTTTAACACGCCGGAGGGACATTATGAGAACCTAGTCATGCCTTTTGGTCTGACTACTGCACCAGCAGTATTCCAACATTTTGTTAATGACATTTTTCGTCACCTTGTGGGGCTGTTTGTGGTTGTATATTTGGACGACATTTTAATTTACTCGCCAGATCTTGTGTCTCATCAGGAGCATGTGAGACAGGTGTTGCAGATCTTGCGAGACAATAAACTATACGCCAAACTGGAGAAGTGTGTATTTGCCGTACAGGAACTTCAGTTTTTGGGTTTTTTGGTGTCAGCCTCCGGTTTCCGTATGGACCCTGAAAAGGTGAGAGCAGTGCTTGAATGGGATCAGCCAGGGGATCTTAAGGCTCTGCAGCGTTTTTTGGGGTTTGCTAACTACTACCGGAAATTTATTTGTAATTTCTCATCTGTCGTCAAACCTCTCACTGACATGACAAGAAAAGGGACGGATTTTTCTAAATGGTCGGACAAAGCTTGCCAAGCCTTTTCCTCTTTGAAGAAATGTTTTGCTTCAGCACCCGTTCTCATCCAACCAGATGCATCTCAGCCGTTCATTGTGGAGGTGGATGCGTCTGACGTAGGGGTGGGTGCTATATTGTCCCAGGGTCCGTCCCCTGGTAAATGGCATCCGTGCGCTTTCTTTTCTAAGAAATTGTCGTCCGCCGAAAGGAATTATGATATCGGCAATAGGGAACTTTTGGCCATTAAGTTAGCTTTTGAAGAATGGCGTCACTTTTTGGAGGGGGCAGTCCACCCGGTTACCGTTATTACTGATCACAAGAACCTGTTGTATTTGGAATCCGCTAAGCGTCTGAATTCCAGACAAGCTCGATGGTCGTTGTTTTTTACCAGGTTTAATTTTGTCGTCACTTATCGCCCGGGGTCTAAGAATGTAACGGCTGATGCCTTGTCTCGCAGTTTCCCAGGGGCCGGGAAAACGGATGACCCGAGTCCTATCCTTCAGGAGGGGGTGGTAGTGTCGGCTGTATTTTCTGAGCTTGAGGAGGAGGTGTTAGAGGCTCAGGGGGACGCCCCTGCAGGACCTCCAGGGAGACTGTTTGTCCCAAATCTGTTGAGACAAAAGGTTATTGAGGCACATCATAATTCTGCTCTAGCAGGACATCCAGGGAGTAAGGCTACTTTAGATCTCCTTTCTCGCCGGTTTTGGTGGCCTAATGCTAATAAAGATGTTATAACTTTTGTCGCGTCATGTGGGGTGTGTGCTCGCTCTAAAACCCCTCATACCCGTCCGTCTGGGACCCTTTTACCCTTGAAACTTCCGGAGCGTCCATGGACTCATTTATCTATGGACTTCATTACGGACCTTCCTCCGTCGTCAGGGAATACTGTCATACTGGTGGTTGTTGACAGGTTCAGTAAGATGGCACATTTCGTTGCTCTTCCTGCACTCCCTAATGCTAAAACTCTGGCGCAGGTGTTCATTAGGGAGATCGTTAGACTTCATGGGTTGCCTTCTGATGTGGTGTCAGATAGGGGGTCTCAGTTTGTGTCCAAATTTTGGAGGGCATTTTGTTTACGTCGGGGGATGCAATTGTCATTTTCCTCGGCTTTTCATCCGCAGACCAATGGTCAGACAGAGCGTCTGAATCAGAGCTTAGAGACATATCTCCGGTGTTTTGTCTCAGAGAACCAAGAGGACTGGTCTTCTTTCTTGCCTCTGGCAGAGTTCGCTCTTAACAACAGGCGGAGCGAGTCCACTGGTAAGTCCCCGTTTTTTGGGGCATATGGTTTCCATCCCCAGTTTTGTACTTTCAATGGGGGGGGCCCTTCTGGGGTTCCTGAGGAGGAGCGTTTCTCGTCGTCACTTGCTTCTGTGTGGAGAGGTGTATTGAATAATCTGAGTGCGATGGGGAACCGTTACAAACGTATGGCTGATAGGAGGAGAGTTTCTGGTCCAGATCTGAATGTGAATGATCTGGTATGGTTGTCTACCAGGAATATAAAACTTAAAGTGCCCTCCTGGAAACTGGGTCCCAGATTCATCGGGCCGTACAGGATCAGTTCCATAATTAATCCTGTGGCATTTCGTCTGGACCTCCCTCCTACGTTTAAAATTCATAATGTGTTCCACAAGTCATTACTTAAAAAGTATGTGGCACCAGTCATACCGTCACCTCTACCTCCTCCTCCTGTGTTGGTCAATGGTAACTTGGAATTTCAAGTATCAAAGATCATTGACTCACGTCTGAATCGCCGGTCCCTTCAGTACTTGGTGCATTGGAAGGGGTATGGTCCAGAGGAGAGGACGTGGGTCCCTGCGTCTGATGTTAACGCAGATCGTTTGGTTCGGACCTTCCACAGAACTCACCCGGGCAGGCCTGGCCCTGAGGGTCCGGAGGCCCCTCGTAGAAGGGGGGGTACTGTCATGTGTGCATTGCCACGAAGATCGTCGCGGTTGCACATTTTGACTTCTCACAGCTGAGCTGCTGTTTCTTTGTGTTTGGCAGCTAGGGAGTTAATTCTGTCTGTGCTCGGTGCTGGGACTGGGTGCAGTTTCTCCCGGCTGCAATTGATTATTTGTTGATTGGTTTCCTTTAAATTCCTGGTTGTCTGCTTGGGGAGTTGCCAGTGAAACCTTCATGCAGACCACAGATAGGAATGAATCTGTATAGACTTTAGTTGTGAGCTCCTTAGTTGTTCTAAGCTCAACTTGGTTAGAGTTTATTTCCCAGACCATTTATGTTCCTTTGGTGTTTGAGTGTGTATGCAAGCGAGTGTTATCCTGTCTGTCTTATATGTCTAATCTGTGTATTTAGCTGAGATCAGCCCATATCCCTTTGGTGGTAGTCAGGATCCTTCTTAGGACTGATTACAGGGTTCAGGGTCTGATAGGAGACAGGGTTAGGTTGGAGACTTGGACCTCTGAACCATTATCAGTACCTCCAAGGTGAGGGATTAGTTAGGACCCCAGTTTAGGGTCAGGTTAGATCCCGGTCCACCTCTTTCCTGTTTCAGCTCATCAAGTCCTCAAGATTAACCCTGAGTTCAGCAGATATCGTGTCAGGTAAATCTATTCTATACTTACATGCTGATGTTGCTATACTAGTTGTTGTATAGAGTGTTGTTCCTGTATTAATAGTTTACTGACATTGTATACATATCATTAGACAGCGTGACAGCAACTAACAGAATGGATTTTAACAGGGAAAAATGCAAAGTACTACATCTGGGCAATAAAAATGAAAAAAGCATATACAAAATGGGAGGAATAGGGCTAAGTAACAGCACATGTGAAAAAGACTTGGGTATACTAATTGATCACAGACTTAACATGAGTCAACAGTGTGATGCAGCAGCAAAAAAGGCAAATGCAATTCTAGGATGTATCAACAGAAGCATACAGTCTAGATCACGTGAGGTCATTATTGCCCTCTACTCCTCTTTGGTCAGACCTCATCTGGAATACTGTGTCCAGTTTTGGGCACCACATTTTAAAAAAGACATCAACAAACTGGAGCAAGTTCAGAGAAGAGCCACCAGAATGGTGACCGGTCTGCAAACCATGTCCTATGAGGAACGGTTGCAGGATTTGGGAATGTTTAGCTTGCAAAAAGAAGACTGAGAGGAGACTTAATAGCTGTCTACAAATATCTCAAGGGCTGTCACATTGTAGAAGGATCATCTTTATTCTCATTTGCACAAGGAAAGACTAGAAGCAATGGGATGAAACTGAATGGGAGGAGACACAGATTAGATATTAGAAAAAACTTTTTGACAGTTAGGGTGATCAATGAGTGGAACAGGCTGCCACAAGAGGTGGTGAGTTCTCCTTCAATGGAAGTCTTCAAACAGAGGCTGGATAGACATCTGTCTGGGATGATTTAGAGAATCCTGCTTTGAGCAGGGGGTTGGACCAGAAGGCCCAGGAGGTCCCTTCCAACTCTACCATTCTATGATTCTATGATTCTATGACTCTTCAGACCTACAGATGACTACCCATTCCTGCTAATACATGTGGGGACAAATGACACCGCAAGAAACGACCTGGAAACCATCTGCAGTGACTTTGAAAACTTAGGTAAGAAAGTGAAAGAACTGGGAGCGCAGGTGGTCTTCTCTTCCATCCTTCCAGTGGATGGCCATGGAACAAGGAGGTGGAAGAAGATTCTGCAGGTGAACAACTGGCTATGTCGATGGTGCCATCAGCAAGGATTTGGATTTTTGGATCACGGAGTGAATTACCTATACGATGGACTACTTGCTAGAGATGAGGTGCACCTTACGAAGACTGGAAAACATGTATTTGGAAGTCGCCTTGCTACACTCATCAGGAGAGCTTTAAACTAGAACAATGTGGGAAGGGAAGCGAAACGCCTGCAAAAGCCATTCACCTGACAAATACTATTGAGAATTCTGCTATTAGAAGTGAAGGGGAAGAACAAAGACAAAAAAATCTACATAATAAAAATATTGGAGGAAGAGAATCCAATCACAAACTAAAATGTTTCTATGCAAATGCTCAAAGCATGGGCAACAAACAAGGAGAATTGGAACTACTAATGCAGGAAAAGAAGTATGATGTCATTGAAATCACTGAAACTTGGTGGGACGATACACATGTTTGGAATACAAGGCTAGAAGGATACAACTTATTTGCAAGAAACAGACTTGATAAACGAGGAGGAGGTGTCGCATTGTATGTTAGAAAAGCGTATATCTGCACAGAGATTGACGCTTCAGAGACTGGGAGTTCTGTGGAAACTGTTTGGGTAAGAATACAAGGCCAGAACAATGGAAAGGACACCATTGTAGGCATTTACTACAGGCTACCTATGCAAGCTGAAGATATGGATGAACTCTTTATGCATCAAATGGCCAAGTTCTCCAAAAAAATATGACATAGTGGTCATGGAAGATTTCAACTATCCAGACATTTGTTGGGAATCTCTCTCAGGCAAAACTAACAGGTTAAGGAAATTCTTATCCTCTCTTGCTGACAACTTTATCTTCCAAAAGGTAGGGGAGAAAACAAGGGGATCTGCTACCTTGGATCTAATCCTTATAAACAGGGAGGAAATGGTTGAGGAATGAGGAGGTAAGAGTGGCTGGGACCCAAGGAGGTAGTGACCATGCTATTTTAGAATTTTGGATAACGAGGAGAAAGACCTGTGAAGACTCAGACGTCAAGGTTAGATTTCAGAAAGGCAGATTTTAAGGGACTCAGAAAGAAAATTGGAGGGATCCAATGGCTGGATATCCTTAAGGACAAAAATGTCCAGGAAGGATGGGAAATCTTGAAAAATGAGATTCTCAAAGCACAATCGTTGACAATTCCGAAAAGAGGGAAGAATGGGAAGCATTTAAGGAAACCAGGATGGATGAACACAGAACTTAAACACATGCTAAAAAGGAAGAAAGAAATGTTTATCAAATGGAAAGAGGGAGGCATATCTAAAGAAGAATATAATGCCGTCTGCAGAACCTGCAGGGCACAAATCAGATTATCTAAAGCTGACAATGAATTAAGGCTTGCAAGAGACGTCAAAAGCAACAAAAAAGGATTTTGAGGATACGTCAAAAGTAATAGAAAAGTCAAAGATGCTATAAGATTTTTACAGTATGAAAATGAGGAAATGGTAAGACAGGATGTTGAGAAGGCTGAACTTTTAAATTCCTATTTTGCATCTGTTTTCTCTCAGAAAGGAAATGTAACATCAACTGATCATCACTGTCCTATTAAAGGAATTGAAGAATCCAGGATATCTATAAACAGAAAGACAGTGAGGAAACACTTAGCTAACCTAAATGAATTCAAGTCTCCAGGTCCAGATGAATTACACCCCAGGGTACTGAAGGAGATAGCAGAAGAAATTCTTGAACCACTGTCCATAATGTTTGAAAATTCTTGGAGAACAGGAGAAGTCCCAGAAGACTGGAGAAGAGCAAAATGTTGTTCCTATCTTCAAAAAGGGGATGAAGGTGGACCCAGGGAACTACAGGCCGGTGAGTCTGACTTCTATACCAGGAAAGATCTTTGAACAAATTATTAAAGAACATGTATGTAAGTACCTGGATAAGAATGAAGTGATTAAACAGAGTCAGCATGGGTTTGTAACTAATAAGTCATGTCAGACTAACTTAATTTCCTTCTATGACAGAATCACTGACTGGGTGGATCAGGGAAATGCTGTAGATATAGTATATCTTGACTTCAGCAAAGCATTTGACAAAGTATCTCACACAATCCTTATTGAAAAAATGACTAAGTATGGAATGGACAAGGCAACTGTTAGGTGGATTCATAACTGGCTTAGTGATCAGACCCAAAGAGTGGTCGTAAATGGCTGCACATCCAGTTGGAAAAATGTCTCAAGTGGGGTACCACAAGGCTCTGTTTTGGGCCCTGTATTGTTCAACATCTTTATCAATGATTTAGATGAAGGAATTGAGGGTAAAGTGATCAAATTTGCTGATGACACAAAGCTAGGAAGGGTAGCTAATACTAGAGAAGAGAGAGAGAGGATTCAAAAAGATATAAATAAACTGGAGCAGTGGGCAGCAACTAACAGAATGGTTTTTAACAGGGAAAAATGCAAAGTACTACATCTGGGCAATAAAAATGAAAAAAGCATATACAAAATGGGAGGAATAGGGCTAAGTAACAGCACATGTGAAAAAGACTTGGGTATACTAATTGATCACAGACTGAACATGAGTCAACAGTGTGATGCAGCAGCAAAAAAGGCAAATACAATTCTAGGATGTATCAACAGAAGCATACAGTCTAGATCACGTGAGGTCATTATTGCCCTCTACTCCTCTTTGGTCAGACCTCATCTGGAATACTGTGTACAGTTTTGGGCACCACATTTTAAAAAAGACATCAACAAACTGGAGCAAGTTCAGAGAAGAGCCACCAGAATGGTGACCGGTCTGCAAACCATGTCCTATGAGGAACGGTTACAGGATTTGGGAATGTTTAGCTTGCAAAAGAGAAGACTGAGAGGAGACTTAATAGCTGTCTACAAATATCTCAAGGGCTGTCACATTGTAGAAGGATCATCTTTATTCTCATTTGCACAAGGAAAGACTAGAAGCAATGGGATGAAACTGAATGGGAGGAGACACAGATTAGATATTAGAAAAAACTTTTTGACAGTTAGGATGATCAATAAGTGGAACAGGCTGCCACGAGAGGTGGTGAGTTCTCCTTCAATGGAAGTCTTCAAACAGAGGCTGGACAGACATCTGACGGATGATTTAGAGAATCCTGCTTTGAGCAGCGGGTTGAACCAGATGGCCCAGGAGGTCCCTTCCAACTCTACTATTCTATGATTCTATGAAAATGTATGGGGGACTTTAGGCTGGTTGGCTAGATGGAGATGCAACTCTTAGCAAAAAAAAGCTGAGCTTATCCTTTGCATGCAAGACAGAGAGGAAGGCTCCTCTGGCAGCCACACATAGGACAGTGAGGAAGGGGACAGGGTTGAGCTCCTGAGACACAAAAAAACCCTTTATTTAATTTTTACGCTGTAATTGTAATAGGAGACAAAATAGGATGAAAGAGAAAGAGATTTAAGGAGGAATTACTGGAATGATTTTCCATTTTTTGTGCCTATTCTGTGTTTAAGGAATAGGACAGATATAGTTTTTTTTTTTATTTTCAACTTGGCGTCTTTGCAATTTCTGCAATTTTTTGAGCTACAAATGAATAGAGTTGTCCAATCTCCTATTCTCTCCTGATAGCATGCGATGGGGTCCCATTCCTGCAATTTGAGATGGTGTGGATGTACCATAGCTGGAACAACTGATTGTTCCCCTAAATACAGTATGATCTATTTTGGCTTTATTCAGTCTCTGCTGGGGGAGAGTTACAAAACTTTCTGGCACGTAGGAAAACATCAGTATTACAAATAGCATATGTAAGTGGGGGCCATAAGCGTCAAGTTACACCTCTGCTCTTTCTAATGGTGATCTGTAATATACCATACATAAAGTCATAGACAGGGTTTCGGGGTCGGATTCTGTATGCATGCTTAATGTTCGTTGCCTGCTCCATCAGATACCACTTTAAAGAAATTTTCTCCCATGCTTGTAGGGGAAAATATATCCATAATGTGGTGATTGTACATCACTTCATCTGTAATGTGCATGGGCCAAAGGCAGTTGTTAAAGGAAATCTGTCACCAGGTTTTTGCTATGTAATTTGAGAGGTGCATGATGAAGGGTCAGAGACTCTGATTCCAGGGATGTGTCACTTGCTCATCTGCTTGCTGTCATTTTGATAAAATTCCTGTTTTCTCTGCTGTAGATCTAGCAGTGCTCGGAATGCTGAGCTCTGTATAACCCCGCCCACATCGGTGATTGGCAGATTTCTGGTTGCAATGCACACAGACAGTTGCTAATCAATGGTGAAAGCGGGGTTACGCATAGAAGGTTGACTAGGTGGCATGTGACACCTAGTCCTGTAGTGATAATCTCCTGCTGATAAAACACTGATCTTTTTGAAATGGCCATACACAACCTAGTAAGTCAAACATCACTGGAATCAGGCTCTTAGCCCTTAGATCGTGCTGACGGATTCCCTTTATGTACTTCCAGACATCACACCAATTAATGTGATAGGATGTTCATGTGGCATGACAATCTGATGAACATCCGTACCCATATAGGCACTTATTCTGGAACACCACATATTAAGAATTAGCTTTTTGTTTTTCCTTTAACTATAATTCATGGAAAGATTTTCAGACATCTCTGAGAATGTTATTAACAGTTCTAAGTAAGCAAACATATATATTGGTCCTTAAAGTATCAAACAAATTCACTGGCAGCAATTACCCTGCGGACCTTCAGGATAAAGACCTACAATGTTCCATCCATACAGTGCGTACATAAATAACACTTGGAGCGCACTTTTCAGTGGAATCCTATAAACCGTATGTGGTGTGTGGCTTGGCTCTTTTGGAAATTGAGTTTTCCACAACCTAATCTTGGAGATAGGTTACGGTATCTAAAATCCTTAAATATCAAAGTAAAAAGAGGAAAGGAATTAAGGCATACATATAAACATGGCCGGGATGTTTCTCTTTGCTGTTTGATGTGTTTTTCAGCTCTTTTTACCAATATTATGAATTCAAATATTATCTTATTTTTGGAACATGAATGTTTGTCTCCGGGAATGCTTCTTCTGAGGTTTGCAAGTACTTGTAGTTCCCAATAAAAAAGAAAAAAAAAAAACCTTCAATAGTATATTTTTGGATTTTACTGGTTACAGTGGCATGTAAAAGGTTTGGCACCCCTCGTCAAAATTACTATTATTGTGAACAGTTAAACAGGTTGAATATAAAGTGATCTCTAAAAGGCCGAAAGTTAAGGATGACACACTTTGTATTTTAGCTAAATATATATATAAAAACTGCAAAAAGGAAAAAGCGCCGATGTAAAAGTTTGGGCACCCTTGGAGATTTGTGTGCTTAAATAAGTTTGACCAAAGTTTATGATGAACTATTCTCAAATATGTAGGTTGAAGGCATATATGATTAAGGGACTGTAGTGTAAACCAATAATGCCACTATGTAGGTATAGAGTTCTTTATACCTTTACAGCTTTGGATGTATAGGTACGTTCAAGGTCACCTCCCTGTTTGATGTAGGATCCGGCCCTGAGCTTGCGTGTTTTTCGGCACATGTCAGCTGACTTCATCAGCTGACATGTGCCCCTAACAGTCGCGGGTGGATCGCTTTAACCCCTTAACGACCACCGATATGCCTTTTAACGGCAGTCTTTAAGGGTACTTAAACCACAGCGCCGTTAATTAACGGCACTGTGGAAAAAGTGAATTACCGACCCCGATGTTGCGATCGCCGTTATTAACCCTATAACGGCGATCGCAACAAAAAAAAATGGTGTGCCATTTAATTTCTCTCTCCTCTGATGTAATCGGACATCAGAGGAGAGAGAAAAATGGCCCCGATCCCCCCCTTGTGGCCCCCGATGCCCTCCATGTGGCCCCCGGGCCCTCCGGTGTCCCCCGGTGGGCGCCGCCATCTTTGGGGCCTAGAAAATGGCAGGCGCATGCTCAGTGTGCTCGCCGCGATGTGCTGGGGGCTTGGGCAGTTTTCTCTGGGGTTTCGGCTGCCGAGGGTAGCTGAGACCCCAGAGAACATGATCCGGGTCGGTATTTACCGACCCCAGTGTCGCGATCGCCGTTATACCGACCGCAAAAAAAAAAAAAGAAGATTTCTCTCCCCTCTGATGTGATCACACATCAGAGGGGAGAGAATTAGGGTCCCCAGTACCCCCGAACCCCCCCCATACCTCCCGGTGTCCTCCGGCAGCTCCCCCTGGCCTGCGATCCTCCCGGGTCTTCTTCCTGTGAAAAAAAATGGCGGACGCATGCGCAGTGTGCCCGCCGAATCTGTCTGGTGGCAGATTCAAAAAATGTTTCATTCATTCGCCTAAAAGTACATTTTGATCACTGTGATAAACTATCACAGTGATCAAAATAAAAAAAACAGTACATAACCCCCCCATTTATCACCCCCTTAGGGACATATAATAAAATATAGAAATTATATTTATTTTCATTTTTCCATTAGGGCTAGGGTTAGGGTTAAGGCTAGGGTTAGGGTTATAATTAGGGTTAGGTTTAGGCTGGGTTCATACTGTGTTATGGCAGCCGTTAGACGGACTGCGTTACACCGCGGTATAACGCGGTGTAACACAGTTCGTTAATGCTGCCATTCATGCGTTCATGACGTGCCATCATTCAGTGACGGAGCCTCGGACGCGGCCTGCAGCATCTGGGCTCCATCACCGCTAGCGCAGATGAATCATATGCTGATTCCTCTGCGCTAGCGGGTATAGCATAACGCGATTGCGTTATGCTATACCGTTAGCAGCTCGTCAACGCTATGTGTTGAATGGGCTGGTAAAACGCAAAATGAACCTAGCCTTAGGGTTAGGGTTATAATTAGGGTTAGGGTTACAATTAGGGGTAGGGTTACAATTAGGGTTAGGGTTACAATTAGGGTTGGAATTAGGGTTGGGATTTAGGTTAGGATTAGGGTTAGGGTTGGGATTAGGGTTAGGGGTGTGTTGGGGTTAGGGTTGGAGCTAGAATTGAGGGGTTTCCACTATTTAGGCACATCAGGGGGTCTCCAAACACGTGGCGTTCAAAAAGTCAAATGGCGCTCCCTCCCTTCCAAGCCCTGCCGTGCGCCCAAACAGTGGTTTACACCAACATATGGGGTATCAGCGTACTCAGGACAAATTTCACACCAATTTTGGGGTTCTAATTTCTCTTGTTACCCTTGGGAAAATAAAAAATAGGTGGCTAAAAAAATCATTTTTGAGGAAAAAAATATTTTTTTTATTTTCACGGCTCTGCGTTTATAAATTTCTGTGAAGCACTTTGGGGTTCAAAGTGCTCACCTCACATCTAGATAAGTTCCTTAGGGGGTCTAGTTTCCAAATAGGAGTCACTTGTGGGGGTTTTCCACTGTTTAGGCACATCTGGGGTACCTCAAACGGAACATGACCCCCATCAACGTCTGCATTCCAAAAGGTTATTACTTCCTTTCCAAGCCCTACCGTGCGCCCAAACAGTTCCTCCCCCACAATATTTGGTATCAGCGTACTCAGGACAAATTCGACAACAACTTTTAGGGTCCAATTTCCTTGTGAAAAATCAAAAATTTGGGACTAAAAATTATTTTTGTGGAAAATGTTTTTTTTTTTCACACCCAGGCATTATAAACTTTTGTGAAACACTTGGGGGTTCAAAGTGCTCACCACAGATCTAGATAAATTACTTAGGGGGTCTAGTTTCCAAAATGGTGTCACTTGTGGGGTTTTTCCACTGCTTAGGCACATCTGGGGCACTGCAAACGGAACATGACCCCCATCAACGTCTGCATTCCAAAACGTTATTACTTCCTTTCCAAGCCCCTCCGTGCGCCCAAACAGTTTCCCCCCACATATTTGGTATCAGCGTACTCAGGACAAATTGGACAACTTTTGGGGTCCAATTTCCTTGTGAAAATCAAAAATTTGGGACTAAAAAAATCATTTTTGTGAAAAATTGTTTGTTTTTTTTCACACCCAGGCATTATAAACTTTTGTGAAACACTTGGGGTTCAAAGTGCTCACAACAGATCTAGAAAGTTCTATAGGGGGTCTAGTTTCAAAAATGGTGTTACTTGTGGGGGTTTCCACTGTTTAGGCGCATTAGGGGCTCTCCAAACGCGACATGATGTCCAATCTCAATTCCAGCCAATTTTGGCTTGAAAAAGTCAAACGGCGCTGCTTCCCTTCCAAGCCCTGCCGTGCGTCCAATCAGTGGTCCCCCCCACATATGGGGTATCAGCGTACTCAGGACAAATTGGACAACAACTTTTGCGGTCTAATTTCTCCTGTTACCCTTGGGAAAATAAAAAATTGGGGACTAAACGTTCAGGTTTGTGGAAAAAGTATGATTTTTTATTTTCACGCCTGGGCGTTATAAACTTCTGTGAAGCACTTGGGTGTTCAAAGTGCTCACCACACATCTAGATAAGTTCCTTAAGGGGTCTAGTTTCCAAAATGGGGTCACTTGTTGGGGGTTTCCACTGTTTAGGCACATCAGGGGCTCTCTAAACACGACATGGCATCCAGCCAATTCTGCGTTGAAAAAGTCAAACGGCGCTCCTTCACTTCTGAGCTCTGCCATGCGCCCAAACAGTAGTTTACCCCAACATATGGGGTATCGGCATGCTCAGGACAAATTGCACAAAATCTCTTGGCGTCTTGTTACGCTTGGGAAAATACAAATTGGGGTGAAAAGATCGATTTTGTGGAAAAAAAATTATTTTTTATTTTCACGACTCTACGTTATAAACTTGTGTGAAGCATTTGGAGGTTCAAAGTGCTCACCACACATCTAGATAAGTTCCTTAAGGGTTATAGTTTCCAAAATGGGGTCACTTGTTGGGGGTTTCCACTGTTTAGGCACATCAAGGGCTCTCTAAAAGCGACATGGCATCCAGCCAATTCTGCTTCGAAAAAGTCAAACGGCGCTCCTTCCCTTGCGACCTCTGCCGTGCGCCCAAAAAGTGGTTTACCCCCACATATGGGGTATCGGCGTATTCAGAAGAAATTGCACAACAAATTTTGTGGTTCATTTTTTCTTTTAACACTTGTGAAAATAAAAAAAATTGGTTCCGAAGTAAAGCTTTTGCAAAAAAAGTTAAATGTCAATTTTTTCCTTCCACATTGCTTCAGCTCCTGTGAAGCACCTGAAGGGTTAACAAACTTCTTGAATTTGGTTTTGAGCACCTTGAGGGGTGCAGTTTTTAGAATGGTGTAATTTTTGGGTATTTTCTATCATATAGACCCCTCAAAGTGACTTCAAATGTGATGTGGTCCCTAAAAAAAAATGGTGTTGTAAAAATGAGAAATCGCTGGTCAACTTTTAACCCCTATAACTTCGTAACAAAAGAAAATTTTGTTCCCAAAATTGTGCTGATGTAAAGTAGACATGTGGGGAATGTTATTTATTAAGAAAGTTGTGTGACATATCTCTCTGATTTAAGGGCATAAAAATTTTCTAAATTTCGCCATATTTCCATTTTTTTCATAAATAAAAGCAAGTCATATAAAATTTTTTTACCACTAACGTGAAGTACAATATGTCACGAAATAACATTCTCAGAATCAGCTGGATTCGTTAAAGCGTTCCAGAGTTATAACCTCATAAATTGACAGTGGTCAGAATTGTAAAAATTGGCCCGGTCATTAAGCTGCAAAATGGCTCTGTCACTAAGGGGTTAATATGTTAAATTCTGCAGTCATTTGCGCAGGAAGGAGGTCACAAAACAATGGGTTGGCATGACAACCCGGGGTCTGCCCAGTGGCCGGCGCTCATAGCCAGCGTCGGACTGGAGCACCTTGGGCCCACCACAGAAAAATATCCTTTGGGCCCACTATGTAGCTACATAAAAATAAATACAAGACCAGCAATTTTGCGGTAAAAGACGCTAATATCAGGGTATAATGTAAGGTAGTACATGTCTTAATCATATAGCAGGGGTTGGGGTAGCCCCCCTCATAGAATATAATGCAGACCCCTCATAGAATATAATACAGCCCCTGCATAGAATATAATGCAGTCCTACAGTATTATAGTCACCACATACTCATTCGTTCACTGTTATGTACCATGTTTTTTGGACCATAAGAGGCACCTAGGCTTTAGCGGATCAAAATAAAAAAAAATTGAAGAAAAAAATGTGGTCAATTCTATTCTACTATCCCCCATCCTGGTATATACATGTACCCAATCCAGGTATACATAGCCCCCTCATCACCATCCTGCTATGCATGGCCCACGTCCCCATCCTGGTATGCATGGCACCCTCATCCCCAGGGCCGTCTCCAGGGTTTCATGGGCCCCAGGCAAAAGAGTCTCAGTGGGCCCCTTTAACACATACCGCAATTTGTAATGCACAGATACAGCAGAGACATATAGGTATAGTACAATGCCAAAGATTTCACTTCTTACATTACATGAGGGATATCTATTGTAAATTCTACAATAGCTCAGAAACCGGACAGTATATTCCTCCAAACTGTATTATAGGCACCACATAGTGCTCCATACAAAATAATGTGCCTCATATATTCTTATTATACATTTATATAGCGCCATTTATTCCATGGCGCTTTACAAGTGCAAAGGGGAAATATAGACAAGTACAATAAACATGTGTAAGACAAGGGACACACAGGTACAGAAGGAGAGAGGACCCTGCCCGCGAGGGCTCAGTCTACAGGAATGGGTGAGGATACACTAGGAGAGGGTAGAGCTGGTTGTGCGGCGGTTCAGTAGACTGAGGATCATTGCAGGCTGTAAGCTTGTCGGAACAGGTGGGTCTTCAGGTTCTTCTTCAAGGTTTCCGTTGTTGGTGAGAGTCTGATGTATTGCGGCAGAGAGTTCCAAAGTATGGAGGAAGCAAGGGAGAAGTCTTGTATGCAATTGTGGGAAGAAGAGATGAGGGGGAATAGAGAAGGAGATCTTGAGAGGATTGAAGGTTGCGTGCGGGTAAGTACCGGGAGACCATGTCACAGATGTATGGAGGAGACAGGTTGTGAATGGCTTTGTATGTCATGATTAGGGTTTTTGTCACGCTGTCTAATGATATGTATACAATGTCAGTAAACTATTAATACAGGAACAACACTCTATACAACAACTAGTATAGCAACATCAGCATGTAAGTATAGAATAGATTTACCTGACACGATATCTGCTGAACTCAGGGTTAATCTTGAGGACTTGATGAGCTGAAACAGGAAAGAGGTGGACCGGGATCTAACCTGACCCTAAACTGGGGTCCTAACTAATCCCTCACCTTGGAGGTACTGATAATGGTTCAGAGGTCCAAGTCTCCAACCTAACCCTGTCTCCTATCAGACCCTGAACCCTGTAATCAGTCCTAAGAAGGATCCTGACTACCACCAAAGGGATATGGGCTGATGTCAGCTAAATACACAGATTAGACATATAAGACAGACAGGATAACACTCGCTTGCATACACACTCAAACACCAAAGGAACATAAATGGTCTGGGAAATAAACTCTAACCAAGTTGAGCTTAGAACAACTAAGGAGCTCACAACTAAAGTCTATACCGATTCATTCCTATCTGTGGTCTGCATGAAGGTTTCACTGGCAACTTCCCAAGCAGACAACCAGGAATTTAAAGGAAACCAATCAACAAATAATCAATTGCAGCCGGGAGAAACTGCACCCAGTCCCAGCACCGAGCACAGACAGAATTAACTCCCTAGCTG
Organism: Oophaga sylvatica; assembly: GCA_033576555.1. Lineage (NCBI taxonomy): Eukaryota > Metazoa > Chordata > Amphibia > Anura > Dendrobatidae > Oophaga > Oophaga sylvatica. The sequence continues at coordinate 30,716,776 of JARQOD010000001.1, forward strand.
CCAAACACAAAGAAACAGCAGATCAGCTGTGAGAAGTCAAAATGTGCAACCGCGACGATCTTCGTGGCAATGCACACATGACAGTACCCCCCCTTCTACGAGGGGCCTCCGGACCCTCAGGGCCAGGCCTGCCCGGGTGAGTTCTGTGGAAGGTCCGAACCAAACGATCTGCGTTAACATCAGACGCAGGGACCCACGTCCTCTCCTCTGGACCATACCCCTTCCAATGCACCAAGTACTGAAGGGACCGGCGATTCAGACGTGAGTCAATGATCTTTGATACTTGAAATTCCAAGTTACCATTGACCAACACAGGAGGAGGAGGTAGAGGTGACGGTATGACTGGTGCCACATACTTTTTAAGTAATGACTTGTGGAACACATTATGAATTTTAAACGTAGGAGGGAGGTCCAGACGAAATGCCACAGGATTAATTATGGAACTGATCCTGTACGGCCCGATGAATCTGGGACCCAGTTTCCAGGAGGGCACTTTAAGTTTTATATTCCTGGTAGACAACCATACCAGATCGTTCACATTCAGATCTGGACCAGAAACTCTCCTCCTATCAGCCATACGTTTGTAACGGTTCCCCATCGCACTCAGATTATTCAATACACCTCTCCACACAGAAGCAAGTGACGACGAGAAACGCTCCTCCTCAGGAACCCCAGAAGGGCCCCCCCCATTGAAAGTACAAAACTGGGGATGGAAACCATATGCCCCAAAAAACGGGGACTTACCAGTGGACTCGCTCCGCCTGTTGTTAAGAGCGAACTCTGCCAGAGGCAAGAAAGAAGACCAGTCCTCTTGGTTCTCTGAGACAAAACACCGGAGATATGTCTCTAAGCTCTGATTCAGACGCTCTGTCTGACCATTGGTCTGCGGATGAAAAGCCGAGGAAAATGACAATTGCATCCCCCGACGTAAACAAAATGCCCTCCAAAATTTGGACACAAACTGAGACCCCCTATCTGACACCACATCAGAAGGCAACCCATGAAGTCTAACGATCTCCCTAATGAACACCTGCGCCAGAGTTTTAGCATTAGGGAGTGCAGGAAGAGCAACGAAATGTGCCATCTTACTGAACCTGTCAACAACCACCAGTATGACAGTATTCCCTGACGACGGAGGAAGGTCCGTAATGAAGTCCATAGATAAATGAGTCCATGGACGCTCCGGAAGTTTCAAGGGTAAAAGGGTCCCAGACGGACGGGTATGAGGGGTTTTAGAGCGAGCACACACCCCACATGACGCGACAAAAGTTATAACATCTTTATTAGCATTAGGCCACCAAAACCGGCGAGAAAGGAGATCTAAAGTAGCCTTACTCCCTGGATGTCCTGCTAGAGCAGAATTATGATGTGCCTCAATAACCTTTTGTCTCAACAGATTTGGGACAGTCTCCCTGGAGGTCCTGCAGGGGCGTCCCCCTGAGCCTCTAACACCTCCTCCTCAAGCTCAGAAAATACAGCCGACACTACCACCCCCTCCTGAAGGATAGGACTCGGGTCATCCGTTTTCCCGGCCCCTGGGAAACTGCGAGACAAGGCATCAGCCTTTACATTCTTAGACCCCGGGCGATAAGTGACGACAAAATTAAACCTGGTAAAAAACAACGACCATCGAGCTTGTCTGGAATTCAGACGCTTAGCGGATTCCAAATACAACAGGTTCTTGTGATCAGTAATAACGGTAACCGGGTGGACTGCCCCCTCCAAAAAGTGACGCCATTCTTCAAAAGCTAACTTAATGGCCAAAAGTTCCCTATTGCCGATATCATAATTCCTTTCGGCGGACAACAATTTCTTAGAAAAGAAAGCGCACGGATGCCATTTACCAGGGGACGGACCCTGGGACAATATAGCACCCACCCCTACGTCAGACGCATCCACCTCCACAATGAACGGCTGAGATGCATCTGGTTGAATGAGAACGGGTGCCGAAGCAAAACATTTCTTCAAAGAGGAAAAGGCTTGGCAAGCTTTGTCCGACCATTTAGAAAAATCCGTCCCTTTTCTTGTCATGTCAGTGAGAGGTTTGACGACAGATGAGAAATTACAAATAAATTTCCGGTAGTAGTTAGCAAACCCCAAAAAACGCTGCAGAGCCTTAAGATCCCCTGGCTGATCCCATTCAAGCACTGCTCTCACCTTTTCAGGGTCCATACGGAAACCGGAGGCTGACACCAAAAAACCCAAAAACTGAAGTTCCTGTACGGCAAATACACACTTCTCCAGTTTGGCGTATAGTTTATTGTCTCGCAAGATCTGCAACACCTGTCTCACATGCTCCTGATGAGACACAAGATCTGGCGAGTAAATTAAAATGTCGTCCAAATATACAACCACAAACAGCCCCACAAGGTGACGAAAAATGTCATTAACAAAATGTTGGAATACTGCTGGTGCAGTAGTCAGACCAAAAGGCATGACAAGGTTTTCATAATGTCCCTCCGGCGTGTTAAACGCCGTTTTCCACTCATCCCCCTCTTTTATCCTAATCAGATTATACGCCCCCCTGAGATCCAATTTAGAGAACCATTTGGCGCCAACAATTTGATTGAAGAGATCAGGAATAAGAGGGAGTGGATACGGATCTCGAACAGTAATCCGATTAAGTTCGCGGAAATCCAAGCAAGGGCGTAGGCCTCCATCTTTCTTCTTCACAAAGAAGAACCCCGCGGCTACTGGGAAGATGAAGGTCTAATATGCCCTTTGGCCAGACTTTCAGAAATATAATCTTTCATAGCCTGCCTCTCAGGACCAGAAAGATTATACAACCTAGTTTTAGGCAACTTAGCATCAGGAAGGAGATTAATAGAGCAGTCATAAATGCGATGAGGAGGCAACTCCTGACACCCCTCCTCAGAGAAAACATCCCCAAAATCCTCCAAAAAAGGAGGCAATGTACTAGGCACGACCGCACTGATGACTGTGTTCATGCAGTTGCTTTTGCAAAACTCACCCCATTGGCTTATTTCTCTGGACTGCCAATTAATCACAGGGTTATGTTTAACCAACCAAGGAAGTCCCAACACAATGGGAGTAGGTAGACCCTCCAACACATAACAAGATAATTGTTCCCTATGTATTGCCCCTACCCGAAGGTCAATGTTATGAACCTCATGAACAAAGCTACCTTGGCCGAGAGGCCTGGCGTCAATGGAGAATATAGGGATCGGTTTGACCAATACACTCAGATGCATACCTTGAGCCTGAGCAAACTGAGCGTCAACCAGATTAGCCCCGGAACCACTATCAAGAAGAACAGACAATCTCTCCACTCTCGTACCAACTACCACCTCCACTGGTACAAGGAACTGAGAAGAACTGGCGGATGAAATACATACTCCCAGGTTGTCATCCACCACACAACCTGGGATTAACAGTTTTCCGGCGACTTTTGGCTCAACAAGGCACGGGATGGACATTCTCCAACAAAATGTCCCTCTTTCCCGCAGAAAAAACATCTTCTAGTCCTGCGGCGTACCGCCAATCCCCTCCTACGAAATGATGTCCCTCCCAACTGCATAGGCTCATCCGAACAGACAAGGGGAACCTCAACATAAGGGACTTTAGTGGTAGGTGGAGAAACAACAGGGAGTGGGGTTACCTCACCCCTCTCCCGAAGCCGTCTATCAGTACGGATAGCTAAGGCCATAGCAGCCTCCAGTGAATGAGGAGACTCATACTGAGCCAAAACGTCTTTTAATTTATCAGAAAGCCCATGACAAAACTGGCTCCTAAGAGCTGGGTCATTCCACTGAGTATCTGTGGCCCATCTACGAAACTCAGAAGCAAATTCCTCTGCAGGACGATCTCCCTGCTGTATCTTACGTAATTTTGTCTCAGCAAGAGAGACCCGATCTGGGTCATCATATACCAATCCCAGGGCAGTAAAAAATTGATCTACAGACGGTAGAGCCGGGGATCCCGGAGGAAGGGAAAATGCCCAGGATTGAGGGTCCCCTTGCAGAAGTGAGATAACAATTCCCACTCTCTGCTCATCACTCCCTGATGATCGAGGCCGAAGCCGAAAATACAATTTACATGCCTCCCGGAAGGTGAAAAATTTGTCTCGCCCACCAGTGAACCTGTCCGGGAGAGCTACTTTAGGTTCAACTCTGGTTTGCTCCAGGGGAGACAAAACTTTGGACTTAATGTCCGTCAGCTCCATGGATAATCCCTGCAACTGCAGAGCCAGCTGGGCTACTGGATCCATGGTAACTGGAGATAATTTTTATGGCCAGTGAAAATGTCACGCTGTCTAATGATATGTATACAATGTCAGTAAACTATTAATACAGGAACAACACTCTATACAACAACTAGTATAGCAACATCAGCATGTAAGTATAGAATAGATTTACCTGACACGATATCTGCTGAACTCAGGGTTAAACTTGAGGACTTGATGAGCTGAAACAGGAAAGAGGTGGACCGGGATCTAACCTGACCCTAAACTGGGGTCCTAACTAATCCCTCACCTTGGAGGTACTGATAATGGTTCAGAGGTCCAAGTCTCCAACCTAACCCTGTCTCCTATCAGACCCTGAACCCTGTAATCAGTCCTAAGAAGGATCCTGACTACCACCAAAGGGATATGGGCTGATCTCAGCTAAATACACAGATTAGACATATAAGACAGACAGGATAACACTCGCTTGCATACACACTCAAACACCAAAGGAACATAAATGGTCTGGGAAATAAACTCTAACCAAGTTGAGCTTAGAACAACTAAGGAGCTCACAACTAAAGTCTATACCGATTCATTCCTATCTGTGGTCTGCATGAAGGTTTCACTGGCAACTCCCCAAGCAGACAACCAGGAATTTAAAGGAAACCAATCAACAAATAATCAATTGCAGCCGGGAGAAACTGCACCCAGTCCCAGCACCGAGCACAGACAGAATTAACTCCCTAGCTGCCAAACACAAAGAAACAGCAGCTCAGCTGTGAGAAGTCAAAATGTGCAACCGCGACGATCTTCGTGGCAATGCACACATGACAGTTTTGAACTGGAGCCTCTGGGCAATAGGAAGCCAGTGAAGGGCCTGGCATAGTGGGGAGGCTGGGGAATTAGCGGGGAGACAGGTTGATTAGTCGGGCAGCAGAGTGTAGGATGGACTGGAGTGGTGCCAGAGTGCTAGAGGGGAGGCCAGAGAGTAGAGGTTGCAGTAGTCGAGGCGGCAGATGATAAGGGCGTGCACTAGTGTTTTTGTGGTTTCATGGTTGAGGAATGCGCAGATACTGGAAATATTTTTCAGTTTGAGGCGGCAGGAGTAGGCGAGGACTTGGATATGTGGTTTGAAAGAGAGGGCAGAGTCGAGGATCACACCAAGGCACTGAGCGTGCGGGACTGGAGAAAGCGAGCAGCCATTGACATTGATGGATAGGTCTAGTGGAGGGGTAGAGTGAGATGGGGGAAAGATGATGAATTCTGTTTTGTCCATATTCAGTTTAAGAAAGCGAGCAGAAAAGAAGGCTGAGATAGCAGACAGACATTGTGGATTTTGGTCAGTAAGGAGGTGAGGTCAGGTCCAGATAGGTAGATCTGCATGTCATCGGCGTAGAGGTGATACTGCAAACCATGGGATTCTTTGAGCTGTCCCAGGCCGAAGGTGTAGATGGAGAAGAGTAGGGGTCCTAGGACTGAGCCTTGAAGAACACCGACAGACAGGGGGCGAGGTGAGGAGGTGGTGTCTGAGAGGGAGGCACTAAATGTTCGGTCTGTTAGGTATGATGAGATCCAGGATAGGGCCAAGTCTGTGATGCCAAGAGATGAGAGAATCTGTAGCAGGAGGGAATGGTCCACGGTGTCGAAGGCAGAAGACAGGTCCAGGAGAAGGAGGACAGAGTAGTGTCGCTTGCTCTTGGCAGTTAGCAGGTTGTTAGTGACTTTAGTTAGGGCAGTTTCAGTTGAGTGATGCGGTCGGAAGCCAGATTGTAACCGGTCAAAGAGGGAACAGGAGGAGAGGTGGGAGGACAGTTCAAGATATACATGTTGTTCCAGTAGCTTTGAGGCGTAATGGAGAAGAGATATCGGGCGATAGTTAGACACAGAGGATGGGTCGAGGGAGGGCTTTTTGAGGATGGGTGTGATTGAGGCATGTTTGAAGGTTGAGGGAAAGAGGTGTGTAAAGGTACTGTCACACTAAGCGAGATCGCTAACGAAATCGCTAAAGCGTCAGCGATTTTATGACGCAGCAGCGATCTCGTTAGCGCCGCCGCTGTGTGTGACATGTAGCGGCGATGTGGTCCCCGCTGCGATGTCGCTGATCGTTCATGAACGTTCTGAGCTGTTTTTTGGTCGTTGGTGTCCCGCTGGTGAGCCTGTATCGCTGAGTGTGACACCCTTTATGAACGACTTTACCAGTGAGTCGCACAACACTGGGTTCCAGGGCTTATGGGGTACTCGGCACCGAGCCCATGGAAGTCTATGGGGAATGTCACTGGCAGCACAGCTCGGTCCGTTGCCCTGGGCGCTCATTCAATGGGGGATATGGACAGGGGATTTTAGGAATAGTTCGTGACGCCACCTGTGGTTTCTGATCAAATAGACCAGCGCTGCAGGGTGAATCTTCTGAGGGGATGTTATTAGGCAGCTAGATGTTAAGTCCCCCACAGGTGGGACTGTTCCCTCAAAGTCTATGGTGGTGCAGGGTGCAGGCAATAAGTCAGTCACACACAAGTTGTTCTCTTTCCATACCTTTACTGTAGATGGTTGCAGGTATGTCCCGGGAAGCTGGTCAGGGTGGAGAATGCACATTCAGGTAATCGCTGAGCAGGTTTGAGGCCTCCTTTACCTTTATGTGTATGAGTCTTAACCTGCATAAAGTCAAGTTCAACTCCAGATGCAACAGCTACGCCCGGTCGACATTGTGGTAGAGCCTTTTCTGTCTCTGATAATCAGATGTTGGCAAGAACGAAGTCCTTCTATTGCAGCGTCCTGCTCAAAGTTCCTGTCCTCCCTGACTCAAGTTACGTATCCACACTTAGGGCTACCTTCTGTGATTTGAAGTCCAGCAAGGATTCCGGTTTTTCTATCACTAGCCGTGAAGTACTAGCAATGCTCCCACCCTTAACATAAGCACGGGTAGCAGTAGGTGTAGTAGTCAGCTTTTCTTCCAAGCTCACTGACCTGCTCTCAGTTAGCTCGATGTTCTGCAAACTGTAGTCCCCTTCCTTCTTTCCCTTCAAAACTCTGTCCAGAGCAGCTCACAGGACGTTCCGTCAGACTGTATACACGCTGTAGCTCCGAGAGTCACTTTCCACGTTCTAGAGAACACAGGCAGCTTGTTCTGAGATAACAGATTCAGTTATAGCTCTGACTAGGCTAGAGTAATTTCCTTTCTACTCGTACTAGCCTCCACTTCAGTTCAAGATGAGCTACCTAAGCTCTGTCAGGAATCAGTCTTCTCTCCTCTCCCTCCAAGACCAGAACAGAACTAACTCACTAACTAACCCCTTTACTGCTATGTCACACTAACTTAAATAGTCTAAGATGCCCTCTGGTGGCCGTGTTGGGAAGTGTGCGTGAATGAATATCAGGTTTTTACAATTACCTTCCTGTGCATCCTCCTGGAGACATGTGTACCAAGCGCAGCTGGGCCACACATCCCCCCCTGGTTAAACACAGCACTCCCGGGCTGAAATAGAAAAGAAAAATATTTTTTTTTATAATATAACATCAACATAACTCATCCCTTGTGGGAGGTAAGGACTCTTTAACGTTACAATGTATACATAGTCAAGTAGAAAAATATCAAAGTACTTTTCACATCAATAAATACAATATTAGATTCTTGTGGAGGACCCGCACCAAAAACCTGCCACGTAGGTCCTGGGTGGGCTGCAGGACTTCTTTGCTGCAGACCTCACTCAAGGCCACACCATACGGGTTTTTCTTCAGAGGTAGATAAATATGGCTTTATGTAACACCAAGATGGGGCACCGAAGTGCGAACTATTTACAATGAAAGTTTTTGGGCTGGCACAGTCCTCAGCCACGCAGTCTTTGCATAATAAAACACATTTCAAGAAATCGCATTAACTCTTAACTCTTTTTACCCAACTGGGGTATTTTACTTCAATTACATTTGGCAAATAAACATTATCAAACATTTTTCAATAAAGTGCAAATCTTCTTCATCAAACTTCTTCAAACTTTATACAGGTGCAGTAAACCCTGTCTGGGTCCTACTGGTTTTCTTTCTTGCAGATAGCAATGACGTCTTCCACTCCTGGGGCTGGAAGCACGCGATGCTCTTTAGAACGCATTACAAGGATATCATGTCCTGCGATCTGGGTTTGCGTAGCTACAGTTACACTAGAGCGATTCACTTGGGACCTAACGGGTGCCTTCTCTGAATATAAGTCTTGCTCAATAGGGGTCGCTGTTGCAGCATAAGATGCTGGGCAAGACGCAGACTTGCGCAGTGACGCAGTTGAGGTCGCATCATCCGGTTGCGATGTGGAACTGAGCTCAGGATTCGATGCAGAGTAGGGCGCAGTATATGAGGCAGGGCACGATGCTGGTGCGCGGCCTGGCACTGATGCTGCTGAGGCCCGGGACACTGTGGCATGATGTACATTACCGGCGTCGGGGACGGGGTCGCTAACACGGGTGACGTTCAAGGCATACCACCCTTTAAGTCCCCAGTGCCGCGTATAGCTGACTATATCCCCATTCATGAGATCCCTTCCCGGATGTCCCATGGGCAGATGAGATTCCACATCTCTGCGACTGACGAATACCCCTTGGTACAGCCTGGCTCATGGATGAACCCCCAGCCTTTGCGGAGTTTAAAGTCGCTAATGCACCCCTGGCGCCGCGGTTCCCGGAGCGTATCTTTATCTCTCCTGACGTTTTCTTTATCAGCGAGAAATTCCTCCTGGTGCCGCTGACGGAACTGCTGCACCTCTCTCTCTTCCTGCTGTCGTCGCTGTTCCTGTTCCCGGCGTCGCCACTCGTTCTCTATCTGGGCGGCATATTCAATGTCGTCCAGGTACTCCATATCGTCCCAGTCGACCTCCATCATGGACGGCTGGGTCCCCTCCGGTGTCCCTACCAGGGGACTGCACTCCGCTGCGGCCTCCTGGCCTGGCTGGCACTCCGGAACAAGCAGGGCCTCCTCAGCCTCCTTCTCTCCCGCCGCATCATCGGTGGAGTCGGGATCAGCACTTTTGGAGCCGGCCTCCGGTTTTTCATCAGCCGCTTGCAGTGGTGGCACAGGTAACGGTTGCGCTTCTGGAGGGGAAGCGTTGCGTCCCACAGCAGCCGCTGTTTCAGGGCACGCCAGCTTTTCTCCATCTCCTCCACTTCTTTGCGGTGGTGGGCCACATCTTCCAGCACCGCATCCACCTTCTTCACTCTCTGCATACTTGGGTCGGTGTCCCGACCTGGGGACGGTTCAGGCACAGGTAACAGCTCCTCAGGGGAACGGGGTCTGCGCACCGCCTCTCCTCCACACAGCGTCTCCTGTCCTTCCGCCATCTCACTCCAGGCCAGACTGTGTTTTCCATCAGGAACAATCTGGTCTCTTCCGTGGAGGCGGGACTTGCGCTTCCTCTTCTTGGCATAGAGGATGAAGAGGAGGCGGATCTCCCTTGCTGTAGGGCAGGCTCTGGTATTGTAATAGCATTTGGATAAGGCGCCCATCACTTTCGCACACAGGGGGGGGTACGCCCACGAAGGCCCGCCCTTCTTCTTCACCAGCGCCTCAGGGCGCGAATATGGCGGCAATATGGTGGAAAATGGCGCCAAAAATAAAAGAACTGCAATACAGTCTTTCTGCACAAAACAGTCCAATTCAGGCACACAGGACTCACAAATTGTAAGCTTCGTATCCTGTTCGTGACGCCAAAGATGAGTCGCACAACACTGGGTTCCAGGGCTTATGGGGTACTCGGCACCGAGCCCATGGAAGTCTATGGGGAATGTCACTGGCAGCACAGCTCGGTCCGTTGCCCTAGGCGCTCATTCAATGGGGGATATTTACAGGGGATTTTAGGAATAGTTCGTGACGCCACCTGTGGTTTCTGATCAAATAGACCAGCGCTGCAGGGTGAATCTTCTGAGGGGATGTTATTAGGCAGCTAGATGTTAAGTCCCCCACAGGTGGGACTGTTCCCTCAAAGTCTATGGTGGTGCAGGGTGCAGGCAATAAGTCAGTCACACACAAGTTGTTCTCTTTCCATACCTTTACTGTAGATGGTTGCAGGTATGTCCCGGGAAGCTGGTCAGGGTGGAGAATGCACATTCAGGTAATCGCTGAGCAGGTTTGAGGCCTCCTTTACCTTTATGTGTATGAGTCTTAACCTGCATAAAGTCAAGTTCAACTCCAGATACAACAGCTACGCCCGGTCGACATTGTGGTAGAGCCTTTTCTGTCTCTGATAATCAGATGTTGGCAAGAACGAAGTCCTTCTATTGCAGCGTCCTGCTCAAAGTTCCTGTCCTCCCTGACTAAAGTTACGTATCCACACTTAGGGCTACCTTCTGTGACTTGAAGTCCAGCAAGGATTCCGGTTTTTCTATCACTAGCCGTGAAGTACTAGCAATGCTTCGGACCCGGTGTCCAATTAAGTCGAGTGAAGGTGATCTGTCACCGAAAACACTCTTCCTTCTTTCTCCACTCGCCTGTCGCCCTGCTCCCACCCTTAACATAAGCACGGGTAGCAGTAGGTGTAGTAGTCAGCTTTTCTTCCAAGCTCGCTGACCTGCTCTCAGTTGCTCGATGTTCTGCAAACTGTAGTCCCCTTCCTTCTTTCCCTTCAAAACTCTGTCCAGAGCAGCTCACAGGACGTTCCGTCAGACTGTATACACGCTGTAGCTCCGAGAGTCACTTTCCACGTTCTAGAGAACACAGGCAGCTTGTTCTGAGATAACAGATTCAGTTATAGCTCTGACTAGGCTAGAGTAATTTCCTTTCTACTCGTACTAGCCTCCACTTCAGTTCAAGATGAGCTACCTAAGCTCTGTCAGGAATCAGTCTTCTCTCCTCTCCCTCCAAGACCAGAACAGAACTAACTCACTAACTAACCCCTTAACTGCTACGTCACACTAACTTAAATAGTCTAAGATGCCCTCTGGTGGCCGTGTTGGGAAGTGTGCGTGAATGAATATCAGGTTTTTACAATTACCTTCCTGTGCATCCTCCTGGAGACATGTGTACCAAGCGCAGCTGGGCCACACACCAGCGTCGCAGGCGCGACTAGGTTTTCCCAACGACCGCAGAGGTCGTTATACAGATCGCTGATCTCTGATGAGATCTTTGTGTTTGGAAGCTAACTAGCGACCACATAGCGATCGCACCAACGATCTCGCCAGGTCGTGTCGTTGTCGTGATCGCTGGTGCGATCGCTAAGTGTGACGGTGCCTTAAGAGTTGGGATGAAGACTGTGGCAAAGTTAGGGATGAGGTGGGATGGGAGCTGGTCAAGCGCACAAGTGGTGAGGTGTGATCTTGACAGGAGGGTGGAGAGCTGAACTTCTGTCATGGTGGAGAAGCTGGTTTTGGAAGAACAGGGCTGAGTGGCTAAGAGGGGCATTGAGGCCTGCGGGCCAAAGCTTTCTGTGATGTTATCGATCTTCTGCTTAAAGAAGGAGGCAAAGTCTTCAGCAGAAATGAGAGGAGAGGGAAGAGGTGCTGTAGGACGCAGTAGAGAATTGAAAGTGTTGAAGAGCTGTTTAGGGTTGTGAGACAGGGAGGATATGAGAGATGCGAAGTAAGTTTGTTTTGCAGCAGAGAGGGTGGACTTGAAGCTGATAAGGGACTGCTTGTATGCGTTGAAGTGCTCGGTAGAATGGGTTCTCTTCCATCTACGCTCAGCGGCCCTGGAAACCAGTCTCAGTTCTTTGGTCAGGCTGGTACGAGTTTTGCTCTGCATGAGGGGCGCGGCCGAATCAAGTGTGACTGTTATTGTGGTGTTATAAAAAGTGGCAGCAGCGTCTGTGTCATGAAGGGAAGCTATGTCTGTGAGAGGGAGAAGGGACTCGGAGAGTGCTTGTAAATTAAGGTGTTTCAGATCCTGCGAGGGTGAGCGAGTTTGTGGAGTGGGGGTTGCGCAGTACGATAGGAGAGGGAAGAGAATGTCAGTGGGTTGTGGTCAGACAGTGGGAGGGGTGAGTTAGCGAGATTAGAAAGGGAACAGAGACGGGTAAAGATAAGGTCCAGCGTGTGACCATCTTTGTGAGTGGCCGCAGAGGACCATTGAGTGAGACCCAGGGAAGCCATGATCTATAGAAGTTTAGAGGCAGCCGGGGTGGAAGTGTCAATGGGGATGTTGAAATCACCCATGATGATGGTGGGGATGTCAGCAGAGAGGAAATGGAGTAGCCAGGTGGTGAAGTGATCGAGAAAGGTGGAGATGCCTAGTTCTGGGGGCGGTAGATGACAGCCATTTGGAGGTTGGAGGGGAATAGATGCAGACGAAGTGCACCTCAAACGAGGGAATAATAGCGGAGGGTGGAAGTTGAATAGGGGTAAAGGAGCAGGTATCAGACAGGAGCAAACCAACTCCTCCACCACGTTTGTTGCTGGGGCGAGGGATGTGAGAGAGATGGAATCCGCCATAGGAAAGTGCAGCTGGAGAGGCTGTGTCAGAGGGAGTGAGCCAGGTTTCAGTGATGGCAAGGAAGGAGAGTTTGTTAGTGATAAAGAGGTCATGGATTAACGACAGTTTATTGCAGACAGAGCGTGCGTTCCATAGTGCTCCAGGTAGGGGGACCGGGGGAGTGGGGGCTGGATGAATAGGTATGAGGTTGTCATGGTTGCAAAAACTTGTAGGGATAGTGGCAGGATGTTGGAAATGAGTGGGGGATGCGTTGAGGAGGGCCAGGATTTGGGGATACGTCGCCAGCAATGAGGAGTCTCAGACAGAGCGTTAAAAGGTGGGAGCAGGATAGAACATGATGTGGGCGTGTGTGTCTGGAGAAAAAGGATTGAATGTGGAGGAACAGTTCTGAGGAAGAGGTGAGATGGCTGGGGAGGATGGAGGGGGAAATGACTAGTTCCTTACTAGGTGGGGGATTACAGAAGATAGGGAAAAATGAAGTAGTATGGGGGTAATAGTAAAAAAAGCCGAAACATTGTAGTGGTGTTATAGTCCATTACCTTACAGTCAAATTCCAGTCCAATTCTAGTCTAATTCAGAGTAGTGTAATTAGAAATCTGTAATTTGAAATATGGGATTTGAAATAGATGGAGCAGACTTCGTCTGGGGTAGACCCATGGTACTGAATATATGTGCAGCTAAGGACAATCAGGTGAGTGAAAAGTGGGGGTATAATGCTCCATACACTATTATGGGCACCACACAATGCTCCATACAGAATAATGAGTCCCATATCTTGCTCCATACAGTATTATGGGCACCACATAGTGCTCCATACAGAATAATGAGCTCCATATATTGCTCCATACAGAATAATGGACCCCATATAATTCTCTATACTCTATAGTGAGCCCGATATATTGCTCCATACAGAATAATGAGCTCCAATATTGCTCCATGCAGAATAATGAGCCCCATATATTGATCCATACAGAATAATGGACCCCATATAATGCTCCATACAGAATAATGAGCCCCATATATTGATCCATACAGAATAATGGACCCCATATAATGCTCCATACAGAATAATGAGCCCCATATATTGATCCATACAGAATAATGGACCCCATATAATGCTCTATACAGAATAATGAGCCCCATATATTGCTCCATCTATATATATAAAAATGAGTGTATGTGTGTGTATCAGCCACGCCAACTCTGCATAGCCACACCCAGTGTCGGACTGGAACACCTTGGGCCCACCAGAGAAAATCATTCTTGGGCCCATTATGTAGCTACATAGAAATAAATACAAGACCACAAATTGTGCAGTAAAACACACTAATATCAGGGTATAATATAAGGTAGCACATGTCTTAATTATGTAGCAGGAGTTGGGGTAGCCTCCCTCATAGATTATAAAGCAGCCCCCTCATAGGGGATAATGCTGCCCCCCATAGGGGATAATGCTGCCCCCCTCATAGAGGATAATGCTGCCCCCCCTCATAGGGTATAATGCTATATATATATATATATATATAATATATATATAGATAGATAATAGATAGATACCATATATACTCGAGTATAAGCCGACCCCCCTAATTTTGCCACAAAAAACTGGGAAAACTTATCGACTCGAGTATAAGCCTAGGGTGGAAAATGAGATTATGCCCCATATGCTGCCCCATGTATTATGTCCCACAAGATGCTCCATAGATTGTGCCCCATATGCTGCCCATGTATTATGCCCCCATAGATTGTGCCCCCATAGATGCTCCACAGATTGTGCTCTCATAGATGCTCCATAGATTATGCCCCCATAAATGCTCCTTAGATTATGCCCCCATAGATGCTCCATAGATTATGCCCCCATAGATGCTCCATAGATTATGCCCCTATAAGTGCTCCTTAGATTATGCCCCCATAGAAGCTCCATAGATTGTGCCCCCATAGAAGCTCCATAGATTGTGCCCCTATAAATTCTCCATAGATTATGCCCCCATAGATGCTCCATAGATTATGCCCCCATAGATTATGCCCCCATAAATGCTCCACAGATTATGCCCCCATAGATTATGCCCCCATAAATGCTCCACAGATTATGCCCCCATAGATTATGCCCCCATAAATGCTCCTTAGATTATGCCCCCATAGATTATGCCCCTATAGATGCTCCATAGATTATGCCCCCATAAATGCTCCTTAGATTATGCCCCCATAGATTATGCCCCCATAGATGCTCCTTAGATTATGCCCCCATAGATTATGCCCCCATAAATGCTCCACAGATTATGCCCCCATAAATGCTCCACAGATTATGCCCCCATAGATTATGCCCCCATAAATGCTCCACAGATTATGCCCCCATAGATTATGCCCCCATAAATGCTCCACAGATTATGCCCCCATAGATGCTCCACAGATTATGCCCCCATAAATGCTCCACAGATTATGCCCCCATAGATTATGCCCCATAGATGCTCCACAGATTATGCCCCCATAGATTATGCCCCCATAGATGCTCCACAGATTATGCCCCATAGATTATGCCCCATAGATGCTCCACAGATTATGCCCCCATAGATTATGCCCCCATAAATGCTCCACAGATTATGCCCCCACAGATTATGCCCCCATAGATTATGCCCCCATAAATGCTCCACAGATTATGCCCCCATAGATTATGCCCCCATAGATGCTCCACAGATTATGCCCCCATAGATTATGCCCCCATAGATGCTCCACAGATTATGCCCCCATAGATTATGCCCCCATAGATGCTCCACAGATTATGCCCCCATAGATTATGCCCCCATAGATGCTCCACAGATTATGCCCCCATAGATGCTGCAACAACAAAAAAAAGACATACTCACCTCTCGTCGCTGGGGCCAGGTGCTGGTGTCCTGAGCAGGCGGGGACACTGGCGCGCTATGGGTGACAGATGCCGGTGTCTCCGCTGGCTCAGGGCCCCGGCACCTGCGATATTACCTGTCACCGGGTCCACTGCTGAGCGCCGCTGTCTTCGGTCCTCCGGCAGTGAATGCTCAGGCAGGGGTGCGGTGCTCACTAATGATGTCATCGTGCCCTCTGCCTGAACATCGCAGCAAGAGAGGACGCGATGACACAGCGGCGCTCAGCGGTTGGAGCGGGTGACAGGTAAGTAATGATATTCACTGCTTCCCACGCCCACATGGGCGTGGGAAGCAGTGAATATTTATTTCTCTTTAGCAGCGGGGACAGGGGCTCCTGCCTCCTGTCACCCGCTGCTGCTCCGCTGGCACGGGGCCCCCATGGCAGCTGCGTGGTGTGCCGCTATTAGCGACACGCCACCTGCTGGGGGCCCCTGGAGCAGCGGGGGCCCTAGGCAACTGGCCCCTGTATGCCAGCAGGTGCCAGGGCCCCCCAGATGCCAGGGCCCACCGGAGAATCCTCTGGTTCTCCGGTGGGCCAGTCCGACACTGGCCACACCCAATCACTGAGCATATTTCATTTCACCAGAACTGTTTAAAAGAAGCTGAGCTGTGATTGGTTGCTGTGAGCAACAGTTTCCCCACGCCACAACACCTCAGCAGACACTGACCGGGTGGGAGAAGTCTAGCATCCCCAGGAATATAAGCTCACAGCCATTGTCTGCCCCCTAGAAAGGAGCAGAGAGCACATGACAGAAATGAATCACCCCCTCCTCCATTACTGCCGGGCTCTATTGTTACCGCCGTAGAAAATCGCATCATCAGCGGCCTCACACAGAGCCACACACAGAGACGCACTGCCAGGTTACATAACAGCACATCTCCAGGAACTCCCTGCTCAGCGCCACCCAGCTTGGGACTATGGGATGGAGGATATGTATGATGGGTATATGGACACGGAACTATGGGATGGAGGATGTGTGATGGGTATATAGGCATGGGAGTATGGGATAGAGGATATGTATGATGGGTATATGGGCACAGTACTATGGGATGGAGGATATGTATGATGGGTATGTGGGCACGGGACTATGGGATGGAGGATATGTATGATGGGTATATGGGCACGGGTCTATGGGATGGAGGATATGTATGATGGGTATATGGGCACGGGACTATCGGATGGAGGATGTGGGATGGGTACATGGGCACTGGACTATGGAATTGAGGATGTGTAATGGGTATATGGGCACTGGACTATGGGATGGAGGATATGTATGATGGGTATATGGACACGGGACTATGGGATGAAGGATATGTATGATGGGTATATGGGCACGGGACTATGGGATGGAGGATATGTGTGATGAGTATATGGGCACGGGACTATGGGATGGAGGATATGTATGATGGCTATATGAGCATGGGACTATGGGATGGAGGATATGTGTGATAGGTATATGGGCACGGGACTATGGGATGGAGGATATGTATGATGGGTATATAGGCACGGGACTATGGGATGGAGGATATGTATGATGGGTATATGGGCACTGGACTATGGGATAGAGGATATGCATGATGGGTATGTGGACATGGGACTATGGAATGGAGTATATGTATGATGGGTATATGGGCACGTGACAATGGGATGGAGGATATGTATGATGGGTATAAGGGCACGGGACTATGGGATGGAGGATTTGTGTGATGGGTATATGGGCATAGGACTATGGGATGGAGGGTATGTATGATGGGTATATGGGCATGGGACTATGGGATGGAGGATATATATGATGGCTATATGGGCATGGGACTATGGGATGGAGGATATGTGTGATGGGTATATGGGCACGGGACTTTGGGATGGAAGATATGTATGATGGGTATATGGGCACCGGACTATGGGATGGAGTATATGTATGATGGGTATATAGGCATGGGACTATGGGATGGAGGATATGTATGATGGCTATATGGGCATGGGACTATGGGATGTAGGAAATGTATGATGGGTATATGGGCACGGGACTATGGGATGGAGAATGGGTATATGGGCACTGGACTATTGGATAGAGGATATGTATGATGGCTATGTGGGCATGGGACTATGGGATGGAGGATATGTATGATGGATATATGGGCACTGGACTATGGGATGGAGGATATGTATGATGGGTATATGGGCACGGGACTATGGGATGGAGGATTTGTGTGATGGGTATATGGGCATAGGACTATGGGATGGAGGGTATGTATGATGGGCATATGGGCACTGGACTATGGGATGGAGGATATGTATGATGGGTATATAGGTGCTGGACAATGGGATGGAGGATGTGTGATGGTATATGGGCACGGGACTATGGGATGGAGGATGTGTGATGGGTATATGGGCACGGACTATGGGATGGAGGATATGTATGATGGGTATATGGGCGCTGGACTATGGGATGGAGGATGTGTGATTGGTATATGGGCACTGGACTATGGGATGGATGATAATCATTATAATTTGTTATAACTAACCACACCGGGCTCTTCAGCTAGTACAGTATATAATAGGTCCCATATAATGCTCCATACAGTATAGTGAGCCACATATATTTCCCCATACAGAATAATGAGCCCCATATATTGCTACATACAGAATAATAGGCCCCATATATTGCTCCATACAGTACACCTTGTTCCAAATTATTATGCAAATTAGTTTTAAGTGTCATAGCATTTTTTTGTTTTTTTTTGTAAATGAAACCCATTGATGGTATTGTGTCTCAGGGTTCTTTGGATGACTGAAATCAATCTCAGATACCTGTGATAATTAGTTTGCCATGTGAGTCCAATAAAAGGAAAACTGGATGTTCCACACTATTAAGCAGGCCAGAGTTTTCAAATAACATGGGAAAGAAAAAGGATCTCTCTGCTGCTGAAAAGCATCAAAAAGTGCAATGCCTTGGTCAAGGGATGAAAACATTAGATATTTCCCAAAAACTTAAGCGTGATTATCGTACTGTTAAAAGATTTGTGGCTGATTCTGAGCACAGACGTGTTCGTGCTGATAAAGGCAGAATGAGGAAGGTTTCTGCCAGTCAACTTCATAGGATTAAGAGAGCAGCTGCTTGTGTAGCCCTGGTGTTAGGCACACGCAGTACCCTGGAGAGTGTGTGGAGAGATAGCAGTTTAATGCTCAATACCCATTCACTCAACATACACTAGACACACCCTTAGGGTAGTGTAGTCACTTGTGAGGGAGTGGTCAGGGTGTATGCGTTGAGTGATTAGAGTAGTCAGTTTCCTGTCTTCGGACAGAGCAGACGTGTGGAGTCTAGCTGGGACTTGGAGGGAGGAAGCAGTCCAGCCTGGTTCTACCAGCAGTTCAGCAAGTGGAGGCCAGTAAGGGCGAGATATAGATCACCTCAGCCTGGTCAGAGCTGTACCTCACTTGAAGACACTGATAAAGAAAGAAGAGCTTAGTGCAGATATACTTCAGTCTCCTGTCCCAAGGACAGTGAAAGGTTCAGAGACGTGCTCCTGCCTAGTGGATAACTGAGAGTCTGTTAACTAACTCTAAAGGAAGGAAAAGAAGGGAGTGACTATATGACTTTTTGCAAGTGTGAGTGTTTATGCTACAAGCGAGGACAAGGCGAAAGGCACAGTGGAAAGGAATATTTGAAAAGTGCTTTTGGATTGAAGAAGTCCTGCACATTGTTACCGGTCACTGGGGACCGAAGGATCACTAAAGCTTCACGCTTAGTGGTAAGAAAACCAGAGACTTACCGGACCTTAGGTCGCGGAAAGCAGCCCCTAAATAGTCGGTACGTAACTGGGGTCAGGGGGGTGAAGACTTTGAGCCTGATCAGCAAGATAGGAATTCAGCTCTCTCACAGGAAGGCTCCGACCACAAAACTGACTGGGCAGTACAGCTATGGAATAGCTGGAGTTATAGAGGGAACTACGCTTCATGCTGGTTGTACTCATCGTTGTGAAAGTAAAGGAGGCCCCTAACTTGTCCAGCTGCTATCTTAAAACACATTCTCCTTGGATCAGCCTCCCTGGGACCTGCCTTACCATCTTACAAGTAAAGGTATGGAAAGACGCTGACCGTGTGAGACTGAGTTATTTACTTGCATGCCTGCACAACCCTGCTTTAACTACCGACCTGAGGGAAGAGTCCCACCTGTAGGGGACCCGACATCTAGCTGCATCACCATCCCCTCAGAGCTCTACAGCAGCGCTGGTATAAATTACCAGAAGACTACAGGTGGCGTCACGAACTGTAAATATATCTATCCCCTGTAAATATTCCCCCAACATACGCCAGACCGCTAGGGCCACAGACCGAGCCACCGCTACCTGTGACAATCCCCATAGACTTCCATGGGCTCGGCTCTGAGTACCCCATTGCCCTGGTAACCCACAATTGTGGTGCGTGGTCGAGACAAATTTGGCGTCACGAACAGGATACGAAACTTGCAGCATTGCGAGCCCTGTGTGCCTGTGGATTGTTTTTGTGAAAAAGGACTGTTTGCACTTTTGGCGCCAAAAATCGCCATCTTTGTCGCCATATTCGCGCCCTCAGGCGCTGGAGAAGAAGGTGGGCGTACCTGAAAGAGCGCGCAGAGTCTTGGACACGCCCCCGGCTCTGACTCATCGGCAGGTCCTGCAGCAGGAAGTGAACGCTCTGACATCAGAGCGCCTGCGACGAAGGTCCTGCTCTCACTGCGGTGCCTGTGGAATAGCAGCGTCTGAAACCGGTAGGCTCCGTTTAACCAAGGGGGCGCTAAGATGTCACAACAACCGGCTGACAGTGCGGCCCCGGCCGGAGGCCCCAATCCCGCACCGCTTGGTATTGTAGCGCCAGATGGGGGCGCAGGCCCTGCACCCAGTCCGGTAGTCCCGATCATGCCACTAACGCTCCCATATATGCCTGGGGCGAAATGGCTTCCCCAGTACAGCGGTGAGCCAGGCACTTTAGCAGGCTTCAAGCGGAAGTTATGCAGCATCCTAGAAATGTACTCCATGCCTGAGAGACAAAAAGCTGCTGTGCTAATAGGGCAGCTAACTGGCGCTGCTGAGAGGGAAGTGGAGACTTGGGATACCGTTGATCAGGAGTCGGTACCTGCGATCTTCCTTAAGCTACATGCCATATTTGAAGACCGCACAGAAACGGATCTCCGGATGGCCTTCTATCACTGTTCACAACAGCCAGGTGACAGCATCCGGGACTACGCTTGCCGACTACAGGGAGCCCTGAGAGCCCTCAAGCAGATTAACAATTTAAATGCTATCGACGAGAATAAGATGTTGAAAGAACAATTTATACAGGGATTGAGATCCCAAGAGGAACGCAGAACTGTAAATTGGTGGTCCTTAGATCATCCGGATGCTACCTTTGATGCCCTAAAAGACATGGCAATAAAAGGGCTGCGGCCCCTGGGCAAACCTGAGGTGGCAACCCAACATCATCGGGGTGAAGTCACTCTGGAACCGGCAGTAACCCCCTTTTCCCCGCTAGTGGCTGAAGCCAAAGCACAGGTGACACCTCCTAGTGAATTGGACTGTCTGCGCTCAGAGGTGCGCCAGCTGACTAAAAATCTGGCTGCTGTGATGAGTGCCCTGCAGCTGCGGAAAGAGGAGGAAGGGAAGATCTTGTTAGCTGACTGCCCAGAAGATGTTCCGTGGATGCACCGGAGAAGAAAGAAGACGTCGCCCCCCCGGAGGAGGACAACGCCACCCCCAGGAGCGACCTCTGATCAACACCCTCCTCGTCGAGAGATCATCTGTTATCGATGCAACCGGAAAGGTCATATGTCTCCACAGTGTCCTTTAAACGGGCAGAACCTGGGTCCAAGGGCCAACACCCAGGAGAATACCCGTCAGGCCCCCTAGACTGGAACCGCAGGTATGTGGGCGGGCGACCCTACCTGTCTATTATTGTAGATGGTATTGCTGTTCCGGCATTGTTAGACACTGGGTCGCAGGTGACCCTAATACCTGATGCCCTATATACCAAGTACTGGTCAATGGACAGTCTTAAACCTCCGAGCCTTGACTTTACCGTGTATGCTTCTAATGGTCTTCCTGTAGAAGTACTCGGGACAAAATGTGTAGATGTAAAAGTGGGCAGAGAGGAATTGAAAGACCAGGGGCTTCTGGTAGTAAAGACTGTAAATGAGGAGAATGGTTTAAATATAATTTTGGGTACTAACATTATCGGTAATTGTTTGGGAGAAGTTGTGTTCTTACTCCAACAGCTCGCTGAGATTGCCCGACCAAGGCAGAGAGGAGTAATCCAAAGAGAGATCCGGGCCCTGGTGTGTCAGCAGCAAGCGAAGCTTACAGACGGCGAAATTGGTAATGTACGGGTCACTGACTCGGATCCTATTGTGATACCCCCAATGAGTGAAATGATCATTTGGTGCAGGGCAGCCATAGGTCTGAGAGGACAGAATTACCAAGCTGTAGTAGAACCCCACCATTCAGAACATAGACCTACACTTATGACTGCTAGAGGAGTAGTAGAAGTGGTGAATGGAAGAGTACCGGTACGGCTTCTCAATTGGGGAGATGATGAGGTAAATTTACCCCGTTATGCAACCATTGCTAAACTTCATGCTGTCGACAATAATTCTATTCTCCCGGCTGAGTCCTTAGACTCTTGTCAAATAGCGGAGGACAATGACCCAGCAACTCAGGTGGCGGAATGGTGTCAGCAGCTCCATGTTGGGACGGACACCACTCCCGCTCACCAGAAGCAAGGGGTATTACGGGTGGTGCAAGAGTATGCCCAAGTGTTTAGCAAGCACCCACTTGATTTTGGGGTAATTAAGGGAGTCCAACATCATATCCCTACCGGCAGTCATCCTCCCATCAAAGAGCGATATAGGCCCATACCTCCAGCTCATTATCAGAAGGCTAAAGAAATGTTGAATGATATGAAGAAAGCCGGGGTGATAAGGGATAGTTGTAGCCCCTGGGCAGCCCCTCTAGTTCTGGTTAAAAAGAAAGATGGTAGTATGAGAATGTGTGTGGATTACAGGCAGGTGAACGCATAACACACAAGGATGCATACCCGTTACCACGTATAGAGGAATCATTAGCTGCTCTGAAAACGGCTAACTACTTTTCTACCCTTGATCTGACTAGTGGTTACTGGCAAGTGGCTGTGGCTGAGGAGGATCGTGAGAAAACGGCTTTCACCACCCCAATGGGGCTCTGTGAGTTCGACAGAATGCCGTTTGGGCTCAGTAGTGCCCCAGGAACATTTCAGAGAGTGATGGAAAACTGTCTGGGACATCTCAATTTTGAAACCGTGCTGCTATACCTAGACGACGTTATCGTGTATTCCAAGACATATGAGGACCATCTGAAGCACCTGGCAGAAGTATTCGAGTCCCTGTCCAGGTACGGGATGAAGTTGAAACCCTCAAAATGCCATCTACTCAAACAGAAGGTACAATACTTGGGGCACATCGTCAGTTCGGAAGGAGTAGCGCCGGACCCAGAGAAAGTCACTGCCATCCAGAAGTGGCCGGAGCCGAAGAACCTTAAGGAAGTGCGACAGTTCCTGGGACTGACGGGTTACTACAGGAGATTCGTGAAAGATTACACGAAGAAGGCAGCTCCTTTACAGGACCTCCTAGTAGGACAATCCCTAAAGAGCAGAAACCCTCCCTTTAATTGGGGTAAAGAACAGGCTGAAGCATTCAAAAAGATGAAAGAGATCCTTACGGGTGATGAGATCTTGGCCTATCCTGATTACAGCCAACCGTTCCTGTTGTACACCGACGCCAGTAATGAAGGTTTGGGAGCAGTTCTCAGTCAGAAGCAGAATGGCCAAGAAAAAGTCATCGCATATGCCAGCAGAAAACTCAGGCCAACTGAAAGGAATCCGGAAAACTATAGCAGCTTCAAGCTGGAGTTTCTGGCGCTGGTCTGGGCCATTACGGAAAGATTTAAGCACTATTTGGCCTCCAATAAGTTCACGGCGTACACAGACAACAACCCATTAACGCACCTGGAAACCGCCAAGCTGGGTGCCATGGAGCAGCGATGGATGGCTCGGTTGTCCAATTACCAGTTTACTATCAAGTACCGGGCAGGTCGAAAGAATGCTAATGCTGACGCATTGTCCCGAATGCCGCATGACTCTGATACGGAAGAAGAATCGGACGACCTGGAAGAAATTGAGCTACCTGCGTTCCATCGAAATGGGGTAGTCCATGAGCATCGAGTCAACAGAAAGCAGTATGGTGCAACATTAAATCCTTTACCCCATCACAGTTGGAAAGAGACTCAGGACAGTGATCCAGTGGTCAGCCGCATCAAGGAGTTGTTAAAACAGGAAGGTTCCTCCTTGGAAAAGGATGCACCTATGTCAGCAAAGCTCCTGTGGAACGAGAAAAGCAGGTTGTTCCTATACCGTGAGAAGTTGTGCAGGAGATACGTCAACCCCAGAACCCACGAGATGGTCTGGCAAATAGTGGTCCCCAAGGCAGACGTCCCAATGGTGTTGGAAGCATACCACGATCAAGCAGGACACTTTGGCTGGAGAAAGCTGGAGACCCTGTTGAGATGCCGGTTCTACTGGGTAGGGATGCGCAGCTCCATCGAGAGGTGGTGTCGAAACTGTGGACCCTGTGGTCTCAGAAGAAAGGACTACGGTAGTCAAAAGGCACCCCTGCAACCTATCCGGACGACTCGTCCCCTGGAGATTGTGGCCCTGGACCACGTCAAACTGTCGCCAAGTAGATCTGGATACTCATACGCCTTGACCATGGTGGACCATTACTCCAGATTTCTGGTGGTTGTTCCAGTTAAGGACCAGACCGCAGTGACGGCAGCGAAAACCTTTCAAGCAAGCTTCTGCAGACCGCATGGGTATCCGGAGCAAGTATTGACCGATCAGGGACCTGCTTTCGAAGCCGATCTATTCAAGGAATTCTGTCACATGTACGGGTGTAAGAAAATTAGAACAACACCATATCACCCTCAAACCAACGGTCTTTGCGAAAAAATGAACCATATTGTCCTTGACTTGTTGAGATCCATACCGTTGGAAGACAGGAATCGATGGCCGGACTTACTACCTGATTTGGTTGATTTGTATAATCATATACCTGTAAGTTCAACTAACTGCACTCCAGCTTATCTTATGAGAGCAAGGCCTGGAAGACTACCAATGGATCTAGAACTTGGAGTGGTAGAACCGGAGGCAGACGACGCCGTTGAAAGCTGGGACATCAATCGGCAAGAGCAATACAGACGAGTGCAAATCTGTGTGGAGGAAAGTCTCAATAAGGCACGGGAGAAACAGGAAGATGTTTACAACAGAAATGCTCCTGCCAAGCCTTTGATGCCTGGAGAGGTAGTATTAAAAAGAAAAAGGAAGATGCACAAATTGGATAACAAGTGGGAGCAAGAACCCTACGTCATACAAGATTCTAAATATGACAACAGAAAAGTTTGTGTCGTCAGTAAGGACGGAGGAAGAACAATAACCACTGTGTCCAGAGACCATTTGAAATTGTGTCCAGAACCCTTAAAGCGTTGTGAAAAGAACCCTGTCATCAATCAAGGAGAAAGAAAGGAAGAGGTCATACACACAGATCTGGGAGATTTTCCTGCGGATTGGCCCCGACTGGGAGATGCTGTGATAATTCCAGTGTTGCAGTTTTATCAGCCACAAGAGGAAGTTCTACCTCCAGTTGTGCCCGTGGTGCCAGTTGAGCCCGTTCAGGAGTTACCCATTCCAGCAACACCTCAACCTGTGGAATCTCAAGAAGGATCATCTGAAGCAGCGCCCCATACTATGGGATCCCCTGGTGAAGCTGACTCACACCGCCCAGCCATCAGTACGCTTGCCAGATCCATAGAAAGATTGAGGCAGTTCTATAGTTTGCCGTTACGCAGTGCAGACAGATCGCAACTTGATATACCTGAAGCTACACATGCTAAAAAGCCATTACAAACCAGCAAACAGATAGTTGAAGCTGCTGGTGCCTCTTGGAGTCCCTCGAACCTCAAGGTGTAGGATCCTTCAAAGGCTTGCTGTGGTGTATAAACCTACTATTCGGCCACCCCTAAACAGTGCTCACAAGCAGAAGCGGTTGCAGTGGGCCCATACATACATGAAGACTAATTTTCAAACAGTCTTGTTCACTGATGAGTGTCGAGCAACCCTGGATGGTCCAGATGGATGGAGTAGTGGATGGTTGGTGTATGGCCACCATATGCCAACAAGGCTACGACGTCAGGAAGGAGGTGGAGGAGTCATGATTTGGGCCGGAATCATGGGGAAACAGCTGGTAGGGCCCTTTAAGGTTCCTGAAGGTGTAAAAATGACCTCTGTAAAGTATATAGAGTTTCTGACTGACAACTTTCTTCCATGGTATAAAAAGCAGAAACGTCTTCAGGAGCAAAATCATCTTCATTCATGACAATGCACCATCTCATGCTGCAAAGAATACCTCTGAGTCATTGGCTGCTATGGGCATAAAAGGAGATAAACTCATGTGTGGCCACAATCTTCCCCTGACCTCAACCCTATAGAGAACCTTTGGAGTATCATCAAGCAAAAGATCTGAGAGGGTGGGAGGCAGTTCACATGAAAACAGCAGCTCTGGGAGGCTATTCTGACTTCATGCAAAGAAATACAAGCAGAAACTCTCCAAAAACTCACAAGTTCAATGGATGAAAGAATTGTGCAGGTGATATCAAAGAAGGGTTCCTATGTTAACATGTAACTTGGCCTTTTGGGATGTTTTGGAGATAAATAGCTTTTTTGTTCAGTGAATGTGACCTCCTAATGCTGCAAATTCCACAAATGAGCATTTTCAGTTCTTTAAAACAGATCAAATGTTCAGAAATTCTACTGTGCCTAATAATTTGGAACAGTGCATTCTGAGTTTTTATTCATTTTGGAGATTATACTGTTATCATTGGAAGGTTTCTTCAATAAAATTCGATGTGTACTCTAACGGGTGATGACTTTTATTAGACTGACTGTCATTTGCACCGACCACTTAGGAAAATCAGAGAAAAATATCATTTGCATAATAATTTGGAACATCGTGTATAATGAGCCCCATATAATGCTCCATATATGATGCTCCAGTGTATGATAGGCCCTTATTTGATGCTCCAGTGTATAATGGGCCCATATATGATGATCCAGTGTATAATGGGCCCCACATATGGTGCTGCAGTGTATGATGGGCCCATATATAATGCTCCAAGCATAAAAAAAATGAAATACTCACCTCTCCTCACTGGCTGCTGCTCTGCTCCTTATTCCTCAGCATCGCCGTCTTCCAGCTCTCTGCACTGTGATTGTTCAGGCAGAGGGAGCACAGACGTAGCGTCATCGCACCCTCTGAACTGAACGTCACAGTCTTAAGATGCGGAAGACGCTACAGCGGTGGAGCGGGAAGAGGTAAGTATCGCAAGTGCCGGTGCCTTGATCAAACTGGGGGGCTCACTCGTGGGCACAGGCACCAGGCCCCCATAGCATGCCAGTGTCCACGACGGTGAATGGGCTTCCCCCCTGCTGTCCTCTTGCCCACTATTAAAGTGAAATGAATATTCACTGCTCTTCATGCCAAATGGGCATGGGGAACAGTGAATATTCATGTCTATTTAGCAGCAGGCACAGACTTCAGCCACAGCAGCCGGCTGCTGCCTACTGTCACCCGCTGCTCTGCTGGCGCCGGGAGGGTCCTCCTGACTCACGGGCCCCCTAGCAGTTGCGTGGTGTGCAGTTATTAGTGACACACCATTGGCTGGGGACCCCTGGGGCAGTGATAGCCGTAGGCAGCTTCTGTCCCTGTATGCCAGCAGATGTCAGTGCCTGGGCCCACCGGAGAATCCTCCGATTCTCTGGTGGGCCAGTCCGACCCTGCTCGTAGCTGATGAGCATTTTAGCTACACAAAACAGGGCTAAAGCCCTGCTGTATGTAGCAGAAACGATCAGAAGATCACAGCTTTGTGGAGACTATTGAAGCCAACTAAAAAAAATTGTTTTTAAAAATATTAAAAAATATATATATAAACGTTTAAAAATACAAATATTTGGTATCGCTGCATTCATAAATTCTCAATCTATCAATATATAAAAATAATTAATCCAATCCGTAAACGGTGTAACGAGAAAAAAAAATCCAGAATTAAGGTTTTTTGTCACCGCAAAATTGCATTAAAATGTAATAACGGGAGATCAAAAGATCATATCTACACCAAAATGGTATCAGTAAAAATGTCAGCTCAGCACACAAAAAATAAGCCTTCACCCAACCCCAAAAAATGAAAAATGGAGACGCTACGGGTCTCGGAATATGGCAACTTTTTTTTTTTACAAACTTTTTTTTTCACCACTCGTAATGACCTGGAGAATCATCATGACAGGTCAGTATTGGCATTTAGTGAACATGGTTAAAAAAAAACAAAACAATTGTGGAATTGCACTTTTTTGCAATTTCACCACACTAAATTTTTTTCCCGTTTTCCAGTCCAGGCCATATTGATGGAAAAATAAAAAAAAGTTATGGCTCTGGGAAGAAGGGAAGCAAAAAACAAAAGCGGAAAAATCCAAGGTGATGAAGTGGTTAAAGGGAATCTGTTTCCAGGATTTTGTTACTTCTTCTGAGAGCAGCATAATGTAGGGGCAGAGACCCTGATTCCAGCGATGTGTCACTTACTGTTGCATTGCAGTCCTCGGACTGGACTGTGGCTCTCCTGACCTGAGCATAACTATTTATATAACGTATTTATAACGTATTTATATAGAACTGGAGAAACAAATGAGTTATTCTGCGCTGCTGTGGAGAAAAAAATGAAGGATGCCAATCCAATTTCAGATGGTTTTATTTGTCAATACGCTTCAAAGTATATGACTTCTTCATTGGGACAAATTATGATGAAGAAGTTATGAAGAAGTGATATACTGATGAAGAAGTTATATACTTTGAAACGCGTTGACGAGTAAAACCATCTGAAATTGGATTGGCATCCTTTATTTTTTCTCCACAGCAGCGCAGAATAATTTATTTGTTTCTCCAATTTTATGTACCGTATATACTGATGTATAAGCCGACCCGTGTATAAGCCGACCCCCTTAATTTTGCCACAAAAAACTGGGAAAACTTATTGACTCGAGTATAAGCCTGGTGTATAACCGCTGTCCTGCTCTGTGCTGCTCCCGTCCTGCTCCTTGCTCCCCCATCCAGCTCTGTGCTCCCCCATTCTCCTCTGTGCTCCCCCCTCCTGCTCCGTCCTCCTCTGTGCTCCCCCATTCCTTCTCCGTCCTCCTGTGCCCCCCCATCCTGCTCCGTGCTCCTCTGTGTTCTCCATCCTCCCCCCCGTCCTGCTCCTTGCTCCCCCATCCAGCTCTGTGCTCCCCATTCTCTGTGCTCCCCCCTCCTGCTCTGTCCTCCGCTGTGCTCCCCCATTCCTTCTCCTTCCTCCTGTGCCCCCCCGTCCTGCTCCGTGCTCCTCTGTGCTCTCCATCCTCCCCCCCGTCCTGCTCCGTGCTCCTCTGTGCTTTCCATCCTCCCCCCCCATCCTGATCCGTGCTCCTCTGTGCTTTCCATCCTCCCCCCCAGTCCTGCTCCGTGCTCCTCTGTGCTTTCCATCCTCCCCCCGTCCTGCTCCGTGCTCCTCTGTGCTCTCCATCCTCCCCCCGTCCTGCTCGGTGCTCATTGTCCTCCTCCATGCTTCCCCCGTCCTCCGTTCTCCCCCGTCATACTCACCCTCCCTGTGCCATCGCTGAAAGTCCTGGCAATCCTGCGTTGTACCCGGCTTCCTGCAGCTCTCCTGTGCTGAGCGGTGACGTAATACCACTCATTAAGGCCATGAATATGGACGCCATGCCTAAGGGGTCTGACTGCCCGCTATCACTGACCTCAGCTAAGGGGTGGGTGGGATTATGGGCAGGGGTAGGGGGGAATATTTACTTTTAATTTACATATGCTTGACTAGCTGACACGTAACTGAATTGTCCGGAGCTTAAAGTAAGAAAACGGGGCAGGAAATGGGCCCCATTACCTCTTGAGTCTCTGTGTGACTGAACCAATTGTATGTTTACCTCTGGCTGGACTTATGATTAAAGGGATTGTCCACTACTAGGACAATCCCTTCTTAAAGTAAATGGTCGGCCCCGATAAAATAATAAAGCCTATACTCACCTCCCATGCTGGTGCTGTCCCGTGGTGTCAGCACTCACTCTCCCCGGGGCTGTGATGCGCTGTTGTGACACGTGATGCCTGTGCCCAATCAGCGCTAGTGTCACTGTCTCCACCTTCGGTCAAACTGAATATGCGGGGATCAGCTGATCCCGGACTTCTTCTTCATGTTCAGTTTGTCCGAAGGTGAAGACAATGACAACAGCGCTGATTGGGCACCGGGCATCACATGATATACAAACGCATCACAGCCCCAGGAATGCGAGTGCCGACACCGCTGGAACGGAGACGGCACGGGAGGGTAGTATAGGCTTTATTATTTTATTGGGGCCGAACATTTACTTTAAGAAGGAGTTGTCCTAGTAGTGGATAACCCCTTCGCGCCGCAGCCCATTTTCGTTTTTGCGTTTGTTTTTCACTCCCCTTCTTCCCAGAGCCATAACTTTTTTACTTTTCTGTCAATATGGCCATGTGAGGGCTTGTTTTTTGCGGGATAAGTTATACTTTTGAACGACACTGTTGGTTTTACCATATCATGTACTCAAAAATGGGAAAAAAATTCCAAGTGCTGGGAAATTGCAAATAAAGGGCAATTCCACAACTTTTTTGGGATTTTTTTTTTCTTTACCATGTTTACCAAATGCTAAAACTGAGCTGCCATTATGATTCTCCAGGTCATTACGAGTCCATAGACACCAAACATGTCTAGGTTATTTTTTATTTAAGCGGTGAAAAAAAAATCAAAAGTTTGTTAAAAAAAAAAATTGTGCCATTTTCCTATACCCTTAGCGTCTCCATTTTTCGTGATCTCGGGTTGGGTGAGGGTTTATTTTTTGTGTGCCAAGTTGACGTTTTTATAGTAATGTAGCGTGTGCACTGCTAGGTAGGAAGGTGCCAGATTAGGTTCCCAAACCAGTATATAATATAATGAAATCAGGCACTCAACTTGTATTTTAGTGACAACCGTTCATTTTATTATGGTCAATATATGTGGTTTTCATGCGATTTTGGCAAGACGTTTCGGCAGTAACTCTGCCTTTATCAATTGCCTGTCTTACAGATAGGAAAACCTTCAAAACAGAAATGACAAAAGTAATAAAATAATTTTTTAAAACAAAGTATATACAATCATGAAAATCGCTTTGGTAACTGAACATAATAGTTATGTTATGGAATTGGAAGGATAATCTAAGAACAATCCAAATAATCCTGTGGAAAAGCATGACATACCGTTTCAGAACGAGAGAACATATAGATATATAGTGTCACATCTCAGTATTCCGGATAATTGTCTGGAAAATATATTTATGAACAGGCCGGTGAATAACAACACGTGAGCCACATTGTTAAACCTAATATAGAAAAAATGCCTACCCTTGAGCCAGGTTAAATGAGAATATCACTTGATACATATACTAGATGGTATGCAGCCTGATGACAAAGGTTACAAGAATAACATATGCTATAATATACTGCTGTGATAGGTTGGTGAGTCGCATTGGTGATGGTGGTATAAGAGAAAAGCATACCCTTAAGATGAGCTATGGATATCGCCCGGTAGATATATTAAATGGTGCGCAGCCTGGAATAAGATATCAGAAGAATGAAATATGCTATGATGTGCCGCTATAAGAAGTAACTGCACGGCAGGTGTGCTTACCCAATGGTGCTGCTAACGCGGGATACGCCGCTGGTCAGTGTGGGTGGTAAGCGTGCGCCATCTATATATGGCTGTAAGAGAAATTTATCAGGCTGTGACGCGCACCCGGAAGTATCCGGCGGTGTGGATCGGCGTGCGTTCCACTGACAGCTTCCGGTACAGGGGATTCTGGGACCGGAAGTGCGTGTATACACCCGAGACTATGTGACGTGGGTACCACCCCTAGAATGATGTGGCGGTAGCTCCGCCCATAGAAGCCAGCAGATTGTGTCACTTGAAAATAAAGAAGGAATGCAGTGATTACTTATACCAAGTGGCTATGGTGATACTTAGGATCCATTCACTGTGCAGGTGGTAGAATTCAGTGCTGCAATATATTCTGTGTATTAGGTAATTCAATACAGTCGGCTCTAGAAAAATAAGAATATAGTGTCAATAACAGGGTAAAGTATACAATCAAATAAACGATAATAGATCATATTCCCTGTTTAACCCTTTCGGGCAAGAGTCTCCAAAGTGTGGATCCAATAGGATTCCCGTTTCTTTAGAAGTAGTGTATGGTCTCCCCCTCTTCTGGGGGGGGGAATGGTCTCTATAACTTGAAATTTTAGCTGAGATATGGAATGGCCTTGTGAATGAAAGTAATGAGGAATTGGTAATAGTAGATTTTTACAGCGGATGGTAGACTTGTGCTTAGAAATTCTATCCCTTATGCACCGTGTAGTTTCCCCTATGTACAGTCATGGCCAAAAGTTTTGAGAATGACACAAATATTAATTTTTACAAAGTCTACTGCTTCACTTTTTCTAATGGCAATTTGCATATACTCCAGAATGTTATAAAGAGTGATCAGCTTAACAGCAATTACTTGCAAAGTCAATATTTGGCTAGAAAATGAACTTTATCCCCCAAAACACATTTCAACATCATTGCAGCCCTGCCTTAAAAGGACCAGCTAACCTCTTTTCAGTGATTGCTCCATTTACACAGGTGTGGGTGTTGATGAGGACATGGCTGGAGATCAATCTGTCATGATTAAGTAAGAATGACACCACTGGACACTTTAAAAGGAGGCTGGTGCTTGGCATCATTGTTTCTCTTCTGTTAACCATGGTTATCTCTAAAGAAACACGTGCAGTCATCATTGCAATGCTCAAAAATGGCCTAACAGGGAAGAGTATCGCAGCTAGAAAGATTGCACCTCAGTCAACAATCTATCGCATCATCAAGAACTTCAAGGAGAGAGGTTCCATTGTTGCCAAAAAGGCTTCAGGGAGCCCAAGAAAGACCAGCAAGTGCCAGGACCATCTCTTAAAAGTGTTTCAGCTGCGGGATCGGGCTACCAGCAGTGCAGAGCTTGCTCAGGAATGGCAGCAGGCAGGTGTGAGTGCATCTGCACGCACTGTGAGGCGGAGACTCTTGGAGCAAGGCCTGGTCTCAAGGAGGGCAGCAAAGAAGCCACTTCTCTCCAGAAAAAAACATCATGGACAGACTGATATTCTGCAAAAGGTACAGGCAGTGGACTGCTGAGGACTGGGGTAAAGTTATTTTCTCTGATGAATCCCCTTTTCGATTGTTTGGGACATCAGGAAAACGCCTCATTCGGAGAAGACAAGGTGAGCGCTACCACCAGTCTTGTCTCATGCCAACTGTTAAGCATACTGAAACCATTCATGTGTGGGGTTGCTTCTCAGCCAAGGGAATCGGCTCTCTCACAGTCTTGCCTAAAAACACAGCCATGAATAAAGAATGGTACCAGAATGTCCTCCAAGAGCAACTTCTCCCAACCCTCCAAGAGCAGTTTGGCGATCAACAATGCCTTTTCCAGCATGATGGAGCACCTTGCCATAAAGCAAAGGTGATAACTAAATGGCTCAGGGAACAAAACATAGAGATTTTGGGTCCATGGCCTGGAAACTCCCCAGATCTTAATCCCATTGAGAACTTGTGGTCAATCATCAAGAGACGGGTGGACAAACAAAAACCTAAAAATTCTGACAAAATGAAAGCATTGATTGTACAAGAATGGACTGCTATCAGTCAGAATTTGGTCCAGAAGTTGATTGAGAGCATGCCAGGGAGAATTGCAGAGGTCCTGAAGAAGAAGGGTCAACACTGCAAATATTGACTTGCTGCATTAACTCATTCTAACTGTCAATATAAGCTTTTGTTACTCATATGTTTGCAATTATTATATTTCTGTCTGTGATAAAAAACATCTGTCAAACACACATAAAAACCAGAGGGCAGCAGATCATGTGAAAATATAATATTTGTGTCATTCTCAAAACTTTTGGCCATGACTGTAGAGGAGACCACAAGGACACTTTATAAGGTACACTACAAACGATGAGTCGCATGTATGGAAACCTTTGATCTGGAAACTCTTACCCGTCCGGGGGTCATAGACAGTAGATCCTTTTTGTATGTTACTACATTGGGCGCAATGGAGGCACGGGAATGTACCAGTACGGGGATTAGTGTGGACCCCATATCAGCTCGCAGTAGTCCATCTCTAAGGTTCGAGGGTCTCCTAAAACAGGGGAGAAATGGCTCTAAAAATTCTGAGATATTGGGGTGTGCTTGTGAAAGAAGGGTCCAATGTCTCCTTATGGTCCTATGTAGTATGTATGCATAAGGGTGGAACGTATGTACAAAAGGAATACGTTTATTGGCAGTATGCCGTTGAGGATCTGGTATGTGGTTCCTAGAGTTATCAAGGAGAGGGGAAGGATAGCCCCTTCGTAGGAATTTTGTTGTCATTTCCATGTGTCTGCGGTCACGGAGTGTGTCATCAGTCACTATCCGTGTTACACGTTGGTACTGAGAGATCGGAATGGAACGTTTTACTGCTGGTGGGTGGAAGCTATCATAATGCAGAATGCTATTGCGATCTGTGGACTTGATGTGTAAGTCCGTAGTAAGATAGCCATCGGAGTCCTTTAGGATGGTAGTATCTAGGAAATTAACAGACTCCAAACTAGAGGTTAAGGTAAACTTAATTCCTGGCCAGGATTCATTAAGAAAGGTATGAAAGTCTATCAAGGACTCTGGAGTACCCCTCCATAAGCAGATCACATCATCGATGTAGCGTTTCCATAATAGTACGTTATCTATATACAATTGATGCCTATAGATAACCGTGTCCTCAAATTCCGCCATATATGTATTAGCGTATGGGGGCGCCACGTTTGAACTCATGGCTGTTCCCCGTACCTGCAAAAAGAAGGTGTCTTGAAAAAGAAAGTAATTATTAAACAGTACGGTGGATAGGAGGTCAATACATAGGTTGACCTGATTGGTTTCCATCCCTGTTTTAGTCAATAGATGGTGTACCGCATTGATGCCTTCGATATGTGGGATAGATGTGTACAAATCCTTGACATCCAGGGTGACTAGAATGGTGTTGGAGGGAATTCTGCCTAGTTGCCTGATGATTCTCAAAAATTCTCCCGTATCCAGCAGAAAGGATGGTGCTTTCTGTGTTAACGGTGTAAGAACTTTTTCAAAGAATTTGGAGATAGGAGATAATATTGATTCAGTTGAGGCCACAATGGGCCTCCCTGGTGGATTCTCCAAGTTCTTATGAACCTTAGGTAAGGTGTAAAAGACAGGTGTGATGGGATGTTTTTTCTTAAGATATTCCCCTGTTTTTACATCCAGGGTGCCCAATTCTGAGTATTTTCGTACTATAGCATCAATTTTGAGAGAGATCTCTTGTGTAGGGTCCCTGGACAGTTGTAGGTAGACTGATGTGTCTCCCAGCTGTCTTAGTATCTCAGATACATATTGTGACCTGTCCATTACTACTAGGGCACTGCCCTTGTCTGCGGGTTTAAAAACTAGACTCGTGTCATTGCGTAGTGTGGCTAGTGCTTGTTTCTCAACAATTGATAAGTTAGGAGGGTAGAAAAGTCTACCTTTCTCTATATCATCCCTAACCGTGGAGAAGGAAGCCTGTACGAAATTGATGAAAGTTTCTACAGCATGTGACCCTGGTGGTGGACGGAAGGAACTTTTGTTATGAAGTCCCAAGTGTTGTATGGACAGGACGTTCTCAGGGGTACCTACTGGAGGTAAAATGTTAGAAGCAGAAGAAACTATTATGTTCAGTTACCAAAGCGATTTTCATGATTGTATATACTTTGTTTTAAAAAATTATTTTATTACTTTTGTCATTTTCTGTTTTGAAGGTTTCTATCTGTAAGACAGGCAATTGATAAAGGCAGATTACTGCCGAAACGTCTTGCCAAAAGCGCATGAAACCCACATATATTGACCATAATAAAAAAACGGTTGTCACTAAATACAAGTTAAGTTGACGTTTTTATTGATATCATTTTGGTGCAGATACGATCTTTTGAAACGCCCGTTGTTGCATTTTATGCAATGTCATGGCGACCAAAAAAACGTATTTCTGGCGTTTGACTTTTTTCCCGCTACGCCATTTAGCAATCAGGTTTATCCTTTTTTTTTTTAGATCGGGCGATTTTGAATGCAACGATACCAAAATATGTGATGCTTCATTTTTTTATTGTTTTATTTTGGAATGGGGAGAAAGGGCGGTGATTTGAACTTTTATATTTTTTTATTTTTTTAATATTTTTAAAACATTCTCTTTTTTTCTTTTGGCATGGACAATAGTCACCATGGGAGACTCAGTCATGGCCAAAGTTTTGAGGGAAAGAACACAAATATTATATTTTCACATTTATCTGCTGCCCCCTGGTTTTTTATGTGTTTTTGAAAGATGTTTTTATCACAGACAGAAATATAATTGCAAACATATGATTTAAAAAAAGCTTATATTTACAGTTAGAATGAGTTAATGCAGCAAGTCAATATTTGCAGTGTTGACCTTCTTCTTCAGGCTCTGCAATTCTCCCTGGCATGCTCTCAATCAACTTCTGGACCAAAACCTGACTGATAGCAGTCCATTCTTGCACAATCAATGCTTTCATTTTGTCAGAATTTTAGGTTTTTTGTTTGTCCTCCTGTCTCTTGATG
Organism: Oophaga sylvatica; assembly: GCA_033576555.1. Taxonomy (NCBI): domain Eukaryota; kingdom Metazoa; phylum Chordata; class Amphibia; order Anura; family Dendrobatidae; genus Oophaga; species Oophaga sylvatica. The sequence goes on from JARQOD010000001.1 coordinate 30,753,109, forward strand.
ATTGAAACCCCAAATTCTCAATGGGATTAAGATCTGGGGAGTTTCCAGGCCCTGGACCAAAACTCTATGTTTTGTTCCCTGAGCCATTTAGTTTATCACCTTTGCTTTATGGCAAGGTGCCCATCATGCTGAAAAGCATTGTTTTGATCGCCAAACTGCTCTTGGAGGTTGGGGAATTGCCTTGGAGGATATTCGGACCTTTCTTTATTCATGGGTGTGTTTTTAGGGAAGACTGTGAGAGAGCCGATTCCTTTGGG
>JARQOD010000001.1:30753465-30794849 GCA_033576555.1 Oophaga sylvatica
CAGGCGGGAGAAAGGCAAGATCACAAGTTTCCAAGGAACCGGAAAAAAAACGTGAAAAAGAACAATTGCACCGCACCATGAGGGGGAAAACCTCCTTATACCAGCCGCCCGGGGTTTTCCTGATTCCCAAACCCTCATTGAAGGGTTCAGTCCATTTGCAACCCCCAGAGGGAGCTTCTGCTCAATTCATTTTTAAAACTTCAAAACCCCAAAGACCATTCCAAAGTCTGAAATCGAAACGTCCAAAATTCTCTTCCGAGCCCGACGTGCCCCCCATACGTTTTTTCTCCCACATATTGGGTATAGCGTACCAGGACAATTGGACAACAAATTTTTGGGGGGCCCCAAATTTCCTTTCCCCTTTTGAAAATAAAATTGGGGGGAAAAAATTCATTTTTGTAAAAAAAAAAAAAAAATTTTTTATTTTACGGCTTTTCTTTAAAAAGTAAGCACTTCGGGTTTTAAAAAGTCACCAAATTAATAAGCCCTTTTGGGGGGTTTTTTCCAAAATGGGGTCACTTGGGGGGGGTTTCTACGTTAGGGGCATCGGGGGTCCTCCAAATGCGACATGACCCCCCGACCATTCCCATAAAAGTCGCAATCCAAAAAGTATATTCCCTTCCGAGCCCCAACGTGTGCCCATACAGGTTTTTTCTCCCCTTTGGGTATCAGCTACTGGAAAAATTTGGACAAAAATTTTTTGGGGCCCCATTTCTCCAGTTCATTTGTGAAAAAAAAAAATTTTGGGGGGCCGAAAAAAATCTTTTTTGAAAAAAAAAGAAAAGTTTTTTATTTTTACGACTGTAGGTTATAAACTTCGTGAAGCACTTCGGGGTTAAAAGTGCTCACCACTATCTGATAAGTTCCCTTTGGGGGGCAGTTTCCCAAAAGGTGTCATTTCGGGGGGTTCCCAGTTTAGGCGATAGGAATCTCCAAACACGCATGGATCCAGCCAATTTTGCTTTTAAAAGCAAACGGGGCCTTTCCTTCCCCAAACCCCCCATGCACAAACAGTGTTTTCCCCCACCGGGGTATCAACATACCGGACAAATTGCACAATACCTTTGGAGTCTTGTTCCCTTGGGGAAAAAAAAAATTGGGGTGAAAAGATCAAATTTTTTTTGGAAAAAAAATATTTTTTTAAAATTTTAAGGCTCTATGTTATAAACTTGTGGGACCTTGGGGGTTTAAAGTCCCCCAAAAGATATAGATAAAATTCCTTAGGGGGGCTAGTTTTCCCCCAAAAGGGGTCCTTTGGGGGGTTCCCCCGTTTTGGGACATCGGGGTCTCCAAAGCAACCCGGCGTCCAAACTCGTTTCCAGCCGTTTTGTTGGAAAAAGTCAAATGGCGCTCCTTTCCTTCCCGGGTCTGCGTGCGCCCAACAGTTTTTTCCCCCCATTAAGGTATTACATATCGGACAAATTGGACAAAACTTTTGGGGTCCAATTTCTCCTATTACCCATGGGAAAAAAAAAAATTAGTGACAAAAAGAATTTTTGTGGGAAAAAAAAAGGATTTTTTATTTTCAGCCGGGCATTATAAACTTTGGAGCCTTGGGGTCAAAGTGCCCCAAGACTAGAAAAATCCTTAGGGGTCTAGTTTCCAAAATGGAGTCATTTGTGGGGGGTTTCCACTGTTTAGGCTCATCTGGGGCACTGCAAACGGAACAGACCCCCTCAACGTCTGCATTCCAAAACGTTATACTTCCTTTCCAAGCCCTGCCGGCGCCCAAACAGTTTCCCCCCCCCATAGGGGTATCACGTACTCAGGAAAAATGAACAACTTTTGGGGTCCAATTTCTTGGGAAAAATCAAAAAATTGGGACTAAAAAATCATTTTTGTGGAAAATTGGGTTTTTTTTTTTCACACCCAGGCATTATAAATTTTGTGAAACACTTGGGGTTCAAATTGCTCAAAACAGATTCTAATAAGTTCCTTAGGGGGTCTAGTTTCCAAATTGGTGACTGTGGGGGGTTTCCACTGTTTAGGGCATCAGGACTCCCAAACGTGACATGGCGTCCAATCTCAATTCCAGCCAATTTTAGTTTGAAAAAGTCAAACGGCGCTCCTTCCCTTACGAGCTCTGCCGTGGCCCAAACAGTGGTTTTCCCCACATATGGGGTATTGGCGTACTCAGGAGAATTGTACAACAACTTTATCTGTCCATTTTCTCCTTTTACCCTTGTGAAAATAAAAAAAAAAGTTTGTAAAAAGATAATTTTTGTGACTAAAAAGTTAAATATTCATTTTTTACTTCCACGTGCTTCAGCTCCTGTGAAGCAACTGAAGGGTTAATAAACTTCTTGAATGTGGTTTTGAGTACCTGGGGGTGCAGTTTTTATGAATGGTGTCACTTTTTGGTATTTTCTGCTATATAGACCTCTCAAAGTACTTCAAATGTGAGATGGTCCCTAAAAAAATGGCTTTGTAAATTTGTTGTAAAAATGAAAATCGCTGGTCAAATTTTATCCCTTAAAATTTCCTAAACAAACAAAAATTTTGGTTCCAAAATTGTGATGTAAAGTAGACATGTGGGAAATGTTATTTCTTAACTATTTTGTGTGACATATTTCTCTGTTTTAAGGGAATTTAAAAATTTCAAGTTTGAAAATTGCAAAATTTTATAAATTTTCGCCATATTTGCGTTTTTTTCAAAAAATAAACGCAAGATATATTGAATAAATTTTACACTAACGTGAAGTACAATATGTCACGAGAAAAAATTCTCAGAATCGCGAAGATCCGTTGAAGTGTTTCCAGAGTTATAACCTCATAAAGAGACAGTGGTCAGAATTGTAAAAATTGGCCCGGTCATTAACGTGCAAACCACCCTTGGGGTGAAGGGGTTAATCTGTGTTCAAAGTTTTCAGTTAATGAGATGCTCGTGCTCTGAGGTGGCCAGTGGGCAGGTTTTTTTCATGCTCTGGCCTCATTTTCATCATTATGGCTTAAATGACAGGTCACTGAACCTCCAGTCACCTGCCTCCTTTTTTAAATACTGAGCTTGCGCATTTAATAATGTGGTCTTTAACCCTTAATCCCATGGGATGTACTATTCCACCCTTGTGACCTGGTACTTAATTCCCAGGGACGGAATAGTACTTCCCATGCGTCAGTATGTGCCAGGAGCAGTCACCGACGATCCCGGCACATTAACCCCTGGCACACCGCGATCAAACATGATCGCGGTGTACAGGGGTACAGGGAGCATTGTGCAGGGAGGGGGCTCCTGCGCGCTCCCCCTAAGACCATCAGAACAGCGCAATGTGTCGCGCTGTTCCGAGGGACTTCCTCACTGCAGGACCCCGGATCCAAGATGGCCCGGGTCCTGCAGGTAGGCGGCTTCCTCAGCGCCCTGCTGATATCACGCACTGAGGAAGCCTGCAGCGGGTGCCTGTGCGATCGCTGGTGGGACAGAGTGCTGTGCACACTGTCACAACCAGCGTTCTGACCCTACACATGATGTCCCACCCTGGGACATAGTAAAAATGTAAAAAAATAAAACATTTGTAAAAAAAAATTCCTAAAATAATGAAAAAAAATAAAAAATTCCCCATAAATTCATTTCTTTAATGTAAAAAAAAAACCCAACAAGAAAATACACACATTTAGTATCGCCGCGTCCGTAACGAACCCTTACTATAAAACTGTCCGATTAGTTAACCCCTTTAGTGAGCCCCTTTAAAAAAAAAAAAAAACAAGGCTAAAAACAAGATTTATCATCATACCGCAAACAAAAGTGGAATAACACCGATCAAAAAGACGGATATAAACAGACATGGTACCGCTGAAAACGTATCTTATCCCCCAAAAAAAAAGCCACCATACAGCATCATCAGCGAAACAATAAAAAAGTTATAGCTCGCAGAATAAAGCGATGCAAAAATAATTATTTTATTATATATAATTGTTTTTATTATATAAAGCACCAAAACATAAAAATATGATATAAATGAGGTATCACTGTAATCGTACTGACCCGAAGAAATAAAACTGCATTATCAATTTTACCACACATGGAACGCTATAAACGCCCCTCCCCCAAAAAGAAACTCATGAATTGCTGGTTTTTGTTCATTCTGCCTCCAAAAATCGTAATAAAAAGCGATCAAAAAATGTAATGTGCCCAAAAATGGTACAATAAAAATGTAACCTTGTCCCGCAAAAAATAAGACCTCACATGACTCTGTGGCCAAATATAGAAAAATTATAGCTCTCAACATGTGATGATGCAAAAAAAACTACTTTTTGCAATAAAAAGTGTCTTTAGCTGTGTACAGCTGCCAATCACAAAAACCCGCTATAAATAGTAAATCAGACCCCCTTTATCACCCCTTAGTTAGTGAAAATAATAAAATTAAAAAAAGTATTTATTTCATTTTCCCATTAGGGTTAGGGTTGCGGCTAAAGTTAGGGTTAGATTTGGGGCTAAAGTTAGGGTTATGGTTTGGGACTAGGGTTACGGGTGTGTTAGGGTTAGGTTTGTGGTTAGGGTTATGATTAGGGTTGGGATTAGTGTTAGGGGTGTGTTGGGGTTAGGGTTGGAGTTAGAATTGGGGGTTTCCACTGTTTAGGCACATCAGGGGCTCTCCAAATGTGACATGGCGTCTGATCTCAATTCCAGCCAATTCGGCGTTGAAAAAAGTCAAATGGTGCAATTCTCTTCCGAGCTCGCCATACGTCCAAATAGTAGTGTACCCCACATATGGGTATCCACATACTCAGGACAAATTTCACAATAACTCTTAGGGTCCAATTTCTTCTGTCACACCTTGGGAAAATAAAAAATTGGGGGCGAAAAATACATTTTTGTGGGAAAAAAAAGGATTTATTATTTTTATGGTTCTACGTTTAAACTTCTGTGACGCACTTGGGGTTCAAAGTTCTCACCCACATCAAAATAAGTTCCTGGGGGTCATAGTTCCAAAATGGGTCACTTATGGGGGTTTCCACTGTTTAGGCACATCAGGGGCTCTCTAAACGTGACATGACACCCGCAGACCATTCCATCAAAGTCTGCAATGCAAAATGTCACTACTTCACTCCGAGCTCCGATGTGTGCCCATACAGTAGTTCTCTCCACATATGGGATATCAGCATACTCAGGACAAATTGGAAAACAACTTTTTGGGTCCAATTTCTCCTGTTACCCTTGGGGAACATAAAAAAATTGGGGACTGAAAGTCATGTTTGTGGAAAAAATATTATTTTTTTTATTTTCACGCCCGGGCATTATAAACTTCTGTGAAGCACATTGGGGTTCAAAGCGCTCACCACACATCTAGATAAGTTCCTTTGGGGGTCTAGTTTACAAAATGGGGTCACTTGTGGGGGGTTTCCACTGTTTAAGACATCAGGGGCTCTCCAAACGTGACATGACACCCGCAGACCATTCCATCAATGTCTTCATTACTAAACGTCACTATTTCTATTCCGAGCCCGACGTGGTAAATTTTACCACTATCATGTAGTACAATATGTCACGAGAAAACATTCTCAAATCGTGAAGATCCGTTGAAGCGTTTCCAGAGTTATAGCCTCATAAAGAGACAGTGGTCAGAATTGTAAAAATTGGCACGATCATTAACCCCTTGGGGGTTAAAGGGTTAAAAGAAAAATATAACTCCAGTAGCATTACCACTTGCTCTTACATTTTTAATGTTTACAGCAGATTTCAGGAATTCATTATAGCGGTGTGTTGACATCAGCACAGTGGTTTGTTATGTTTGCGATGAGAATGATGGTGATTTGTAAAGATCAAAAAGTGGTAACCTAGAGGACAATATGAAAATTGTAAGATTTTTGGATTTTTTTTATAAAGGTAGTGATATGGAAAATTGAAAAGCAAAAAATCAACATATTAAAAAAAAATACTTATTAATTAAAAATGTGAATTAAACAATTGGTGATTTTTTTGATGACATAATTCTCTCTAAGTGCAAAACTGCGCAGGGTCAATGCTGCTGGTAGGCAAGAAGCTCAAGAGTACTGCTGCTGATGGGCTTAGCTACCTGGCATCCAGGTTAACGCTACTGTCGCTACATCGATGATCACCACTCAGCATCAAAAACCATTTGTCCATTTTATTTACTTATATGCTCCATTAATTCCCCAGCACTTTACAGATACCATTGGGGCTCACAATCTAATTTTCTACCAGTATGTCTTTGGAGTATGGGAGGAAATTGGAGAACTTGGAGGAAAGCCACGCAAACATGGGGAGATGTACAAACTACTTGCAGATCTCAAAATATCAATAGCTCTCCTCTCCATGTATTTTTTTTTGATAAATTTCCTTAGCTGCCGTATGTATCCTTTTTTCCTTCATTTTTGAAATGGTAGGCAACTTTTTGAATTGACATTTTATTCTTTTTCTGTAAACCGTAGAAGAAAGTGTATTGCACATAGCAATGGGGCTTTGTAGGCCACCTACCATATACATGTAGGCCGAGATACACACAGAATATAAGGTGCAGAAAATAAAGGCTAAAAAAAACAAAATAATGAGCAAAGTGGAACAAAACTAGAGTTATGGAGATGTTTAACTCTGCATGTCTTCAAACTCCAAACCATATGTGACATCACACCCAGTATGAGGGCATGAATCATGGATGATTCACACACTGCAACAGCAGTTAAAGTAAGTCTGGGCCGTCCTCCAGCTAATAACTTAGTATAAAATTGTAGCAATAATGCTTGTATTCATTCTTTAATCACATGTATTTACATTCTCTCCGGTTTCCCATATGAGCCTAATAGTAGACAATTCAATGTTCTCCTTGAGCGGCATTCTCTACATGCAGATATTCACCAACCTAGAAACCGTTCCAATTTATGGCAAGGAATGTTATCATTTTGAGACAGCTTTGATTTAGTCATATGGATCTTAGTATTACACCGTGTTCAAACTGTACTACATCGCAGCTGTTCGGTTTTATGACTAAAAAAGCACTGAAAACATAAGGCAATATTTAACCCCTGCCTGTCTGTCAGCATTGTAATGGCACATAAGCATTAGCTACATACTGTAGGTGAGACATGGGTGTAATTCCCAGTGCAGAATTCCTTACCCTCAAGTTGTTGTCTGGCTTAGAAAACCTATTTTAATTTTTGGTACTTATTATTGAGTTCTAAATTAGGGTAATCCCTTGTTCAGGATTTCTTGGCCAGAATTTAGAGTGGATATAAAGACTACGTCTTGCTTTGGAGGACCTCCACTCTCCTGTATTTCAAAGACAACATGTTATTCTTTTTCTGCCCTGTGGAGGCACTGCAGGGAAATTGAGCACTTGCTGTCAGGTTTCTATACAGATTAAAGCTGATCGCACTTTTTCAAAAAGGTAGAGATGGTCTAAATTATAAAACCACTTTAAAGGGCTTATTCATGACCACATTTTGGCTTCCTTGGCATTAAAGGGAATCTGTCACCAGGTTTTTGCTGCCCCATATGAGAACAGCATGATGTAGGGTGCAGAGACCCTGATTCAAGGGATATATCACTTACTGGGCTGAGCTATGTATAACCCCACCCAACGTCGGACTGGAGCACCTTGGGCCCACCAGAGAAAATAATTCTTGGGGTCCACTATGTAGCTACATAGAAATAAATGCAAGACCATCAATTGTGTGGTAAAAAGTGCTAATATCAGGGTACAATATAAGGAAGTACATGTCTTAATTATGTAGCAGGGGTTGGGGTAGCCCCCTCATAGAATATAAAGTAGCCCCCTCATAGAATATAATGTAGCCCCCTCATAGAATATAATGTAGCCCCCTCATAGAATATAAAGTAGCCCTCTTCATAGAATATAACGTAGCCTCCCTCATGGAATATAATTCAGCCCACCTCATAGAATATAATGCAGCCCCCCTCATAGAATATAATGCAGCCCTCTCATAGGGTATAATGCAGCACCCCACAAAATATAATGCAACTCCCTCATAAGGTATAATGCAGTCCCCCATAGAATATAATGTAGCACCCTCATTTGGTATAATACAGCCCCCCTCATATAGTAGCCCCTCAGAGTAAAGTGCAACCCCCTCATAAGGCAGCCCCCATAGAATATACTGTTGCCCCCTCATAGGGCATAATGCAGCCCCCCTCATATAGTATGATATAGCCCCCTGAGAGAATAATGCAGCCCCCACACAGAATATAATGCAGCCTCCCACAGAATATAATGCAACCCCTTCATAAAGTATAACTCAGCCCCCTCATAAGGGTATAATGCAGCCCCCCTCCATCTCCATCATTTTTCTCCCCCTCCACCCTCATCATTGTCCTCATTACACCGCCATCATTGCCTTCTCACCCACCACCCCTATCAATTACCCTTTCCACCACCTTCATCATTGCCCATTCCACCATCTCCATCATTGCCTCCTCCCCACCACCATTGTCCTTTCCACCACTACCATAATTGTCCTTTCCACCACAACCATCATTGCTTTCTCCCCCACCACCGTCATCATTGCCCATTCCAACACCCCATCACTGTCTCCCCCCACCACCACCATCATTGTCCTTTCCACCACAACCATCATTGCCTTTTCCCCACTACTCCATCATTGCCCATTCCACCATCATGTGGGGCGTGGAGAAGTGTGAATATTCATTTCTCTTTAGCAGCGGGGACAGGCTCCTGTCTCCAGCTTTCGCTCTGCTGGCACCGGGAGGGCCCCACTGACTCAGGAGCCCCATAGCAGCTGGGTGTGCCGCTATTAGCCCACGCCACTGGTTGGGGGCCCCTGGAGCAGTGGGGGCCCTAGGCAGCTGCTGGGGAGTATGCCAGCAGGTGTCAGTGCCTGGGCCCACTGGAGAATCCTCCAGTTCTTCGGTTGGACAGTCCGACCCTGACCCCACCCACACCAGTGATTGGCAGCTTTCTATGTATATCCCCGCCCACACCTGTGATTGACAGCTTTCTATGTATATCCTTGCCCACACCAGTGATTGACAGCTTTCTGTGTATATCTCCACCCACACCAGTGATTGGCAGCTTTCAGTGTATATCTCCACCCACACCAGTGATTGACAGCTTTCTGTGTATATCCCCACCCACACCAGTGATTGATAGCTTTCTGTGTATAACCGATCCCTAACCACAAGTTATTGGCAGCTTTCTGTGTGCACAGTGCATAGGCAGAAAACTGCCTATCAGTGGTGGGGGTAAGATTACACAAAACTCATGAATATGGAGGACTACATGGCAGCAAGATTACTAGTCCTCTAGTGATAATTTGCTGATAAAGTATAACTGGATCCTTTTCTTCCCAAGTTTGAGTCACATAGATGATTCTGTTTAGTATTGTGTCCCATCTGAATGTTGCCACCTTATCCTTGGTAGATGGGCATGCACATTTTGATGAAAGTATATAAGAACATCATGTTTTTATGTTTGTGACATTAGTGAAAATAATTAATGAATTCAGTGTTTGCAGAGCCCCCTTTCATTTTGTTTATATCCTTCCTAACATAATAGCTCATGTGACAAATAATATATTAGATTTACCAGCAATCCTATACAAGCTCTGAAATAATACTAGGTCCTGACACAAGTAAAATCTCTGGGGGAAAAAGGTGGATTTATTACCTACCTGTAGTTTATTTATTAGAATAAAATCTGATTGTAGAATTTGCTATTAATTTGTATCATTAATATTTTGTATCATTCATATTTTCCTTGCTTTGTTGGGGTTCCTTTGTGGTCAGTCCTAGATCTTTTCTCTTTACAAAATTCCTATTGGGCAAACTGCAGATTTAGCGTCCAGAACCATCACAACTTCTAAGCAACATGGGTCACGTTAGGCTAAAATCTTGCTCTTCTCATGAAATCGAATATCAATATTTACTAGTAACTCAGCTGCGCTTTTAGACATTTTAAGAATCTGCCCTTTTCTTAATTCAGAAATCCTTAGAAGGATTCTTTTTGTTGCTCTGATTCTTTCTCGTCTTGTTGACTGTAACTCATTACCGACCGGTCTTTCCATCTTGATTTTGAATGCAGCAGCCAGGCTCCTTTTTTTTATCCATCTGCTACTATGAAAACTCTACCCTATGCAAGTCACTAACTTAGACGGACTTCTTCTAAAATCTGAATGTCTCAATTCTTTCTTTAACCCCTTCGCGAAATATGACGTACATTTATGTCATATATTGTGTCCCTGACTTTGATGCAGGCTCATGCACGTGAGCATACATCTTTCCCAGCTGATGATAGCTGATTTATTTAGCCATCACGTGCCTTTAAGAGCCAGTGGTAGAGTCGAGCTTCGTCTGCGGCAGTTAAATTGCTAAATGCCGCTGTCAATCTCTGACAGCAGCATGTAACACACACCGGTGTGTTGATGTCCTGCTATGTAATGTATAATACAAGCAATCAGACGATCACAGGTTCACCATTAACCCCTTCACCCCCAAGGGTGGTTTGCACGTTAATGACCAGGCCAATTTTTACAATTCTGACCACTGTCTCTTTATGAGGTTATAACTCTGGAACGCTTCAACAGATCTTCGCGATTCAGAGAATTTTTTCTCGTGACATATTGTACTTCACGTTAGTGGTAAAATTTATTCAATATAACTTGCGTTTATTTTTGAAAAAAACGCAAATATGGCAAAAATTTTTAAAATTTTTCAATTTTCAAACTTTGAATTTTTATTCCCTTAAAACAGATAAATATGTCACACAAAATAGTTGCTAAATAACATTTCCCACATGTCTACTTTACATCAGCACAATTTTGGAAACAAAATTTTTTTTTGTTAGGAAATTATAAGGGTTAAAAGTTGACCAGCGATTTCTCATTTTTACAACAAAATTTACAAAACCATTTTTTTTAGGGACCATCTCACATTTGAAGTCACTTTGAGGGGTCTAAATGGCAGAAAATACCCAAAAGTGACACTATTCTAAAAACTGCACCCCTCAAGCTACTCAAAACCACATTCAAGAAGTTTATTAACCCTTCGGGTGCTTCACAGGAGCTGGAGCAACGTGGAAGGAAAAAATGAACATTTAACTTTTTAGTCACAAAAAATATCTTTTACAAGCATTTTTTTATTTTCACAAGGGAAAAGGGAAGAAAAAAAATCATATTTTTTCCACAAACATGATGTTTTAGTCCCCAATTTTTTTTTCCCAAGGGTAACAGGAGAAATTGGGCCACAAAAGTTGTTGTCCAATTTGTCCTGAGTACGCGGATACCCCATATGTGGGGGGTAACCACTGTTTGGGCGCACGGCAGGGCTCGGAAGGGAAGGAGCGCCTTTTGACTTTTCCAAACCAAAATTGGCTGGAATTGAGAACGGACGCCATGTCGCATTTGGAGAGCCCCTGATGTGCCTAAACAGTGGAAACCCCCACATGTGACCCCATTTTGGAAACTAGACCCCTAAGGAACTTATCTAGATGTGTCTTGAGCACTTTGAACCCCCAAGTGCTTCACGCAAGTTTATAATGTAGAGCCATAAAGAAAAAAAATTATATTTTTTCCACAAACATGATATTTTAGTCCCCAATTTTTTATTTTACCAAGGGTAAGAGGAGAAATTGGACCACAAACGTTGTTGTCCAATTTGTCCTGAGTACGGATGCCATGTTGCGTTTGGAGAGCCTCACATGTGCCTAAACAGTGGAAACTGTTATGAATGTGCTAGAGATAGTTTCTGAGCAGAGGCTCCCTCTGGTGGTTACAGACAGTACTGAACCTTTCAGCGAGGAGTGGCAATCTGGAATCACGGACTGGTCTGATATAAGGGAGGTTCCCTCCATGATGGTTGCCGGTGATCAATTGTTCTTGTCTCAATTGTGGTTCCTGGTTCATTTGGAAGTTTGCTGGAGTCCTGCCTGCATCTCCTGCTTTCAGATAAGATATTTTTTGCTTTTCTTTTTGTGCTTGCTTTTAGCATTGTTTTCTGCACTTTTGTGGAGGTCAGCCAGGTCCCCTCCTGGGGCCTGAGCTCCTCACAGTTTTTCTGCAGCCACTGTTATTTGCTCATTTGCTTTTTCCTGCATTTTCAGCGGCTGCGGCTTGGTTTTTGTTCACACTGAGATCTGATTTAGTGGGTGGCGAGATCGTGTGATCTCAGTATTTTTGTAATCAGAATTGTTGGATTTTTGTAGGGTTTTCTGGGTTGCAGAAAGTAATCTCTCCTCTTCTATCCTATTTAATCAGCTTGTGGCCCCAGCGTTTGCTCAGTCTATTTTCTGCCTATGTTTGTATTTTCATCTTGTCTAACCCCCATTATATGTTTGGGGGCTTCCTATTTTCTTTGGGGATCTGCTCCGGGGCAGATAGCTTTCATCTCTTCTGCCTTTAGGTGTAGTTATCTCTCAGGCTGTGATGAGGCGTCTAGGATCAACGTAGGAACGCTCCACGGCTACCTCTAGTTGTGTCGTTAGTTTAGGAATCTGCAACCCATCAGTTACCAACATCTCAGGTGTTCGGCTGCCCTGCTGTTGTTCCTGTCCTCCTCAGCTACCGAAACATAACAGTATCACTGGCCATAAGGCCATAACTGAAAATTATATGGTACTCACAGAAGGGAAAAATAGTGTGGAAAGAAAAAAGTTGTCAGAGTTGTCAGAGATTTTTTTTTTCTTTTTTCTGTCTGTTCCATTTTTTCCCTCTTTTTCTCTGGGTGCTGAGGAGGATTTTTTTTTCTCTCAATGGAGTTTGCACAGTTGTCTGGCCGTGTGGATCAGCTTGCCACTAAGGTTCGGAGTATTGCTACCTATCTTGCTGGGTTGCCGGTTGTGGAACCTAGGACTCCCATGCCAGATTTGTTTTTGGGGGATCGGGCTAAATTTCTGAATTTCAAAAATAACTGTAAGTTGTTTTTTGCCTTAAAGCCTAAGTCTTCAGGTAACGCAGCACAGCAGGTTCAAATTGTCATCTCTCTCCTGCGCAGCGATCCTCAGGATTGGGCTTTTTCCCTGACACCTGGGGATCCTGTTTTGAATGATATTTATGCATTTTTTCTGGCTCTGGGGTTATTGTACGATGAACCTAATGTCACTGATCAAGCTGAAAAAACCTTGTTGGCATTAAATCAGGGACTTGAAGACGCTGAGTTGTACTGTCAGAAATTCCGAAAGTGGGCAGTCCTGACCAAATGGAATGATGATGCTTTGGCAGCACTTTTTCGGAAGGGGCTGTCAGAGAATGTAAAGGATGTTATGGTGGGATTCCCTGCTCCCTCTGGTCTCAATGATTCTATGTCATTGGCTATTCAAATTGACAGACGTTTGCGTGAGCGCAGAGGTATGCGTGAGATAGTGTTGCCTTGTGAGCCAGCTTTTGAGCCCATGCAGTGTGATAGAGTGACTTCTGGGGCTCAGCGTCATGAGTTTCGAAAGCGCAATGGGTTATGTTTCTACTGTGGTGATGCCTCTCATGCTATTTCAGTCTGCCCTAAGTGGGGAAGACGTTTTGCACGCTCAGTTGTCTTGGGTAGTGTTCAGACTAAATTTCTGTTGACTGTTACCCTGATTTGCTCCCTGTCCACATTTTCTGCTCAGGCTTTTGTTGATTCAGGAACAGCTATTAACCTGATGGATTTTGACTTTGCCAAACTTTGTGGGTTTCCCATGATACCCCTGCGGAAGTCTATTCCCCTACTGGGCATTGATTCTACCCCTTTGGCGGAGAATAAACCCCAGTTTTCTACTCAGGTGATAATGAGGGTTGAACCAGATCATCAGGAGAGTTGCAAATTTCTGATGCTGTATAATCTGCATGACATTATTGTACTAGGTTTCCCTTGGTTATAGTCTCATAATCCTGTTTTGGATTGGAAATCTGTGTCTGTGACCAGTTGGGGCTGCCAGTGTGTTAATGCCGACACTCCTGTTTTTTCTGCCTCTCCCAAGTCTCAGGATGTTCCTGACTTTTTGACTGATTTTTTCGGATGTATTTAGTGAAAGTAAATCTGCATCTTTGCCCCCTCACAGGAGCTACGATTGCGCTATTGAATTAGTGCCTGGTGGTAAATTTCCTAAAGGTCGCCTTTTTAACTTGTCTGTACCTGAACACGATGCTATGCGATCTTATATCAAGGAGTCATTGGAGAAGGGTCATATCAGACCATCCTCTTCACCCTTGGGTGCCGGTTTTTTCTTTGTGGCCAAAAAGGATGGTTCATTGAGGCCGTGTATTGATTATCGTCTCTTGAATAAGATCACTGTGAAGTATCAATATCCGTTACCCTTGATTTCTGACCTGTTTTCCAGGGTGAAAAGTGCTAGTTGGTTTACCAAGCTTGACCTCAGGGGGGCATATAACCTTATTCGCATTAAGCACGGGGATGAATGTAAGACGGCGTTTAATACCCCAGAGGGACATTTTGAGTACCTAGTGATGCCCTTTGTGCTCACTAATGCTCCTTCCGTCTTCCAATCCTTCATGAATGATATTTTCAGGGATTTTGTGGATAAATTTCTGATTGTTTTTTGGATGATATCTTGATTTTTTCCAATGACTGGGACTCTCATGTGAAACAGGTTCGGACTCTGTTCCAGATTTTGAGAGAGAATGCACTGTATGTGAAGGGATCAAAGTGTCTTTTTGGCGTATAGAAGGTCTCATTTCTGGGATTCATTTTGTCTCCGTCTGTTATTGAAATGGACCCGGTCAAGGTTCAAGCCATCTGTGATTGGGTCCAACCTACTTCATTAAAGGCTCTTTAGAGATTTTTGGGTTTTGCCAATTTTTATCGTAAATTTATTGGTAATTTCTCCGGTATTGTTAAACCATTGACTGATTGTCACGCTGTCTAATGATATGAATACAATGTCAGTAAACTATTTATACAGGAACCACATTCAATACAACATATAGTTTAGCAACATCAGAATGTAAGTATAAAATAGATTTACCTGACACAATATCTGCAGAACTTAGGGTTAATCTTGAATGTCACGCTGTCTGACACAATCTCTGCAGAACTTAGGGTTAATCTTGAGGACTTGATGAGCTGTAACAGGAAAGAGGAGGACCGGGGTCTAACCTGACCCTACACTGGGGTCCTAACTAATCCCTTTCCTTGGAGGTACTGATAATGGTTCAGAGGTCCAAGTCTCCAGCCTAACCCTGTCTCCTGTCAGACCCTGAACCCTGTAATCAGTCCTAAGAAGGATCCTGATTACCACCAAAGGGATATGGGCTGATCACAGCTAAATACACAGATTAGACATATAAGACAGACAGGATAGCACTCACTTGCATACACACTCAAACACCGAAGGAACATAAATGGTCTGGGAAATAAACTCTAAACAAGTTGAGCTTAAAACAGCTAAGGAGCTCTCAACTTAAGTCTATACAGATTCATTCCTATCTGTGGTCTGCATGAAGGATTTCACTGGCAACTCCCAAAGCAGACAACCAGGAATTTAAAGGAAACCAATCAACAAATAATCAATTGCAGCCGGGAGAAACTGCACCCAGTCCCAGCACCGAGCACAGACAGAATTAACTCCCTAGCTGCCAAACACAAAGAAAC
Source organism: Oophaga sylvatica (assembly GCA_033576555.1). Classification (NCBI taxonomy): domain Eukaryota; kingdom Metazoa; phylum Chordata; class Amphibia; order Anura; family Dendrobatidae; genus Oophaga; species Oophaga sylvatica. The sequence goes on from JARQOD010000001.1 coordinate 30,768,974, forward strand.
AGCAACTCAGCTGTGAGAAGTCAAAACGTGCAACCGCGACGATCTTCGTGGCAATGCACACATGACAGTACCCCCCTTCTACGAGGGGCCTCCGGACCCTCAGGGCCAGGCCTGCCCGGGTGAGTTCTGTGGAAGGTCTGAACCAAACGATCTGCGTTAACATCGGACGCAGGGACCCACGTCCTCTCCTCTGGACCATATCCCTTCCAATGCACCAAGTACTGAAGGGACCGGCGATTCAGACGAGAGTCAATGATTTTTGATACTTGAAATTCCAAGTTACCATTGACCAACACTGGAGGAGGAGGTAGAGGTGACGGTATGACTGGTGCCACATACCTTTTAAGTAATGACTTGTGGAACACATAATGAATTTTAAACGTAGAAGGGAGTTCCAGACGAAATGCCACAGGATTAATTATGGAACTGATCCTGTACGGCCCGATGAATCTGGGACCCAGTTTCCAGGAGGGCACTTTAAGTTTTTATTCCTGGTAGACAACCATACCAGATCGTTCACATTCAGATCTGGACCAGAAACTCTCCTCCTATCAGCCATACGTTTGTAACGGTTCCCCATCGTACTCAAATTATTCAATACACCACGCCACACAGAAGCAAGTGACGACGAGAAACGCTCCTCCTCAGGAACCCCAGAAGGACCCCCCCCATTGAAAGTAAAAAACTGGGGATGAAAACCATATGCCCCAAAAAACGGGGACTTACCAGTGGACTCGCTCCGCCTGTTGTTAAGAGCGAACTCTGCCAAAGGCAAGAAAGAAGACCAGTCCTCCTGGTTCTCCGAAACAAAACACCGGAGATATGTCTCTAAACTCTGATTCAGACGCTCTGTCTGACCATTGGTCTGTGGATGAAAAGCCGAGGAAAACGACAATTGCATCCCCCGACGTAAACAAAATGCCCTCCAAAATTTGGACACAAACTGAGACCCCCTATCTGACACCACATCAGAAGGCAACCCATGAAGTCTCACGATCTCCCTAATGAACACCTGCGCCAGAGTTTTAGCATTAGGGAGTGCAGGAAGAGCAACGAAATGTGCCATCTTACTGAACCTGTCAACAACCACCAGTATGACAGTATTCCCAGACGACGGAGGAAGGTCCGTAATGAAGTCCATAGATAAATGGGTCCATGGACGCTCCGGAAGTTTCAAAGGTAAAAGGGTCCCAGACGGACGGGTATGAGGAGTTTTAGAGCGAGCACAAACCCACAGGACGCGACAAAAGTTATAACATCTTTATTAGCGTTAGGCCACCAAAATCGGCGAGAAAGAAGATCTAAAGTAGCTTTACTCCCTGGATGTCCTGCTAAAGCAGAATTATGATGTGCCTCAATAACCTTTTGTCTCAACTGATTCGGGACAAACAGTCTCCCTGGAGGTCCTGCAGGAGCGTCCCCCTGAGCCTCTAACACCTCCTCCTCAAGCTCAGAACATACAGCCGACACTACCACCCCCTCCTGAAGGATAGGAATCGGGTCGTCCGTTTTCCCGGCCCCTGGGAAACTGCGAGACAAGGCATCAGCCTTTACATTCTTAGACCCCGGACGATAAGTGACGACAAAATTAAACCTGGTAAAAAATAATGACCATCGAGCTTGTCTGGAATTCAGACGCTTAGCGGATTCTAAATACAGCAGGTTCTTGTGATCAGTAATAACGGTGACCGGGTGGACTGCCCCCTCCAAAAAGTGACGCCATTCTTCAAAAGCCAATTTAATGGCCAAAAGTTCCCTATTGCCGATATCATAATTCCTTTCGGCGGACGTCAATTTCTTAGAAAAGAAAGCGCACGGATGCCATTTACCAGGGGACGGACCCTGGGACAATATAGCACCCACCCCTACGTCAGACGCGTCCACCTCCACAATAAACGGCTGAGATACATCTGGTTGGATGAGAACGGGTGCCGAAGCAAAACATCTTTTTAAAGAGGAAAAGGCTTGGCAAGCTTTGTCCGACCACCTAGAAAAATCCGTCCCTTTTCTCGTCATATATTATATAAACGGGTAAGGGGTGCTCACTTAAAATAGTGGTGCCAGGAGAAAAAAAGAACACCGCCACAGCACACCACCATTACACTCTCGGATCTCTTACCTACTTACCGGACGCTCACCCTGCACGGTTACTCACCTGCTTTCCCTTGGCTTCTGCCCGACGTCGGTTCCTGTAAGGATTCAATTCCTCTCCGTTCCTGTGATTGTCTCCAATTCAGCAATAAAATACAGACTGTACTTGACAAAGGCTATGTGAGCCGAAACGTTGTTTATTTCTTTGTCTGTCAGAATATTGAACGGATTACCATTTTGGAGTTCCTTTCTCAATAAAAATACTATATTAAATAGTTCTTCATTTTTTTCATTTTTTGAGTGCAGGAGTTTTGTATTTCTATACCTTTTCTCGTCATGTCAGTGAGAGGTTTGACGATAGACGAGAAATTACAAATAAATTTCCGGTAGTAATTAGCAAACCCCAAAAAACGCTGCAGAGCCTTAAGATCCCTGGCTGATCCCATTCAAGCACTGCTCTCACCTTTTCAGGGTCCATCCGGAAACCGGAGGCTGACACCAAAAAATCCAAAAACTGAAGTTCCTGTACGGCAAACACACACTTCTCCAGTTTGGCGTATAGTTTATTGTCTCGCAAGATCTGCAACACCTGTCTCACATGCTCCTGGTGAGACACAAGATCTGGCGAGTAAATTAAAATGTCATCCAAATATACGACCACAAACACCCCCACAAGGTGACGAAAAATGTCATTAACAAAATGTTGGAATACTGCTGGAGCAGTAGTCAGACCAAAAGGCATGACCAGGTTTTCATAATGTCCCTCTGGCGTGTTAAACGCCGTTTTCCACTCATCCCCCTCTTTTATCCTAATCAGATTATACGCCCCCCTGAGATCCAATTTAGAGAACCATTTGGCGCCAACAATTTGATTGAAGAGATCAGGAATAAGAGGGAGTGGATACGGATCTCGAACAGTAATCCGATTAAGTTCGCGGAAATCCAAGCAAGGGCGTAGGCCTCCATCTTTTTTATTCACAAAGAAGAACCCCGCGGCCACAGGGGAAGATGAAGGTCTAATATGCCCTTTGGCCAGACTTTCAGAAATATAATCTTTCATAGCCTGTCTTTCAGGACCAGAAAGATTATACAACCTAGCTTTAGGCAACTTAGCATCAGGAAGTAGATTAATAGAGCAGTCATACACGCGATGAGGAGGCAACTCCCGACACCCCTCCTCAGAGAAAACATCCCCAAAATCCTCCAAAAAAGGAGGCAATGTACTAGGCACGACCGCACTGATGACTGTGTTCATGCAGTTGTTTTGCAAAACTCACCCCATTGGCTTATCTCTCTGGACTGCCAATTAATCACAGGGTTATGTTTAACCAGCCAAGGAAGTCCCAACACAATGGGAGTAGGTAGACCTTCCAACACATAACAAGATAATTGTTCCCTATGTATTGCCCCTACCCGAAGGTCAATGTTATGAACCTCATGAACAAAGCTACCTTGGCCGAGAGGCCTGGCGTCAATGGAGAAAATAGGGATCGGTTTGACCAATACATTCAGATGCATACCTTGAGCCTGAGCAAACTGAGCGTCAACCAGATTAGCCCCGGAACCACTATCCAGAAGAACAGACAATCTCTTCACTCTAGTACCAACCACCACCTCCACTGGTACAAGGAACTGAGAAGAACCGGCGGATGAAATACATACTCCCAGGTTGTCGTCCACCACACAACCTGGGATTAGCAGTTTTCCGGCGACTTTTACTTAACAAGACACGGGATGGACATTCTCCAACAAAATGTCCCTTTTTCCCGCAGAAAAAACACCTTCTAGTCCTGCAGCGTGCCGCCAATCCCCTACTACGAAAAGATGTCCCTCCCAACTGCATAGGCTCATCCGAACAGACAAGGGGAACCTCAACATAAGGGACTTTAGTAGTAGGTGGAGTAACAACAGGGAGTGGAGTTACCTCACCCCTCTCCCGAAGCCGTCTATCAGTACGGATAGCTAGGGCCATAGCAGCCTCCAGAGAAGGAGGAGACTCATACTGAGCCAAAACGTCTTTTAATTTGTCAGAAAGCCCATGACAAAACTGGCTCCTAAGAGCTGGGTCATTCCACTGAGTATCCGTGGCCCATCTACGAAACTCAGAAGCAAATTCCTCCGCCGGACGATCTCCCTGCTGTATTTTACGTAATTTGGTCTCAGCAAGAGAGACCCGATCTGGGTCATCATATACCAATCCCAGAGCAGTAAAAAATTGATCTACAGACTGTAGAGCCGGGGATCCCGGAGGAAGGGAAAATGCCCAGGATTGAGGGTCCCCTTGAAGAAGTGAGATAACAATTCCCACTCTCTGCTCATCACTCCCTGATGATCGCGGCCGAAGCCGAAAATACAATTTACATGCCTCCCGGAAGGTAAAAAATTTGTCTCGCCCACCAGTGAACCTATCTGGAAGAGCTACTTTAGGTTCAACTCTGGTTTGCTCCAGGGGAGACAAAACTTTGGACTTAATGTCCGTCAGCTCCATGGATAATCCCTGCAACTGCAGAGCCAGCTGGGCTACTGGATCCATGGTAACTAGAGATAATTCTTTAGGGCCAGTGAAAATGTCACGCTGTCTAATGATATGAATACAATGTCAGTAAACTATTTATACAGGAACCACATTCAATACAACATATAGTTTAGCAACATCAGAATGTAAGTATAAAATAGATTTACCTGACACAATATCTGCAGAACTTAGGGTTAATCTTGAATGTCACGCTGTCTGACACAATCTCTGCAGAACTTAGGGTTAATCTTGAGGACTTGATGAGCTGTAACAGGAAAGAGGAGGACCGGGGTCTAACCTGACCCTACACTGGGGTCCTAACTAATCCCTTTCCTTGGAGGTACTGATAATGGTTCAGAGGTCCAAGTCTCCAGCCTAACCCTGTCTCCTGTCAGACCCTGAACCCTGTAATCAGTCCTAAGTAGGATCCTGATTACCACCAAAGGGATATGGGCTGATCACAGCTAAATACACAGATTAGACATATAAGACAGACAGGATAGCACTCACTTGCATACACACTCAAACACCGAAGGAACATAAATGGTCTGGGAAATAAACTCTAAACAAGTTGAGCTTAAAACAGCTAAGGAGCTCTCAACTTAAGTCTATACAGATTCATTCCTATCTGTGGTCTGCATGAAGGATTTCACTGGCAACTCCCAAAGCAGACAACCAGGAATTTAAAGGAAACCAATCAACAAATAATCAATTGCAGCCGGGAGAAACTGCACCCAGTCCCAGCACCGAGCACAGACAGAATTAACTCCCTAGCTGCCAAACACAAAGAAACAGCAACTCAGCTGTGAGAAGTCAAAACGTGCAACCGCGACGATCTTCGTGGCAATGCACACATGACACTGATTTGACCAAAAAGGGTTCTGATGTGGTGAATCGGCCTCCTGAGGCAGTCTCTGCGTTTCAGGAAGTTAAGCAGAGATTCACTTCTGCTCCTGTTCTACGGCAGCCTGATGTTTCTCTACCATTTCAGGTGGAGGTTGATGCCTCTGATATTGGGGCAGGTGCCGTTTTGTCCCAAGAGATCCAGAGACCTCTAAGAGTAACCCTTGTGCCTTTTTCTCTCGAAAATTTTCTCCAACTGAACGTAATTATGATGTGGGTAATCGGGAGTTATTGGCCATGAAGTGGGCCTTTGAAGAGTGGAGACATTGGCTGGAAGGAGCCAAACATCAGGTGGTGGTCCTCACGGACCGTATGTCACGCTGTATAGCAGATATATATATATGTGATGACAGTAATCTATATCAAAAGGGCATCATACAATATAACATGCGCATAGATATATGATAACATAGAATTACCTGACAGAAAGTCCAGTGGGTCAATACGGAATCCGTTATACGCTGTCTCCGGCTAGAGGGTGACCGGGGTCTATGCTGACCCTAAACTGGGGTCCTAACTAATCCCTCTACCTGGAGGTACTGTTAAAGGTACAGAGGTCCAGGCCACCAGCGTAAACCCTGTCTCCTATCAATCCCTGCCAACTGTAATCTAGTCCTAAGAAGGACCCTGATTACCACCAAAGGGAATGAACAGGTAACGGTTAATGAACAGAAAGACATACAAGAAAGACAAGAAATAAAGTAAATAAAGTCTTACATACAACACTCACACACAGTAGGAACACCTAAGGTCTCAGAGATAAACTATAAGCTATAAGAGTAAAAACAACTAAAGAGCTCTTAGCTTAAGTATTCTCAGAACCGATCCAGTCTGCTAGACTACATGAAGGCTTTCACCGGCATCTAACAAGCAGACTGGCAGGTATATGAAGGAATCTAATTAGAACATAATCAAAAGCAGCCGAGCGAGGCTGGACCTAGTCTTAGCAAAGAGCTGGGTAAAATTAACTCCCTCATTACCAAACACAAAGAAACAGCAACTCAGCTGTGAGAAGTCAGAGTGTGTAATCGCGACGATCCTTGTGGCGATACACCCATGACAGTACCCCCCCTCTACGAGGGGACTCCGGACCCTCAGGGCCAGGTCTGCCGGGTGAGTTGTGTGAAAGGTCCGAACCAATCGATCTGCGTTAACATCAGACGCAGGGACCCACGTCCTCTCCACAGGACCATACCCCCTCCAATGAACCAAGTACTGAAGGGATCGGTGACTGAAACGTGAGTCAATGATTTTCGACCCATGAAATTCCACGTTATCATTGACCACCACTGAAGGCGGAGGTAGAGGTGACGGTATGACTGGTGCCACATACTTTTTAAGTAATGACTTGTGAAACACATTATGAATTTTAAACGTAGGAGGGAGGTCCAGACGAAATGCCACAGGATTAATTATGGAACTGATCCTGTACGGCCCGATGAATCTGGGACCCAACCTCCAGGAGGAAACTTTAAGTTTTATATTCCTGGTAGACAACCAAACTAGATCGTTCACCTTCAGATCTAGACCAGAAACTCTCCCCCTATCAGCCATCCGTTTGTAACGGTTCCCCGTAACCTTCAGTCTTAACCGATCTGGAACTATCAGTCTCCCTGGAAGTCCCACCGGGGCGTCCCCTGAGCCCCCAATACCTCCCCCTCAAGCTCAGAGCATACAGCTGACACTACAACTCCCTCCTGAGGAATAGGAACCGGATCATCCGTCTTCCCGGCCCCTGGGAAAGTACGAGATAAGGCATCAGGAAGCAACTTTATTGAGCAGTCATATGCGCGATGAGGAGGTAACTCTTTACACCCCTCCTCTGAGAACATCTCCCCAAAGTCCTCCAGAAAAGGAGACAAAGTCCTAGGCACAACCGCACCGATGACCGTGCTCATGCAGTTATTCCTGCAAAATTCACCCCACTGGCTTATCGTTCCGGATTGCCAATCAATCACTGGGTTATGTTTAGCCAACCAAGGAAGTCCCAACACAATAGGAGTAGGTAGACCCTCCAACACATAACAAGACAATTGCTCTTTATGTATTGCCCCTACTCGAAGATCTATGTTATGAACAGCTTGTACCAAGCTACCTTGACCGAGAGGTCTAGAATCAATAGAGACTATAGGGACCGGTTTGGCCAATACACTCAGTTGCATACCATGCACCTGGGCAAACCGAGCGTCCACCAGATTAGCCCGGACCCACTATCAAGAAAAACAGAAATCCTCTCAGTTCTAGTACCAATCACCACCTCCGCAGGCACGAGAAACTGAGAGGGATTTGGGGATGAAATACACACTCCCAGGTTAACTCCTTTGCTCAAAGAGGCCCGGGATGGACACCCCCAACAAAATGTCCCTCTCTACCGCAAAAGAAACACCTTCTAGTCTTGCGGTGCACCGCCGATTCCCTCCTACAAAAAGATGTCCCTCCCAACTGCATGGGTTCCTCAGAACAGACCAGGGGAACCTCAGTATAAGGGACTTTAGTAGTAGGTGGAGTCATCACGGGAGGCGGAGTTACCTCGCGTCTTCCCCGAATTCGTCTATCCATGCGAATAGCGAGGGCCATAGCAGCCTCCAGTGATGGAGGAGAATCATACTGAGCCAACACATCTTTTAATTTGTCAGACAACCCTTGACAAAACTGGCTCCTAAGAGCTGGGTCATTCCACTGAGTATCTGTTGCCCATCTACGGAACTCAGAAGAATATTCCTCCGCTGGACGATTTCCTTGCCGTATTTTACGTAACTTTGTTTCAGCAAGGGAAACTCGATCCGGATCATCATATACCAGACCCAGGGCAGTAAAAAATCGATCCACTGACTGGAGATCTGGGGAGCCTGGAGGAATAGAGAACGCCCAAGATTGAGGGTCCCCTTGTAAGAGCGAGATAACAATTCCCACCCTCTGCTCTTCACTCCCAGATGACCGAGGCCGCAGCCGAAAGTACAATTTACATGCCTCCCGGAAAGTAAAAAATTTGTCCCGCCCACCAGTGAACCTGTCCGGGAGAGCAACCTTAGGTTCAGATCTGGTTTGCTCTGGGGGGGACAAAACCTTGGACTTAATGTCTGCAAACTCCATGGACAACCCCTGCAACTGCCGGGCCAGCTGGGCTACTGGATCCATGACAGCTGGAGAGAATCTTTAGTATGGCCGGTGAAAATGTCACGCTGTATAGCAGATATATATATATGTGATGACAGTAATCTATATCAAAAGGGCATCATACAATATAACATGCGCATAGATATATGATAACATAGAATTACCTGACAGAAAGTCCAGTGGGTCAATACGGAATCCGTTATATGCTGTCTCCGGCTAGAGGGTGACCGGGGTCTATGCTGACCCTAAACTGGGGTCCTAACTAATCCCTCTACCTGGAGATACTGTTAAAGGTACAGAGGTCCAGGCCACCAGCGTAAACCCTGTCTCCTATCAATCCCTGCCAACTGTAATCTAGTCCTAAGAAGGACCCTGATTACCACCAAAGGGAATGAACAGGTAACGGTTAATGAACAGAAAGACATACAAGAAAGACAAGAAATAAAGTAAATAAAGTCTTACATACAACACTCACACACAGTAGGAACACCTAAGGTCTCAGAGATAAACTATAAGCTATAAGAGTAAAAACAACTAAAGAGCTCTTAGCTTAAGTATTCTCAGAACCGATCCAGTCTGCTAGACTACATGAAGGCTTTCACCGGCATCTAACAAGCAGACTGGCAGGTATATGAAGGAATCTAATTAGAACATAATCAAAAGCAGCCGGGCGAGGCTGGACCTAGTCTTAGCAAAGAGCTAGGTAAAATTAACTCCCTCATTACCAAACACAAAGAAACAGCAACTCAGCTGTGAGAAGTCAGAGTGTGTAATCGCGACGATCCTTGTGGCGATACACCCATGACACCGTAAGAATCTGGTTTATCTCGAATAAGCCAAGCGACTTAATCCTAGACAGGCCAGGTGGGCCTTGTTTTTCACACGTTTTAATTTTGTGGTTTCTTTTCTTCCTGGCACTAAGAATGTTAAGGCGGATGCCCTCTCGAGGAGTTTCTTTGCGGACTCTCCTGAGTTATCTGATCCTACTGTTATTTTGAAAGAGGGTGTAGTTCTTTCCGCCATCTCGCCCAATTTGAGACTGGCCTTGGAAGGGTGTCAGAAGGATAAACCTGAGCGCTGCCCTATTGGGAAATTGTTTGTCCCAGACCAGTGGAAGAAGAGTGTGATGTCTGAGATTCATTGTTCCGCTTTGGCTGGTCATCCGGGATTTTTGGTACCAGAGACTTGGTGAGTCGGTCCTTTTAGTGGCCTACTTTGTCTCATGACGTCAGGAAATTTGTGCAGTCCTGTGGGACTTGCTCTCACTCTAAGCCTTGCTCTCGCTCTAGTGGTTTGTTAATGCCATTACCTGTGCCCAAGAGGCCATGGACCCATATCTCTATGGATTTTATTTCCGACCTCCTGTTTCTCAGAGAATGACCATTATCTGGGTAATCTGTGATAGGTTTTCCAAGATGATACATCTTGTGCCATTACCTAAGTTACCTTCCTCCTCCGATTTGGTGCCTTTGTTCCTTCAGCACGTGGTTCGGTTACATGGCATTCCGGAGAACATTGTGTCTGACAGAGGAGTCCAGTTTGTTTCCAGATTTTGGAGGACATTTTGTTCTAAACTTGATGTTCAATTATCTTTCTCCTCTGCTTTTCATCCTCAGACCAATGGACAAACCGAGAGAACAAACCAGACCTTGGAGACTTATTTGAGATGTTTTGTGTCTGCTGATCAAGATGACTGGGTCTCTTTTTTGCCTTTGGCTGAGTTTGCTCTTAATAATAGGGCTAGCTCTGCCACCTTGATGTCTCCATTTTTCTGCAATTTTGGGTTTCAGCCTCGATTTTCTTCGGGACAGGCGGAGGCTTCTGTCTGTCCGGGTGTTGACTCTGTTGTGGAGCGAATGCAGCAGATTTGGGACCCGGTAGTGGAGAGGTTGTCTCTCTCTCAGGAGAAGGCCCAACAGTTTGCCAACCGGCAATAGGACTGATGGTCCTCGGTTTAAAGTGGGGGACTTGGTTTGGTTGTCCTCAAGAAATATCCCTATGAGGGTTGCATCTCCAAAGTTTAAGCCCAGGTTCATTAGACCTTATAAGATCATGGAGATTCTTAATCCTGTTTCCTTCCGTTTACTTCTTCCAGGGACATTTAAGATCCATAACTTGTTTCACAAGTCCTTATTTAAGAGGTTTGTCGAGCCAGTGGTTCCTATGGCTGCGCCTCCTGACCCTGTTTTGGTTGAGGGCAATCTGGAGTATGTGGTTGAGAAAATATTGGATTCTCGTTTTTCTAGACAGAAACTCCAGTATTTGGTTTAAGTGGAGAGGTTATGGTCAGGAGGACAATTCTTGGGTGTTTGCTTCGGACATCCATGCTAGGAGACTGATTCGGTGACCCTCCTCAAGGGGGGGGTAGTGTTATGAATGTGCTAGAGACAGTTTCTGAGCAGAGGCTCCCTCTGTTGGTTACAGACAGTACTGAACCTTTCAGCGAGGAGTGGCAATCTGGGATCGCTGACTGGTCTGATATAAGGGAGGTTCCCTCCCATGATGGTTGCAGGTGATCAATTGTTCTTGTCTCAATTGTGGTTCCTGGTTCATTTGGAAGTTTGCTGGAGTCCTGTCTGCATCTCCTGCTTTCAGATAAGATATTTTTTGCTTTTCTTTTTGTGCTTGCTTTTTGCATTGTTTTCTGCAGTTTTGTGGAGGTCAGCCAGGTCCCCTCCGGGGCCTGAGCTCTTCACAGTTTTTCTGCAGCCACTGTTATTTGCTCATTTGCTTTTTCCTGTTTTTTCAGCGGCTGCGGCTTGGTTTTTGTTCACACTGAGATCTGATTTAGTGGGTGGCGAGATCGTGTGATCTCAGTATTTTTGTAATCAGAATTGTTGGATTTTTGTAGGGTTTTCTGGGTTGCAGAAAGTAATCTCTCCTGTCCTATCCTATTTAGTCAGCTTGTGGCCCCAGCGTTTGCTCAGTCTATTTTCTGCCTATGTTTGTATTTTCATCTTGTCTAACCGCCATTATATGTTTGGGGGCTTCCTATTTTCTTTGGGGATCTGCTCCGGGGCAGATAGCTTTCATCTTTCTGCATTTAGGTGTAGTTATCTCTCAGGCTGTGACGAGGCGTCTAGGATCAACGTAGGAACGCTCCACGGCTACCTCTAGTTGTGTCGTTAGTTTAGGAATCTGCAACCCATCAGTTACCAACATCTCAGGTGTTCGGCTGCCCTGCTGTTGTTCCTGTCCTCCTCAGCTACCGAAACATAACAGGAAACCCCCACATGTGACCCCATTTTGGAGACTAGACCCTCCAGGAACTTATCTAGATGTGCGGTGAGCACTTTGAACCCCCAAGTGCTTCACAGAAGCTTATAACGCCATGCGTGAAAATATAAAATCCTATTTTTTTCCCACAAATATGATCTTTTAGTCCACAATTTTTAATTTTCCCAAGGGTAACAGAAGAAATTTGACCCCAAAAGTTGTTGTCCAATTTGTTCTGAATACGCTGCTACCTCACATGTGGGAAAAAAACTGTTTAGGCACACGTCGGGGCTCGGAAGGGAAGTAGTGACGTTTTGGGATGCAGACTTTGATGGAATGGTCTGCGGGCGTTATGTTCCATTTGCAGAGCCCCTGATGTGCCTAAACAGTAAAAAAAACTCACAAGTGACATAATTTTAGAAATTAGACCCCCAAGAAACTTCTCTAGATGTGCCCCCTTTTTGGAACTAATCTACAGTTTCCTGTAAATTAGTAGTGCATGGAGGTGTGGTACAATTTGAAGCAATCCTTCATACACAGGCCAGGTTTTTCCCCGCGAAATGCTGACCTGGTACAATACGAGCACCTTCAGTTCCGGAAGTACTGGGGCCTGCTCCTTCCTGAGCGCCAAACATCAGAGCCTTGATCACTACCTCCTGGAACTGAAGGTATGACATATTGGTGTTATCGTGACAGCAGGAAAACGTTGAGCATTGCCATCTGTACGATGTGCACGGACAGCTTTTTGTACCACACCTTAGCCTTTCTCAAAGCACTGTATGGTTGGAGGAGTTAATCAGAGAGATCAACGCCCCCCCATGTTTTTATTGTACCCCAGTACACAGTCCGGTTTGCGGACCTGTGTAGGGGTACCCCGTACAGTGCTGAAGGCGCTGCCATCACCATGTATGGTGGTCAAGAGAAGGACATCCCTCTTGTCCTTGTACTTGAACACAAGCAGGTGGTCGCTACATTGGGCTCTGCTCTCACCCTTTCTGAGCATCTGCCCAAGCAGTGTCTTTGGGAGGCCCCTCTGATTTTTGCGGACGGTACCGCAGGCTGCGGTACCACACGCAAACAGGGATTTGTAGAGTGAGATGCTAGAATAAAAGTTATCAGTGTAGAGGTGATAACCTTTATCCAGCAGTGGGTGAACCAAATCCCACACAATTTACCCGCTCACTCCCAGGACAGGAGGACACTCAGGGGGTTCAATCCTGGTGTCCTTTCCTTCCTTCGTAAACTCTAAACTTGTGAGTGTACCCTGAGGTACTCTTACACAGTTTGTAGAGTTTGATTCTGTACTTGGCCCTCTTGCTGGGGAGGTACTGACGGAATCCGAGCCGTCCATTAAAATGAACCAAGGACTCATCCACGCAGATGTCCCTTTGAGGCACGTACACTTCAGCAAACTTTTTGTTGAAGTGTTTGATGACCGGCCGAACTTTGAACAGACGGTCAAAGTTGGGGTCATCTCATGGGGGACACTGTGCATTATCGTTATAGTGCAGGAATTTCTGAATGGCCTCAAAACGATTCCGGGCCATGACCATTCGGAACACTGGAGCGCTATATAAAATATCAATACTCCAATATTGCCGAAGTTCTGGCTTCTTCATGATCTCCGTGTGAAGGACCAGGCCCCAAAACTGCATCATTTCAACTGCGTCTACAGGAGACCAGTTAGAATATGATGAACGGGGGGAACTGCGTCACGAATCAACGCTCGGCTGCTGCTAAATTTGTGCACGAAGACCTGTGATTGGTGGGATCCATCATAACAAGATCCCACCAATCAGAGCTCTCCTGGTTGCCCTGGCAACATGCCTAGGTTCGGAGCTCACAGCTCCACCATGTCTGTTGCCAGAGCGAGGAGTGTGGGTGAAGTGGAGGCTGCTGTAACATAGTGCAGCAAGGGAGGCGGTGTCGGAGGCTGTCAGCGATGTTTTGTGAGGCCCAGGAAGGAAAAATTATGAGAGTTAAAGAGGTTGTGAATCACATGGAGTTTATTGCAGACGGAGTGGGCATTCCAGAGTGACCCAGAGAGAGGGAGCAGGGTGGTGGGCGTCAAGGGCGCGGATTTTAAGTGGGCGAGATTTTGGGTGTTTATATTGGGTTGGGAGTGATAGGAGGGGGTAGTAATGGAAGGTATGAGCTGGGATTGGGAGATATGTCGCCAGCAGTGAGGAGAAACAGAGAGAGAGAGCAGGTGGGAGATGGAAACTGGGCAGCTTGTTTTATGTTTTAGTAGGAGAGATGTGATGTTGAGGAGGAGGTTTGCGGAGGAGGTCAGATGGGGAGGCAAGAGGGAAGTAGAGTTTATTACTTGGTTAGAGGGTGCTGGGATTTGTGGATAGCGAAGGAGAGTGAGGAGTAGTGGAGCAAAAACTGTTAGAGCGTATCTCAGCATGATGAGAGTAAGTGTAGAGGAAGGAGAAAGATATTTAGTACATTTAATAACAGTGGTTAGTTGTACCTTCTGTTCACTTATGGCTCATTTCTGGCATATTTCTGCTGTATCCTTATAGAGACATAAAATGATTTATGTCATTCAAAAGTACAACTTGTCACGCAAAAAACAAGCCCTCATATGATTATGTGCATGGAACAATGAAAAAGTTATGGATCTTGGAAGAGGGGGAAGAAAAAACAAGCACACAAAATCACCCGAGGTTATGATAGTTAAGATTTTTCTTGTGCTACACCAGTTCTCTGGAATACGCTACCCCAGGCAATCAGGTAAATTCTCAGTGTCCACAGTTTTAAGTATGCACTAAGAATGCTGGCTCATGCAGTGCAGCTTTTTGTGTGTAATCTTTTCAAGGATGCCTGGATTATTGTACAAAAAACAGCGTTGTACCTCTTGTATCATCACTTTGTCCTCACCTTGTGAGCTGAGAAATCATCATTACTTATTTTGTAACTCTGTAATTTCTGAATTTCCTTATACACGCACCATGTGAAATATACTATAGAAATAACTATCACTGGCTCTGATTATTTTCTAGAAGCAGCGCCACTCTTAGGTTCTGCTTGGTACTGCAGCTTGTCCCCATTCAGGTGAATGAGGCTGAGTTCCAGTAGTGGATACAGCCCATGGATACAAGAATGGTGCTTTCTGTAGAAGAAAAGCAGACCTTTGTTTCTAATCTAATACAACCCTTTTAGTATGGAACATAAGTCAATCAACCATAGTAGTGTCCAGATGTTTGCAGATCACACACATTCTGTTCTGGTATATTATCTCTCACATCATGGCTATAATATAGCCAATGCTAAATACAAAGCACTGGAGCAGGCATTTCCAAAGAATTCCCTTGGGAGTTGGAAATCCAGTTGCTGAAGTTATTGAAAAAGACGCTAAGAGATGGAAAAGTACTTAAGTGAGCCCCAGTGGTTGGAACATAATAAGCTGGATTTGTTTTTCTTTTAAATGTAGGACACTTAAGGAGATCAGTAGGAACTCGAAAAAAGTGCTCTGTTTTATATTTAATTAAAATGTACACGTCGTGTATGGTTCCTTTGTTTCCGCAGACCCAGACTATTCCGAGTCACCAGCACAGAATTTCACCACTAGGCTCCGGCACGTTTTCCTGTTACTTGAGAAACAAATATACATTCCTTCTTTTAGACCCAAGTCCTAACCTGGTGTTCTTATTAAAGTGCCTCGACAGGGAGAAAAGTGAACAAAAGATAATGAGGCAAGGGTTTCCAACCATCCAGACATTCCTGGACAGTGTATAAAAATACTTTTATCCCCTTTGTAAAATAAAATATTTGACGCATCTGCGTCCGCAATTTTTGCAGCTGGAAAAACTTGAACAGATTATTAAGACTAATTATCATTTCACAGTTCGTAAAGAAAAGCAACTAATGTCTCTATATCAGAATTATGTAAATATTTATCACTTTTAATATTATTACTTTATTATGTTTTTTTTCTCCATATATCTAAAAAAAATAGTTGACTTTTTATAAACTATCCAGAAAAATAAAATAAAAATCAAGTTGGCAGTGCTGACCGAGGCAAAGCCATGGATGGGTCTGTAGTGTCAAAGACAGTGCTTACAACCCCTGGAAATTATTTTTCTACCAGGGGAGAGCTTGATTTTTGTGAGACGAGTTGTACTTTTGAATAACGCCACTGGTTTTACTATATAGTGTACTGGAAAAAAGAAAAAAAACTTAAAGTTTGATGAAATTGCTAAAAAAAAAGTGCAATTCCACACAATTGTTTTTTGTGCTGTGTTTTTTTTTTACCATTTTCACTATATGGTAAAACGGACCTGGTAATAGGATTCCTCAGATCAGTACGAGTAGACAAATACCAAACATGTATAGTTTATTTTTTATTTAATTGGTGAACAAAAATTCAGAACTTTGTATGAAAAAAAGTTTTTGCGACAGTCACCATTTTCCGAGACCCGTAACGTTCTCAATTTTCGTGATCTGGGGCTGGGTGAGGGCTTATTTTTTTGCGCCCAGTGCTGACATTTTTATTGATACCATTTTAGGGTATGTTTTGATCACCTCTTATGGCATTTAATTGCAATGTTGGAGTGAAAATTCTGGTATTTTGATTTTTTTTCTCATTACACCGTTTACTGATCTGATTAAATTACTTTATATTATGATAGAGCAGACATTTCTGAACTCAGTGGTACCAAATACATTTTTTTTAGTAATTTTTTATTTTAAAGGTGTAAAAGGGAGTGATTTCAACTTTTGTGCTTTTTTATTTTTTAAAACTTTTTTTTTCCACTTTATTTAATAGTCTGTTTAGGAGACTTCAAGCAGTGATCATCTGAAGAAAACAACCAGAGATAATCTTCTTTATGCTGTTCAGAAAAAACAATGTACAACTACGGATGAACAGGTAAGATTCATCTCCACTTACAACAACCAGTGAGGAGATTTGAAGAACATACTAATCAAACACTGGGATATTTTAAGGACTGATCCCATTCTATGTAAAGTAATCCCACCGGCCCCATTAATGGTGGGTAGAGGTGAGCGACTTTGCCTCCGAGAGGGTCGAGTCGGGTTTCGGACCACCCGACTTTCCCAAAAGTCGAGTCGAACGAAATCGGACGACTATCAGAAAAAGTCGAAGGTCCGACTGAAACTCGAACCGACCCCAATGCAAGTCAAGGGGAAGAAAAGTCGGCAGTCAGTGGAGGACAGTAAACACACATACAGTGCCCATTTCAATGCGAACGCATCAATTCTTATTACTTAAGCTTGTCAATCTTAATTTACTTTATAATAATAGTAACGCATTGAAAACTGGGAGTTATTTGGCTAAACTTGTGGGGGGGGGTAGGGATGGCTCCCGGTTTTCGTGTGCCTCGGGCCAAAGAGTGTCAGTGGGCCCCTTTAACACATACCACAATTCATGATGCTCCGATACGGCACAGAAATATAGATATAGTACAATGACAAATACTTCACTTCTTACATTACATGAGTGATATCTATTGTAAATTCTACAATAGCTCAAAAACCGGACAGTATAGTCCTCCATACAGTATTATGGGCATCACATAGTGCACCATACAGAATAATGAGCCCCATATATTGCTCCATACACAATTGGTCCCATATAATGTTCCATACAGTATATGATGAGCTCCACATAATGCTCCAGTATATGATGGTCCCCATATAATGTGCCATGCAGTATAGGACGGACCCCATAGAGTATAATGATTCCCACATATTGCTCCATACAGTATAACGAGTCGCATATAAAGCTCCATACAGTATATGATGGGCCCCATATATTGCTCCATACAGAATGGGCTCCATACAGAATAGGCCCCATATGTGCTCCATATAATGCTCCATATATAGAGGGCCCTATATGATGCCCCATGCTCTAGTATATGATGGGACCCATATATGATGCTCCAGTGTATGAGGAGCCTCATATAATGCTCCAAATATAATGGTCCCCATATATAATTCTCCATATATAATGTGCTCCATGTGATGTGATGATCCATATGTAATGTGCCCCATATGATGTGCCATATATAATGGGCCCCATATGATGCTCCAGTGTATAACGGGTCCCATGGATGATGCTCCAGTGTATGATGGGCCTATATAATGCTCCATATATAATGAGCCCCATATGATGCTCCAGTATATGATAGGCCCCATGGATGATGCTCCAGTGTATGATGGGCCTATATAATGCTCCATATATAATGGGCCCCATATGATGCTCCAGTATATGATGGGCCCCATGGATGATGCTCCAGTGTGTGATGGGCCTATATAATGCTCCATATATAATTTGCCCCATATGATGCTCCAGTATATGTTGGGCCCATGGATGATGCTCCAGTGTATGATGGGCCTATATAATGCTCCATATATAATGGGCGCAATATGATGCTCCAGTATATGATGGGCCCCATGGATGATGCTCCAGTGTATGATGGGCCTATATAATGCTCCATATATAATTGGCCCCATATGATGCTCCAGTGTATGATGGGCCCTATGGATGATGCTCCAGTGTATGATGGGCCTATATAATGCTCCATATATAATTGGCCCCATATGATGCTCCAGTGTATGACGGGTCCCATGGATGATGCTCCAGTGTATGATGGGCCTATATAATGCTCCATATATAATGGGCCCCATATGATGCTCCAGTATATGATGGGCCCCATGGATGATGCTCAGTGTATGATGGGCCTATATAATGCTCCATATATAATGGGACCCATATGATGCTCCAGTATTTGATGGGCCCCATGGATGATGCTCCAGTGTATGATGGGCCTATATAATGCTCCATATATAATGGGCCCCGTATATGATGCTCCAATGTATGATGGGCCCCATTTATAATGCTCCAGTGTATGATGTGACCCATATATAATGCTCCAGTGTATAATGGGACCTATCTATGATGCTCAAGTGTATGATGGGCCCCATATACAGTATAATTCTCCAGCGTATAATGCTCCCCATATATTGCTCCAAACATTAAAAAAATGAAATACCTCTCCTCGCAGGGCACTGCTCTACTCTGGACTCCTCAGCGTCACCATCTTCCAGCTCTCTGCACTGTGACTGTTCAGGCAGAGGGCGCACAGACGTGATGTCATCGCGCTCTCTGACCTGAATGTCACTGTCAGGAAACGCGGAAGACATCACAATGGTGGAGCAGGGAAAAGTAAGTATTGCAAGTACTGGGGCCCTAAGCAAGCAGGGGGGGCCCACTCATGGGTGCCTGCACTGGCACAGGGCCCCTCATAGTACGCCGGTGTATCTGATGGTGAGTGGTCCCCCACCTGCTCAGGGCCCCGGCACTTGCCCGGGTGCGCCAGGTGCTGACGCCGGCCCTGGGAGGTGGTAGAGCCCAGTTAGGGAGGTGGAAAAACTGGCATATGTTGAGGTGTAGGCTGGACGTTCAACAGCTGCAAATGGAGGAATTGGAGAAGTCGGAAGAAGAGGAGGACAAAGCGAGCCAATTTGCTGGCAACCTATGTGTCATCAGGGGAAGGTGGTACAAAATCCTTTGAAACCCATGCATGGTTCATTTTAATGAAGGTGAGATCACATTTTGGGTCAACAGCAGGGTCCTTCTTTCTGTCAGGATTGATCCAGTAGCACTAAAGACTCTTTCTGATAGCACACAACCAGCAGGGCAAGCGAGCTCCTGTAAGGCATATTGTGCCAATTCAGGCCAGGTGTCCAGTTTACAGGCCCAGTAGTCAAAGGGGAATGACCTGTGAGGGAGAACATCGATAGGGGAGGAGAGGTAATTTTGAACCATATTTGACAACTGCTGTCTCCTGTCTGTTGCAATCGATTCAGTATTACCAGTCGTGTGAGTGGTACTAGAGAAATCAGTCCACAACATGGTCATGAAACCCCTGCCTCCAATGCCACTTCGGTTGTGTGCACCACGAACACCTCTTCCATTAGGCCCAGCACTGCTCGTGGTAGAACCTGCACCACTGCTGTGTGCTGGGAATGCCTCTAACAAACGGTTTACCAGAGTTGCTCGCCAATATTAGCTCTAGGTTCTCCTGTGGCATGATGTTCTGTAATTTGCCTTTATAGCGTGGATCGAGGATGCTGGCCAACCAGTAGTCGTCATCCTTCATAATTTTGGCAATGCGGTGGTCCCTTTTTAGGATCAGCAAGACATAATCACACATGTGGGCCAATGTTCCAGGTGTCAATGATGCACTGCCAGTGGTGGGTGGAGGAGCACACTTTGTGCCAAATCCACATCCCTCCAGTCACGCACAACCCTGTACCTGACCTTGGCAAGCCAACATTTTCTCTTGCCCCCTGAGAAGCATCCTCCTCCCCAAAATAATCATCCCCCACATCCTCCTCCTCTTCCTCTTCTTCCTCCACCTCGTCCAGGACAGTTCCCTGAGCAGACAATGGCTGACTGTCCTCAAGGCTTCCCTCCTCCTCTTCCTCCTCCACTGCACACGCCTGATCCTTAATGTGCGTCAAAGTTTTCATGAGCAGACGCATAAGTGGGATGCTCATGCTTATGATGGCATTGTCTGTGCTTACCAGCCATGTGCATTCCTCAAAACACTGTAGGACTTTACAGAGGTCTTTCAGCTTTGACCACTGCACACCCGACAACTCGATGTCTGCCCTCAAACTGCCTGCCCGTGTATCCTCCCAAAAATGCATTACAGCCTGCCTCTGTTCGCACAGCCTCTCAACCATGTGCATGGTAGAGTTCCACCTTGTTGCAACATCTATGATTAGGCAGTGCTTGGGGAGGTGGAGCGATCGCTGCAGCCACTGCATATGACTGGAGTCTACTGGCGAGCAACGTATGTGCGAGCACAGTCTTCGCACCTTATGGAGCAGGGCTGGTAACTCCGGATAATTATTTATGAAGCACTGCACCACCAGGTTCTAGGTGTGAGCCAGGCAAGGTATGTGTCTGAGTTTTGCCAGGGCTATGGCCACCACAAAATTACGGCCGTTATCACTGACTACCTTGCCTGACTCAAGATGTAGACTGCCCAGCCATGACTCAGTTTCTCGCTGCAAGTACTCGGCCAGTACCTCAGCGGTGAGTCTGTTGTCGCCCAAAGACATCATCTTTAAAACAGCCTGCTGACGCTTACCACTAGTTGTTCGATAGTGGGACACCTTGTGTGCAACACTGACAGTTGTGGATGGAGTGCTCGTGCGACTGCGCTGTGTTGACGAGCTTTCGCTTCTGGAGGAGGAGGGTCGAACGCCTACAGCCAACTGTTGCCTATACGGTGGGCTAGGCAGCACTGTCCCACCACCGCTGTCCCCTGTGGAGCCTGCATCCACCACATTAACCCAGTGTGCTGTGATGGACACGTAACGGCCCTGGCCATGCCTACTGGCCCATGCATCTGTTGTGAGGTGCACCTTTCCACTCACTGATTGTTTGAGTGCATGGACAATGCGGTCTGTCACATGCAGGTGGAGGGCAGGGATGGCTTTACTAGAAAAGAAGTGCCGACTGGGTAGGTCATAGCATGGAACAGCATAGGCCATGAGCTCTCGGAATGCTGCGCTTTCAACCAAACGGAAGGGCATCATCTCTAATGAGATCAGTTTGGCAATGTAGGCATTCAAAGCCAGTGTACGCGGATGAGAGGATGAGTACTTTCTTGTCCTACTCAGAGTGTCTGCTAGGGTGAGCTGGACTTGAGAGCTGCATATGGGGGAACTAGCGGTGGACATGGCGGACTGAGAGGAGGTTGGTGATGGTGGTGGTGGTAGTGGTGTTGGCCTAGATTCAGTCTTTGGTTGGAAAAACATTGTGATTCCCTGACTGCTTTGGCCTTGTGACGAAACCTCAACATTTCTTGCTGGTGGTGTGCTAACCGGTGGGCTTACAGTGGGGGAAGCGATGTAGCGTTGCTGGCTACCTTTAGTCGGAGCAGGTGCACATGTGCTACCTGAGGTATTGTTGTCCGTCCACGCTTGCAAGTGCATGGTGTTTAAATGTCTAAGCATGCAACTGGTATTCAAATTTCTGAGATTTTTCCCTTGGCTAAAGGTCTTTCCGCACTTCTTACAGAAAACCTTTGCCTCATCAATAGGATTTTGGTCAAAAAAGTGTCACACTGCACTCTTCCTACTATGTGATAACTTTTCAGGGCTTGCATGCTGTGATAATTTGATTGTCTGGCCAAGCTGTCCTGCAACTCTTTTTGTTTTTTTAACACGTTTTTGGACTGCTACGGGCCTGCCAGATAACCGCAGCTGCGATGTCGATGCCTGCTGCTGATCCTCCTCCTCTTCTGAGCTATTGCCAGCGGCACCCTCTTCCCCCAATGGATGCCAATCCGGGTCAACAACTGGGTCATCCATCACCTCCTCTTCAATTTCATTTGCACCTTCCTCTGTGTCACCGTGTAAGGTGGTAAAGTATGCGGGAAGGGGCACCTGAGTTTCATCAGGGTCAGATTCTGGCTCAGTAGACAGCAAGGGCAATGTAGTGCTCTGGGTGAATGTACCAGCAGAATAATATAGCAGTGGCTGTGCATTAGTGCACTCCATGTCAGTGTTACACTCGGTCCCCGTGCTGGCTCTGCACTCCGTCCTGGTCACTCACTTTCTGCTCTTCAAGCTGTCCCTTTGCAGCAGCCTGTGCACTGGCTGGAGTCTCCTACTCCCTTTGCTTCCCAGCATCCTGTTTCCTCCCCCAGTTCCTGGCACACTGCCAGCAGGCCTCCAGGAAGAATGCTTAGGATGCAAGGCCGCCCTCACCTTCTCTCTTAAAGGGATAGCGTGCATTTTTTTAAAATGTCAATCAACCAATGGCAGCGCCCTGATTACTATATCTGGCCACTCCACCATAGGGGGAGTGCCGGAGCAACGTGTTTCTACCATTGCTACATCCGGTTCTGACTCTGATCTGTCTGCTCTGCGTTAGCAGTCTCTGTGCTTCACTCATTCTATTTGTCTCCACAGATCATTGGTATCCTGTACCCGGCTATCCCTGACTAACTCTGCTATCACTTGTGCAAGTGTCATTCTGTTCCGCCTTCAGCCATCCGAATCTGTGGACTGTGACAAGGTTACTGGAGCCAGCCTGCTACCATCTACCCTGAACCAGGACCTTCCTCACCTGCGTCTACCTCTTCACGGTTTCTCCTATCTTATCTGTTACCCCCTTTTGGTTCCTCTGGGACAGCTGCCACGTGTCCGTGGTCTAACTGGAGGTAGCACCTGTGTCCTCCGGGAATTCCATTCCGGTCCTGTTTGAGGGGCCTTACTACGGGTACCCGGGGCTCACTAGTTACGCCCCCATTCGGAACTTCCCGGACTGCGGTCTCGAGGTTCCACTTCAAAAATAAAAGACGAATGTGAACTTCACCATCTCTGCCTCCGCTTCCATTCGTTACAGTCAGATTCATCTTGGACTGGGGAGTTCAGGATTTGACTTGATCCCAGGCATGGTATGTGAAAAGAGCTCCATGGAGTAATCTGAAGTGTGGCCTGCTGCATCCTTCACTTTTTGTGGGGGTGAAGGACACAAGGAAATGTGTGGTTCCTAACCAGGAGCCTGCACTGATGACTCAGTGCTTGCATTTTTTTGAAACTTCAGAAGAGGAGGCAATAGAGCTGGAGGCTGTTTCGGCAATGTACCGTATATACTCGTGTATAAGCCGAGATTTTCAGCACCTTTTTTCGTGCTGAAAATGCCCCCTCGGCTTATACACGAGTCATTGGGCAGAAACCAGCGGGGGAGGGGGTGCCGCGGCAGGAGCCGGTGGCTGGGACATCATACTCACCCCTCCCCGTGCCATCGCTGAAGGTCCCTGCAATCCTGCGTTGTACCCGGCTTCCTGCAGCTCTCCTGTGCTGAGCGGTGACGTATACCGCTCATTAAGGTCATGTAATATGGACGCGACGCCACTCCCATAGGCGTGGCCTCCATATTAATGGTCTTAATGAGTGGTATTACGTCACCGCTCAGCGCTGGAGAGCTGCAGGAAGCCGGGGAAAACGCAGGATTGCAGGGACGTTCAGCGATGGCACGGGGAGGGTGAGTATGATGGAGGAGGATGGGGGGAGCATGGAGGAGAGGACAAGGAGCACGGAGCAGGACTGGTTGGGAGAACGGTGGACGGGGGAAGCATGGAGGAGGACAATGAGCACCGAGCAGGACGGGGGGGAGAACGGAGAATGGGGGAAGCATGGAGGAGGACAATGAGCACGGAGCAAGACGGGGGGGAGGATGGAGGGCACAGAGGAGCATGGAGCAGGACGGGGGGCACAGGAGGACGGAGAAGGAATGGGGGAGCACAGCGGAGGATGGAGTAGGAGGGGGAGTACAGAGGAGAATGGGGGAGCACAGAGCTGGATGGGGGAGCAAGGAGCAGGACAGGGGCAGCACAGAGCAGGACGGCAGTTTATACACCCGGCTTATACACAAGTCAATACGTTTTCCCAGTTTTTTGTGGCAAAATTAGGGGGTCGGCTTATACACGGGTCGGCTTATACACGAGTATATAAGGTAAGCCAAAACCTGTTCCTGATGGTCCGGCTTTTAAAGCTGTTTACCTACTCCCAGAAAATGAGCCTTGCAGGCCTTCTGGAGCCAGACGATGATGCAGGCTCAACACCTCCTGCCTTAGGTGCTATTGTGCTTTTGGCACTACCAGCAGATGCACCACCACCATCAGTACCAGCTGCCCCCCGCCCACGTTCGTGGCCTTTTCCACCATACTTCCTCATGTTTGGGAAAATGTACCAAAAATACCAGCAGATATATGGTAGTGTATCAGAAGCGTACAGCTGTATACGGTGAAGGGGACAATTTAAATCTCAGTATATATTTCCAGAGTCACACACAGACGCTCTCTCAGTATGGATTTGACCGTAATACAAAAGCCAGAAAAAAGGTACTGTATCAGAAGATACCAGGTGTATATAGTATAGGGTAAAATTTAAATATTTCCGGAGTCACACACAGACGCTCATAGCCTCAGTATGGATTAGACCAGAATATAAAAAGCAGAAAAAGGGTACTGTATCAGAAGATACCAGGTGTATACAGTGTAGGGGTAATTGTAAATCTCCGTATATATTTCCGGAGTCACACACAGACTGTAATACTATTGTAGGAACTCGAGGATTCTGATAGCGTGGGGCAATGAACAATCAGAGACGGGTTTCTTTGAATGCAAATAATGTATTTGTGAAACAGCAAAACACCCAAAAACAATATTCAAACAACCCGTAGTGACATGCAATGAGTCCATATATATATACACAAGTCCAGTTATATGAATCCGGATATATAAGTCCTTGAACCTCTATAGCGAGGGTGGTAAAGTTCTTACGACGGAGTCCTCACACAAATGTGACCACAAGGTAAGTCTGATGCACAGGTAACGTGGCTGGATTTACACACTGCTGGTGTGTGAAGAGTCAGATCCAGGTATGCAGAAAACACAGGGAGGTCCAGGAACAAGTTAATCTCAGTTGTGGCTTAATTCAGTGAAGTCCAACAACAAGTTCATATGTCAGTAAGGTTCCAGTAACAGTTCCAACAGCTCTCACCAGAGGTAATGCACGAAGGGTTAAACAGCAACAGTTCAGAAACACAGTTCTTATCAGATGGAGTGAACCAAGGGTTAAATTCCCAAGTCAACAGTTTAGTGATAACACAGTACATGCAACTTACGTATGCAGAGAATGTCCAGAGCCATGGGTAGAAACTGCTGTGGCTGAGAAACACCTGAAGATAAGGTTATGCACTTTCCTGGTAAATACACAAAAGATCTGTGAGGAACAAAGCAGCTGGGTTGCAGGGAAACGGAAGCAGAATACTCCAGCAGTGAAGCCAGCACCTGAGCCGGGTTTTAAACAAACGAACAGGAAGTAGGGCACACAAAACAGCAAACTCCATTTTAACAAAGGGCAAAATCATTGACAAAGTTACCTAGAAAACCCGGAATACTGACATTACTCCCCCCTAAAGACGGCCTCCGGACGGTCCTGGACCAGGCCTGTCCGGGTATCTCCGATGAAACT
>JARQOD010000001.1:30794949-30923844 GCA_033576555.1 Oophaga sylvatica
GCCTCTAGCGGGAATGCCACAGCGCTATATGGCGAAAAGTGCGAACTCCCTTAACTTCAGTGAGCCGCAAAGTAAAACACTAGGGCGCTGACTAGCGTTTTACAGCGAACCCTGTTGCGTCACAGAGTCGCTGAGAACCCTACTGAGTCCAGGTACACAATTAACTGCTGTGCGGATAGCAGTCCGTGATCATGCAGTCAGAACACAAGCAATAATCTCCTCACCGGAGTAGCCGGTATTCTAATGGCGTTTTCAGCCGAGCCCTGAACACGTGCATACAATCTCCTCACCGGAGGTGCTGGTATTCTAGGGGCTTATTTCAGCCAGTCCTAACCACATGCATACATGACCACACTGGTGCAAGCACGTAACAGATTTGATACTAGCGCACGGCCGTGCGGTAAGGACAGCCTTTTATAGCAGCCACGAGAAAAAGACCTTCCAGGAAGGACCAATGGGAAGCTGCTTCAGAACATCAACAGACAGAGGACCTTCCTGAAGGACCAATAGGAGTGGCAGCTGTATCTGAGCATCTGACCCTGATCTCCAATGGGAGATCTTGCCCTGGGCATGCTCAGATGAAGCAACAAGGGACTTAGACCTAAAGACGTCTGCTCGCCGCTGACCAGTACTGGCTACAATAGCAGAACCTAAAGAGGCAGCAGCAAGTCTCTGCACAGTATTAGACCGGGTGAGACGCTGGGACCGACGTCTTTGCTGAGCAGGCTCCACTGCAGGCCGGAGATGGATGGGGGACCACAGCGGGACTGGTTCGAGACTCCCCTTGTGCAGCAGCGGGAACTCGAACCCTAACACACGCTGCCTCCAGCTGCCATTTTCCTGAGACTGTGGGCTTCAGGGAAATGGCTGCCAGAGGCAGCCCATGGCTTCAGGAAAATGGCCACTGGGAAACCAATGATGTTCTCTGCTCTGCTCACAGCCGACGCTCCCTGAGGAATGAACCCTGCTCCATGCAACGCACTCTGCCTCATTGTTAACACAAGGCCCACAGCATTGCACCATTGGGATACCCCCTCTTCCCACCCAGGGCCCGCAGCATTGCCCCACTTCTGCTGCCACAGACTTCCTAAGGAACTATGCCTCATGTGACCACGCTCCACTGCCGTTGGCCGCAAGGTAACATACCATAAATTTGGACAATAAGACGGACCCCCATTTTTTAAAAATCTTGTTTCCAAATTCCACCCCATGCGGCTTTAACAGAATAAATAATACAAAAAAATAATAAAAGTTGCCTGGACAATAATGATGATACCTTAAAGTCCACTTTGGAAAACATAGCGATAGATGGTGCAATCTGACACTGATGCACCTTGACTATGGAGTGCAACTCTAATCTCTTTGAAAGTTGTTCTGGGGCACATTTGTTACCATTCTTATTATCTACCTCTTTATTTTATCATCATTTTTCCTCTTGCTGCCGTATCCAGGGAGGGTGGCTACAGTCCCATAGTCTTAAACCTCTGGATAATATGTATAACTGTAATAACAGGAGCATCAAGTTGTTTGGAGATGGTCTTACAACCTTTACCTTTAACACATTTGTCAATAATGTTCTTCTAATCCTCTGTGACAACTCTCTCCTTAGCTTTTTCTGCTTCATGTTCAGTGTGGTACACACCATGACACCAAATAGCACAGTGACTACTTTTCACCCTGTAAATAGGCAGATTTATAGACACTTGCGATGCTAATTACAGGATATGAAATGATGTAGATGAGGGAAATGAATGTAAACTAATCAAATTTGCAGACAATGCAATGCTAAGAGTGATAGCTAACACTAGAGAAGACAAAGGATTCGGAAGGATCTTGATAAGTTTGAACAATGGGTAGCGACTAATAGATCAGTATATAACAGAGAAATGCAAGGTTCTATATCTGGGCAAGAAAAATGAAAATTACATCTACAGAATGTGAGGAATAAGACTAAGCAACAGCACATGTGAAAAAGACTTGGATATACTAATAGACACAGACTGTACATGAGTCAGCAGTGTGATGCAGCAGCAAAAAAGGCAAACACTGTCTTAAGAATGTACTAAGAGAAGCATAGCGTCTAGATTACATTAAGTAATTACCCCCTCTACTCCTCCTTGGATAGACCTCATCTGGAATACTGTGTCCAGTTCTGGTCACCACATTTTAAAAGAGACATCAAAAAACTGGAGAAAGTTCAGAAGAGAGCTACCAGGATAGTGAGCGAACTGCAAACTTTGTCCTACGAGGAACAGTTAAAGGAGCTAGGAATGTTTAGCTTGCAAAAAACAAGGCTAAGAGGAGACTTAATAGCTGTCTACAAATATCTGAAGGGCTGTCACAGTGTAGAGGGACCATCATTATTCTCCTTTTACATGGAAACACGAGAAGCAATGGAATGAAACTGAAAGGGAGAAGATACAGATTAGATATTAGAAAACACTTTTTGACAGTGAGGGTCATTAATGGGTAGAACAGGCTGCCACGAGAGGTGGCGAGTTCTCCTTTAATTATCACAATACAAAAGCGATGTTGGATTTAAATTAGTTGATAAGTCAGTAAATTTATTTTGAAAATTAGCTTTGTCAGCTTCAAGTTATTTCAGTGACCATTGTGGATTTTTCTTACTTTAACCCCTTCACAACAGTGTCAATTTTCATTTTTGTGGTTTCATTTTTTCCTCCCCTTCTTCCCAGAGCCATAACTCTATTATATTTCTATCAATATAGATACATGAAGGTTTGTTTCTTATTTGACAAGCTGTACTTTTGAATGACAGCATTCATTTTACTACGTAGTGCACTGGAAAATGGCAATTCTGTTTTTTGGGAATTGTTTTTAAGATGTACATTTTGAAGTAAAGATGTCCTTGCAAAATGATTCTCCTCAGCAATACGATTATGGAAATACCCAACATGTCCATTTTTTAAAATTATTTTGTGGTGAAAAAAAATTTGAAGTTTGCAAGAAAATTACCGTTTTCCGAGACCCGTAATATGTTGATTTTCCAGTCAATGGAGCTGTGTGATAACTTATATTTTGCGGGGCGAGATGATGTTTTTATTAATACCATTTTGGGATAGATGTGACTTTTTGATCGCTTGTTAAAGCTTTTTTGTGGCATTGCGGCAATCAAGAAAAATGATAATTTTGGGGTTTTTGAATTTTTTTAATTTACGTTGTTTTTCGATCAGGTTAATTGTTTTTATATTTTGGTAAACTGGACTTGTCTGATTGTGGCGACAGCACATATGTGTATGTTTTTTATGTCTTTATTTTCAATGGGGAAAAAGGGGGTGATTTGAACTTTTAGTTTCTTTTTATTTTTTTCATATTTTTTAAAACTTTTTTAAAAGTTTTATTTTTCACTGTTATTAATAGCACTCTTAGGGGACTTGAAGCTGCGATCATCTGACTGCTTGTGCTATATGCAGCGATGCCACAACCGACTATTATGACAAGTGGCAATTTCTTCATTGGCGCGCCGATAGGCAGACAGAATGATGAGCATACATGTCAGCGCGTGTTAAATGCCGCTGTCAGAGATTGACAGCGGCTTTTAACAGGTTAACAATCGTGGGCGGAGCACCACTCCACTCACAATTGATAGTGGCAGTCCTGGCTGTAGTACACAGCCTTCATCTGCTGGATTGGAGTCAGGCTCGCTGCATGAGCCTGCTTCATACATCCGCTTCAGACATGTGCAATACACGTACAGCTGATGTCAAGAAGGGGTTATCATGAGGATACCAATATTTTTTTTGTTCACGTGTGCATATATATATATATATTATATAATATATATATATATGCATATGTGTATATATGTATATACAGGTCCTTCTCAAAAAATTAGCATATAGTGCTAAATTTCATTATTTTCCATAATGTAATGATTACAATTAAACTTTCATATATTTTAGATTCATTACACACCAACTGAAATTTGTCAGGTCTTTTATTGTTTTAATACTGATGATTTTGGCATACAACTCCTGATAACCCAAAAAACCTGTCTCAAAAAATTAGCATATCAAGAAAAGGTTCTCTAAACGACCTATTACCCTAATCTTCCGAATCAACTAATTAACTCTAAACACATGCAAAAGATTCCTGAGGCTTTTTAAAACTCCCTGCCTGGTTCATTACTCAAAACCCCCATCATGGGTAAGACTAGCGACCTGACTGATGTCAAGAAGGCCATCATTGACACCCTCAAGCAAGAGGGTAAGACCCAGAAAGAAATTTCTCAACAAATAGGCTGTTCCCAGAGTGCTGTATCAAGGCACCTCAATGGGAAGTCTGTTGGAAGGAAACAATGTGGCAGAAAACGCTGTACAACGAGAAGAGGTGACCGGACCCTGAGGAAGATTGTGGAGAAGGACCGATTCCAGACCTTGGGGGACCTGAGGAAGCAGTGGACTGAGTCTGGTGTAGAAACATCCAGAGCCACCGTGCACAGGCGTGTGCAGGAAATGGGCTACAGGCGCCGCATTCCCCAGGTAAAGCCACTTTTGAACCATAAACAGCGGCAGAAGCGCCTGACCTGGGCTACAGAGAAGCAGCACTGGACTGTTGCTAAGTGGTCCCAAGTACTTTTTTCTGATGAAAGCAAATTTTGCATGTCATTCGGAAATCAAGGTGCCAGAGTCTGGAGGAAGACTGGGGAGAAGGAAATGCCAAAATGCCTGAAGTCCAGTGTCAAGTACCCACAGTCAGTGATGGTGTGGGGTGCCATGTCAGCTGCTGGTGTTGGTCCACTGTGTTTCATCAAGGGCAGGGTCAATGCAGCTAGCTATCAGGAGATTTTGGAGCACTTCATGCTTCCATCGACTGAAATGCTTTATGGAGATGAAGATTTCATTTTCAGCACGACCTGGCACCTGCTCACAGTGCCAAAACCACTGGTAAATGGTTTACTGACCATGGTATTACTGTGCTCAATTGGCCTGCCAACTCTCCTGACCTGAACCCCCTAGAGAATCTGTGGGATATTGTGAAGAGAAAGTTGAGAGACGCAAGACCCAACACTCTGGATGAGCTTAAGGCCGCTATCGAAGCATCCTGGGCCTCCATAACACCTCAGCAGTGTCACAGGCTGATTGCCTCCATGCCACGCTGCATTGAAGCAGTCATTTCTGCAAAAGGATTCCCGACCAAGTATTGAGTGCATAACTGAACTTTATTATTTGATGGTTTTTTTGTTTGTTTTTAAAAAACACTTTTATTTTATTGGATGGTTGAAATATGTTAATTTTTTGAGACAGGTTTTTTGGGTTATCAGGAGTTGTATGCCAAAATCATCAGTATTAAAACAATAAAAGACCTGACAAATTTCAGTTGGTGTGTAATGAATCTAAAATATATGAAAGTTTAATTGTAATCATTACATTATGGAAAATAATGAAATTTAGCACTATATGCTAATTTTTTGAGAAGGACCTGTATATATATATATATATATATATATATATATATACAGTTGTGTGAAAGTGTTTGCCCTTCCTGATTTCCTATTCTTTTGCATGTTTGTCACACATAAATGTTTGAGAACAATAAAAAAATTTAAATATTAGACAAAGATAACACAAGTAAACACAAAATGCAGTGTATAAATGACGGTCTTTATTATTAAGGGAAAAATAAATCCAAACCTACCGGACCCTTTGTAAAAAATTGATTGCCAATAAACTGCAATCAAGCGTTTGCGATAACTGGCATTGAGTATTTTACATCGCATTTTTTAGGATTTTTGGCCACTTTGGAGGTTTTCAGAGCATGAACCTCCTTTTTAGGCCGGGGTCAGACATGCGAGAAACTCGCACGAGTCTCGCATGTCAATACCCAACACTGCTGCTGGCACGCGGACAGAAGCGTGCGGCTGCATGTATTTCTATGCAGCTGCACGCTCCGGTCCCAAGTGCCGGCACTGCACTTGGTATTGACATGCGAGACTTGTGTGAGTTTCTCGCATGTCTGACCCCGGTCTTAAGGTCATGCCACAGCATCTGAATCGGATTAAGGCCAGAACTTTGACTTGGACACTCCAAAGTCTTAATTTTTGTTTTTCTTAAGCTATTCAGAGGTGGACTTGCTGGTGTGTTTTGGATCATTATCCTGCCTCATAACCCAAGTGCGCTTCAACGTGAGGTCACGAACAGATGGCTGGACATTCTCCTTTAGGATTTGTTGGTAGACAGAAAAATTTATGGTTCCATTTACGAAGTTTTCCAGGGACTGAAGCAGCAAAACAGTCCCAGACCACCACATAACCACCACCATATTTTACTGTTGCTATGATGTTTCTTTTCTGAAATGCTGTGTTACTTCCAACTTTTGTTTTGTCAGTCCACAGAGCATTTTCTCAAAAGTCTTGGGGATCATCAAGGTGTTTTCTGGTAAAACTGAGATGAGCCTTTATGTTCTTATTGCTCAGCAATGGTTTTCAGCTAAGAACTCTGCACGCAGACAGGCCATTTTTGCCCAGACTCTTTCCTATGATGGAGTCTTGAACGCTGACCTTAACTGAGGCAAGTGAGGCCTGTGGTTCTTTGGATTTTGTTTTTAGGAGTCCTTTATGACTTCTTGGATGAGTCATTGCTGCGCTCTTGGGGCCAATTTGGTTGGTAATGCTTGGGAAAGTTCCAATATGCACCCTTTACTGTGCAGGCATTGAGTTTGCAAAAATCTATGCAAAAACGCAGTGTGCCATCTTTTTTCTTCACCAGCACTATAGGGGCAGCTCATGGGCTTTATCCTACAGGCAATACTTTATTGATAAAAAAACCACAGATTGGTTAACACCAAAAAATGTGGCAAGTTCACACAAACAAAAAACGTGTTCCAAAATATCAACTAAAGCATTTGGGTGCATCTGGATATCCCTGGTGTATAGTCTAGGCTTTCACCTTCCTAGCGGCGGAGGTTGGCACCCTAGGGGGAACATTATGGTGCCCCTGCTCCTCGATGGCTAACCCTAGGGGCCCTGTTATACCCTGCAGCAACTAGGGAATCCTTCTACCCAATCACTGACAAAAATACCAACACTTTTGATTAACAAAAAAACCTGAGATCACACAATCTCTACCACCTAAATCAGATCTCTGGTGTAACACACAGCAATTCAGCAAATAAAAAGTGACAAAGGAACAGAGCAAAAGTACAAACACAAACTGAGCACAATTGCAGCGCCAGGCCCAAAAGGGGCAGGCTGAAGTCCACTGCAAGGCAGAGAACCAGCAAAGAAAATCCAACCAGAGGAAAAAAAACAGCAAATCACTTATCTGAATCAAAGCAGGAATGCAAGCTGAGCTCCAAGCAAGACCTGAAAGAACAATTGATTACCGGCAAGGCTGATAGGAGTTCAGGTCACTTATATCAGACCATTCAGACCCAGCTGAAGGCCATTCTGCAATTGGTTCATTACCCTCAGCAACCACCGGAGGGAGCCCCAGCTCCGAAGTCGCCTCCAGCGTATTCACAACAGCCACCATTAGGAGACTCAATCAACATTGACATATTTTTATCGCTTGTAGAGAGGGATCTCAAAAGGGTCAGTAGATTGGATTGGGGGACACAAGACAATCTGTCTGAGATAGAACGGAGAGCCCTGGAGACCCTGAAGAAAAATGACCAGTTGGTCATAAAACCCTCCGATAAAGGAGGTAACCTTGTATGAATCACTCTGAATATCGTGCGATGTGCTACACTATCCTACTTGATGAGTCTACTTATGAGGTACTTACTGTTGACCCTATGGCTGTATTTAAGGAAGAACTTAAAGGGCTTTAGGAGGAGGCCTTGGTGGATAAATTGATCTCTAAAACTGAGCACGACTTCCTTCTACCTAAATTCCCTGTTATAGCTACATTCTACGCACTGCCTAAAATACATAAGGGCCTCGTCCCATTAAAAGGTAGACCCATTGTCTCGGGGGTAGATTCCTTGACACAAAACTGTGGTCTCTATATAGATGAAATCCTTCGTCCATTTGTCACCTCGATTCCATTGTACCTCAGGGACACGTCAGACCTGTTGCTGAAACTCGAGGGGATCCAACTAGAAGACGAGACCTGGCTGGCATCTATTGATATAGAAGCATTATACAGCAGCATACAACACCAATTTGGTATTAAAGGTGTGGAACACTTTCTACAACAGAGATGTGTACCTTGTAAGGAACATAACAGTTTTGTGTCATCTCTCTTGAGGTTCACTTTGACCCACAATGCCTTCACATTTGATGGCAAACACTTCCACCAGCTCAGGGTCACTGCAATGGGGAGTCCCTGTGCCCCATTGTATGCCAATTTGTTCCTGGGCTGGTGGGAGGAAACAATCGTGCTTGGGAGTGATGGAGGATGGTGGCAAGACCTTATCTCGATGTGGTACAGATACATAGACAATGTCTTCGTAGTGTGGAAAGGGACAAAGGAGAATTTTGAGGACTTTGTGAGGGAATTAAATCAGAATGACATCAACCTCAGATTCACTTCTGAGATCCACAGGATTGAATTGTCCTTTTTGGACATTAAAATCAGAAAAGAGACATATGGAGGTGTATCTACTAGCATATACCGGAAACCTACGAGTACTAACAGCCTCCTACAGTGGCAGAGCCATCACCCAATCCCATTAAAAAGAGGGATCCTTAAGGGCCAATTTCTCAGACTGAGGAGGAACTGTTCGAGAAATGATTCCTTTCATAGCCAAACAGGGGATATGTACAAGAGGTTTAAGGAGAAGGGCTACCCCACACATGTCTTGGATACAGCCTTTGATTTTGCCAGGAAAGCAGACAGACAACAGCTTCTGCAGAAACACACTAAGGAAGATTCCTCGGAGATCATGAGAGTCATCGGCACCTTTGATCTCGGACATCAAAAGGTCAGGAAAATCCTTACCAGACACTGGGATGTCCATAGATTGGACCCTGACCTCAGGGACCTAGTGGGGGAACTGTTGTGAATGGGTTTGAGATGAGTTCTGAGCAGAGGCTCCCTCTGGTGGTTACAAGCGGTGCTAGTCTGTCCAGTGAAGATTGTGAGGACTGGGAATCAGGTGTTACTGACTGGTCTTATATAAGGGAGTCACCTTCCCATCAGGGTTGCCGGTGATCAATTGTTCTGGTCTGAATCCTTTATTCCAGTTTCCCTTGTAGCCTGCTGTGTCGTGTCTGCATCTCCTGCTGACAGATAAGACATTTTCTTCTTTTGTGTTTGTGCTATATTTTTGCATTTTGTCCTGCACTTCTGTGAGGGCCTTCAGGGTCCCCTCGGGGGCTTCTGCCCTCTCAGTTTTGTTCAGCCACTGATGTTTGTACTTTTGCTTTTTCCAGTTTTTTCAGTGGCTGCTGTTTTGATTTTGTTACACCAGAGAGCTAATTTGAGTGGAAGAGGTCGTGTGATCTCAGGTGTTTTTGAAATTAGTAGAGTTGGTGCTTTGCAGGGTTTTTTGGGATTGCAGTAAGTACCCTTCCTATCCTTTTCTATTTAGTTAGTTTGGGCCCCAGCGTTTGCTCGTACTATTTTCTTTCTGTGTCAGTATTTCATCTTGTCTAACCGCCATTACATGTTTGGGGGCTTTCTATTATCTTTGGGGTTCTGCTCCGGGGCAGATAGTTTTCCTATATCTATCTTTAGGTGTAGTTAGTTTCTCAGGCTGTGACGAGGCGTCTAGGACCAACGTAGGAACGCTCCACGGCTGCCTCTAGTTGTGGTGGTTAGTCAGGGTACTGCAATCTCATAGATTCCAACTGCTCTGGTGTATTGCCTTTTTTACCTGCACTCCTCAGCTTCCGAAACATAACAGTATCACCGGCCTAAAAATTGAAAATTGTATGGTACTCACAGAAGGGAAAAAATATTGTCAGAGTTGTCAGAGATATTTTTCTGTTTGTTGCATTTTTTTTCCCCTCTGTATCTCTGGGTGCTGGGGAGGATCTTTTCTCTCAATGGAGTTTGCACTGTTGTCTGGCCGTGTGGATCAGCTTGCCACTGAGGTTCGGAGTATTGCTATCTATCTTGCTAGGTTGCCTGTTGTGGAACCTAGGATCCCCATGCCAGATTTGTTTTTGGGGGATCCTGCGCGGCGATCCTCAGGATTGGGCTTTTTCCCTGATACCTGGGGATCCTGTTTTGAGTGATGTTGATGCATTTTTTCAGGCCTTGGGGTTATTGTACGATGAGCCTAATGTCACTGATCAAGCTGAGAAAGCCTTGTTGGCATTAAATCAGGGGCTTGATGACGCTGAGTTATACTGTCAGAGATTCCGTAGGTGGGCAGTCCTGACCAAATGGAATGACGACGCATTGGCAGCCCTTTTCCAGAAGGGTCTGTCAGATAATGTAAAGGATGTTATGGTGGGATTCCCTGTCCCTCTGGTCTCAATGATTCTATGTCATTAGCGATTCAAATTGAC
This sequence comes from Oophaga sylvatica, assembly GCA_033576555.1. Taxonomy (NCBI): domain Eukaryota; kingdom Metazoa; phylum Chordata; class Amphibia; order Anura; family Dendrobatidae; genus Oophaga; species Oophaga sylvatica. The sequence goes on from JARQOD010000001.1 coordinate 30,805,370, forward strand.
AGACGTTTGCGTGAGCGGAGAAGTATGCGTGGTATGGTGTTGCCTTGTGAACCAGCTTCTGAACCCACGCAGTGTGATAGAGTGGTGTCTGGGGCACAGCGTCATGAGTTTCGAAAGCGCAATGGGTTATGTTTCTACTGTGGTGATGCCTCTCATGCTATTTCAGTCTGCCCTAAGCGGGGAAGACGTTTTGCACGCTCAGTTGTCTTGGGTAGTGTTCAGACTAAGTTTTTATTAACTGTCACTCTGATATGCTCTCTGTCCTCATTTTCTGCTCAGGCTTTCATTGATTCTGGAGCAGCTATTAACCTGATGGATTATGATTTTGCTAAACGTTGTGGATTTCCCTTGATACCCCTACAGAAGTATATTCCCCTACTGGGGATCGATTCTACCCCTTTGGCTGAGAATAAACCCCAGTTTTCTACTCAGGTGATAATGAGGGTTGAACCTGATCACCAGGAGTGCTGCAAATTTTTGGTTCTGTATAATCTGCATGACATTATCGTGCTGGGTTTTCCTTGGTTACAGTCTCATAATCCTGTTTTGGATTGGAAATCTGTGTCTGTAACCAGTTGGGGCTGCCAATGTGTTAATACCAACACTCCTGTTTTTTCTGCCTCCCCCCAGGCTCAGGATGTTCCTGACTTTTGATTGATTTTTCTGATGTGTTTAGCGAAAGTAAATCTGCATCCTTGCCTCCCCATAGGAGCTATGACTGCGCTATTGAATTAGTGCCGGGTAGTAAATTCCCTAAAGGTCGCCTTTTTAACTTGTCTGTACCTGAACATGACGCTATGCGGTCTTATATCAAGGAATCATTGGAGAAGGGTCATATCAGACCATCCTCTTCACCCTTACGTGCCGGTTTTTTCTTTGTGGCGAAAAAGAATGGTTCATTAAGGCCGTGTATTGATTATCGTCTCTTGAACAATATTACTGTGAAATATCAATACCGTTACCCTTGATTTCTGACCTGTTTTCCAGGGTGAAAAACGCTACTTGGTTTACCAAGCTTGACCTCAGGGGCGTATAACCTTATTCGCATTAAGCACGGGGATGAATGGAAGACGGCATTCAATACCCCTGAAGGGCATTTTGAGTACCTGGTGATGCCCTTTGGGCTCACTAATGCTCCTTCCGTCTTCCAGTCCTTCATGAATGACATTTTCAGGGATTTTGTGGACAAATTTCTGATTGTTTATTTGGATGATATCTTGATTTTTTCTAATGACTGGGACTCTCATGTGAAACATGTTCGACCTTCCTGTTTCTCAGAGAATGACCACCATCTGGGTAATTTGTGATAGGTTTTCCAAGATGATACATCTTGTGCCATTACCTAAGTTGCCTTCCTCCTCTGAATTGGTGCCGTTGTTCCTTCAGCACGTGGTTCGTTTACACGGCATTCCTGAGAACATTGTGTCTGACAGAGGAGTCCAGTTTGTTTCCAGATTTTGGAGGACTTTTTGTTCTAAACTGGGTGTTCAATTGTCTTTCTCCTCGGCATTTCATCCTCAGACCAATGGTCAAACTGAGAGAACAAACCAGACATTGGAGACTTATCTAAGATGCTTTGTGTCTGCTGATCAGGATGACTGGGTCTCTTTTTTGCCTTTGGCTGAGTTTGCTCTTAATAATAGGGCTAGCTCTGCTACTTTGATGTCTCAGTTTTTCTGTAATTCTGGGTTTCACCCTCGATTTTCATCAGGACAGACGGAGGCTTCTGTCTGTCCAGGTGTTGACTTTGTTGTGGACCCTATGCAACTGATTTGGGACCAGGTAGTGGAGAGGTTGTCCCTCTCTCAGGAGAGGGCCAGCGGTTTGCTAACCGGCATAGGACTGATGGTCCTCGGTTTAAAGTGGGGGACTTGGTCTGGTTGTCCTCAAAGAATATTCCTATGAGAGTAGCATCTCCTAAATTTAAGCCTAGGTTCATTGGACCTTATAAGATCATGGAGATTATTAATCCTGTTTCTTTTCGTTTGCTTCTTCCAGGGACATTTAAGATCCATAACGTGTTCCACAAGTCCTTGTTGAAGAGGTTTGTTGAGCCAGTGGTTCCTGCTGCTGTGCCTCCTGACCCTGTTTTGGTTGAGGGCAATCTGGAGTATGTGGTTGAGAAAATATTAGATTCTCGTTTTTCTAGACGGAAACTCCAGTATTTGGTTAAATGGAGAGGTTATGGTCAGGAAGACAATGCTTGGGTGTTTGCTTCGGACATCCATGCTAGGAGACTTATCCGTGCGTATCATAGAACTCATCCTGACCGACCTGGTTGCTCAAATGAGGGTTCGGTGACCCCTCCTCAAGGGGGGGGTACTGTTGTGAATGGGTTTGAGATGAGTTCTGAGCAGAGGCTCCCTCTGGTGGTTACAAGCGGTGCTAGTCTGTCCAGTGAAGATTGTGAGGACTGGGAATCAGGTGTTACTGACTGGTCTTATATAAGGGAGTCACCTTCCCATCAGGGTTGCCGGTGATCAATTGTTCTGGTCTGAATCCTTTATTCCAGTTTCCCTTGTAGCCTGCTGTGTCGTGTCTGCATCTCCTGCTGACAGATAAGACATTTTCTTCTTTTGTGTTTGTGCTATATTTTTGCATTTTGTCCTGCACTTCTGTGGGGGCCTTCAGGGTCCCCTCCGGGGGCTTCTGCCCTCTCAGTTTTGTTCAGCCACTGATGTTTGTACTTTTGCTTTTTCCAGTTTTTTCAGTGGCTGCTGTTTTGATTTTGTTACACCAGAGAGCTAATTTGAGTGGAAGAGGTCGTGTGATCTCAGGTGTTTTTGAAATTAGTAGAGTTGGTGTTTTTCAGGGTTTTTTGGGATTGCAGTAAGTACCCTTCCTATCCTTTTCTATTTAGTTAGTTTGGGCCCCAGCGTTTGCTCGTACTATTTTCTTTCTGTGTCAGTATTTCATCTTGTCTAACCGCCATTACATGTTTGGGGGCTTTCTATTATCTTTGGGGTTCTGCTCCGGGGCAGATAGTTTTCCTATATCTATCTTTAGGTGTAGTTAGTTTCTCAGGCTGTGACGAGGCGTCTAGGACCAACGTAGGAACGCTCCACGGCTGCCTCTAGTTGTGGTGGTTAGTCAGGGTACTGCAATCTCATAGATTCCAACTGCTCTGGTGTATTGCCTTTTTTACCTGCACTCCTCAGCTACCGAAACATAACAGGGAACGTCCTAACATCACCTTTAGAAAAGGGAGATCCATTAGGGATATGCTAGTCCATGGCCAATACAAAAGACCGATGACAAAAGGCACTTGGCTGGATAGGAAGCCTTGCGGCTTCTTTAAATGCAGAAATTGCAGCATGTGCAGATGGATGTCACCTGCTAAGTCTTTCTGTAGTTCCTCTACGGGTAAGGTCTTCTATCTACGTGACTTTTCAATTTGTAAGACCGTAGGGGTGGAGTATAAGGCGACATGTTCCTGTCCCAGAGATTATATAGGCAAGACCAAAAGAGAGTTTAGAAGGAGAGATAGAGAACATATGGGTGACATCCAAAACAACAGGGACACTCCTTTAGCTAAACATATGCACACATGTCATGGTGGCAACCTCGGTGAAACCCAAGGGGGGGGGAATGTTGATAAAATCATTTTGAAGAGAGAGTGCGAATGGATTTTTAGGTTGGAGTCTCTGGAACCTAAGGGGATCAATGAACAGCTGATCTTTGCCTGTTTCTTATAGTCATGTCATAATTTTGGGACCTCATAGAGAAAGATGTTTCTCTCAACCTTTGTTATTGGGTCTCCCCATGGAGTGGGAGCTTCATAGATCAGTATGATTAATTTACATATCCTATTCCTCCTTATACTGCACATATGTCCTGGGTAAAGAATATTTAATATTAGACCCCTATGGGTTTCTTTAGTTTTTTTAGGGAGACGTTATCATATATCTAAATAATATTGCATATTTAATACTGCATCATGGTGTATGTATGAGTCTTTTTTGATTTAGACTTTCCCACCTCGAGTTTATATTGGACTGTGTTAGCTGATCCATTGGGCTTATGTCTGACATTTATGATGTGGAACGTGTCCTGAGTATGCGCAATTGCCCCCCCGTAACTTAGCATTGTTGGGGGGTGGAGACGAATGTACACCCCGTGATGAAGGGGTGGAACTATGGGCTGCGTTCCAAAACAGGGTGTAAGCGTGCTTTCCACGCAGTGAACCCGGACATGACGTTTTTGGTCCAGAGCAGGCGCAATAATCCGTCTTGAAGCCGACAGTGTCCACACATAGGAGGCGGAAGCTATGCACTTTACGGCTGAATCATTGTTGAACCCCACGCGCCTCTACGAGATATGTGTACGCAACATGAGGGGCGGAAGCTTGGGGGGCGGAGCAATCTGAACTTTTGCCTGCTGTGGATTGGTGGGAACCCGGAATATGGATCACGGCAGTATGTTTAAATGGAGGATTGTTCTTTAATATCGGTTAGTCATTACACCATTTGGAGACACATGATATAATTGCATCAAGCCTCCTGATGAGCCTTAAGGGGCGAAACGCGTTGAGGCGCTAATCTATGTTTGGCATGTGGCAAACGAAAGAGATAATTATCGATATTATCACTTTTCAGCAACTTATCTTGTTTGTGTCTTGGCTGGATGTTTGTTATGCACATGCTAATACGGAGGCTCTGATGGCAGGAGACCTAGTTATCCCTTGAGGAGCTCTGATGATATTTTTTGGGTCGGTACAATATGTGTGAATTAGTATGTATTATCTTACAACATTACACTGATATATGTGCGATATTTACTGCATATATAGCTGGTAACCATCCTCTACATCTGCAAGACATTGGGATGGTTAGTATCTCATTTACCATCTTAAATGGATACTTGATACCGGTGTGGTAGGTTTAAAGGTACTGCCACACTTAGTGATCTCGTTAGCGATCTCAATAACGACGCAAGCTAATGAGATCGTTTGTGAGATCTCTTTTAGGTCGCTAGTAGCTGCCAAACAGGAGATCTCATAAACGACTCATCAGCGTTCAGCGATCTCTTTAACGACTTTGGCGGTCGTTAGGATGTCATTAGCATGTACTGAGCGCTTCTGATTCATAGGAATTTCCAGCATCGCTCCTGCTCTCTGCGTCCTGCTAGCCAGCTTTGCAACTGCTGCGATCCTCTCTGTGACGCAAAAGAGAACTTAAGATATTGCGATCCATTCCGTGACGCTAAACCCATATGCATCACAAACGAGGTCGTTCGCAAAAGGTGCCAAACACAGCGATATAGGCTCACCAGCAGGACGCCAACGATCAAAAAACGGTCCAGAACTCTAGTGAACGATCAACGAGATCACAGCAGGGGCCACATAGTTGCTACATGCCACACACAGCTAAGTCGCTAACGAGATCGCTAAATAGTGACGTTTTAGTGATCTCGTTTGCGATCTCGTTTGTGATCTCGTTTAGTGTGGCATACCCTTAAGCCTCACCAGGACTGGGGGGCTCTACTTAAAGTAATCCTGTACCAGCAAGACATTATTCACCAGGTGCCACCTTTTGCCATGTGTTCAAATTATTTTTAATTGTTTGGGGCATAGGGTTGTCTTAGATATAGGTTTGATCTATGTCTATCTTCAGGGGTCCCTTTAGTGATTGGGTAAAGGGATTCCCTAGTTGCTGCAGGGTATAACAGGGCCCCTAGGGTTAGCCATCGAGGAGCAGGGTCGCCACAACATTCCCCCCTAGGGTGCCAACCTCCGCAGCTAGGAAGGTGAAAGCCTAGACTGTACACCTGGGATATCCAGATGCACCCAAATGCTTTAGTTGATATTTTGGAACACGTTTTTTTTGTTTGTGTGAACTTGTCACATTTTTTGGTGTTAACCAATCTGTGGTTTTTTATCAATAAAGTATTGCCTGTAGGGCATTTTATATGATTTTGTCTTTGAGGCCCTAATATATCATTTTCAGCTTACTGCTCATGGGCTTTGTCTCTCTCTAATTACACCCTTCTGCAGCATTTGGCCCAGCATACTTTTTACCTCTTGGTACTTTGTGGAGGTATTTGACGGTATCGTTCCCTTATGGGTGCAGCACTCCCCTTCGGTATTTCGTGGATAATGGCATACCAACATATATACAGCTATCCAAGATCCTAATGCCAGTGCAGAAGTGCATCAGCTGAAATCCAGGTGATTGGGTGGTCATACGCAGACACCTGAGAAGGAGCCTAGATCCATGGTTTGACGGCCCGTTCCAAGTCCAGCTAACCACATCCACCTCAGTGAAACTTGAGGGAAAGCCCACCTGGATCCACGGCAGTCACTGCTAAAAGGTCACTTCACCAGCAGAATGACTGATCTTCAATTCACCTTGCAGTAGCAGGATTATTGCACCATACAGAGACACTGGATACACTTTTAAATGTTGACTGGAACAACAAATTTATTCGACATCATGCATATAAAGGACATGGAAGGACATAAACCAAAAGACTGTTGGATCTGTACACACAGCCCAGTATCTGCAAGGACTATGCCGTACTTAGCCTTACCTCTGGAGCCATGGAAGGTATTAATACCACTCTGCATACACAATGAGACCTGGACTCAATCTTAGTTTTGGTGAAAAGATGTGTATAAATGGAAAACAAATGAATAACACTTGGTGCGCCCATAAACCTATGTTGGGACTTTTGAATTTATACCAATGTATGCAGACCCCTGGTCACATTTGTGTTCTCCCTGAAGGAGTATTCTTAGTTTGTGGACATCGTGCCTACAGGTGGGTGGGCCCAGACATAAGAGAGGTTTGCACTGTTGCCAAACTAACACCAGCCACTTTCATAGTTCCTCATAGTAAAATAGACACAGCAGCAGTCCCAATTCACACCTTGTATAGAAGGGCGGCAGACAATAAGCCCAGTCCAAATGGTAGGCCACATTAAATAGAAATGGGGATAACAAATAAAATATTCAGTAGTATGCTAATATACCCATTCATAACACAAATTGGAATAAAATATGATGATACTGACTACCTGGATGATCAGATTTTCGTTCTTGAGGTTCTTATGAAACTAATACAATACAGAGACAATTAATCATAGTTACTAACCAACATACTATAGTACTAGATTACCTGACTGCAAAAAGAGAAATGTGTCAAATAATTGTCCCACTGTTGCAATTATTAACTCGCTGTAATCTCCAGTCAGGCCATGTAACAAAATAGTGAACTAGAGACAATGTTAATGCAACACAGTGCAAATAGAGACCTGGTGGGTAACACATCTTTTTTAAATCCAGCCAATGTTAGTGCTAGCATATGGATTTCTGGTATTATACAGATTTGCTGCAAATTATTGTTTGTTTATTTCTTATGTAGCTTAAAAGCGTGAATATGTAATATCTAACTATTGAATAGTGTATGTGTAGAAAGAATCTAAGGCTGAACCTTAGATTGCCAAAGTCTGTTGTACTGTTTCGTTCTGACCCAAAGTCAGTATGCCAGATCCCAGTGAGTGGAATTAAGAGTACGCCCAGATAGCGAGCTCGGAGAAAGCACGCACACAGGTTATGAGCAAATCACTTTCTGATTATGCCAAAAACAGCCAGTATTTTATACCATTTACAGATAATGTGACTCGATGTAATTCAGTAGCCCCCTCGTGCCAGGGTCATGCTTTACTTACCATATGCCTAGAACATGTTGTGACTATGAAAAAACATATAGATAGAATATAAAATCTTTGATCGAGACTATAAGACTGCTACATCATAAGAATAAATTCTAGCAAATTTAGCATTAAGGCAAAACATTAACTTTCTATATCAATTTCCCCTTTGTAAATGGTATAACCTTTGCCACAGGTCAGCTGATGTCCACAGGAGCTACTGTCTCATGGTCTATACCATAAGGGGCTTCCACCTGCTTCCAATCCACCCTCAGTGTGGACACTCACTTCCTCGTCACAGTGTTATCTGGGTCTATGATACACTATGGAAGTGCAGCCAAAGTCATCCTCATGACGAGTGAGACTCCAGTACCGCCCAGTAGGGCCTCCACCTTTTGAATTTGTGACGGAGTAAGGTCGACGCACCATCCGCATCCGCTCTAGTATCTGCCGCCCTCCTGAAGATGCTGAGCTCTGCCCCAAAGAAGAGTCACCTCCATGTCCAGGATCTTCCTGCTTTACACGTAGCTGTAACTGAGGAGTTATTCTCAGGCATGCCATAATCCGAGCCACTGCACTCCTAGGGAAATTGTAATGTCCTGTGCTCCTAGTTGACACAGCTACAGGGCCATTCCATCCCGGACTATGGCTAGGGACAGCTACAGGATCCCTGACAGTAGTTGTTCAAATAGAAGGATCAACTTGAATCTCCACCATCAAGGGGTAAATGGACTGACAGCAGGGTCAGCACGGTCTGCCCGGTGCAGAACAGTTGTCGAAGCGGGACTATCATTTCCTATGTTCTTCTGTCACTGGCAGACACTTGAGCTTGAGCCACGCGAATCAACTGCTGGAATCTCTTTGTGGGGTGTACGAACTCCACTGCTTCAGGACTGCATCGAGGACTCATTGACGTGGAGGTTGCCAAAATCTTTTAAGACATCATCCTCAAGTGACGATGTCACTATTTTATTCACATGGTCAATACACACCTTCCGACCCAGGTCGTTGCCACAGAGGTTATATGCATCCACACCACTCTGTACTGAATGGGCAAGTATTGGCAGCCATCAGCTTATTACCGGGCCCACTCGGGCACATTACTCGGGAAATGTCGCCGGAAATAAGCCTCTGCATCGTAGTCACCTGGAGCCCGTATCCACCAAACAGCCCATGGCTTGACCATCTATTTCTGTAAGGTTCTGTGTACATGTTCTGAACTCATTTGTTCGTCAGCCTTTACTTTCTTCTTGCTGCAGCTATCTTGCCCTCAGTCAAAAGGAGTTTCCAGCTGCATGTTCCGCCCTGATTCTCCCTTGCTTCTTAAGCAGCCACAGCTGAGCAATCAGTGCTCAGAATAGCCTCAGTGACCTGTGACCTGACTCCTAAAGCCTTGGACCTTGTACTCCAGCTATTCCTACGAGGAACTCTGAAGCACTTGTGGACTCTGGAACCCGCTCTTGAAAGCCACGTTTGCATGGACTTACGGTAACAGAGAAGAAGATCCTGAACCTGTTGTGGAAGTGATTGCTGACTTAGATTACTCTGCCTGCTGTGTCTCCTGCTTCTGTGTCTGCAAACTGTGTGACTATTTTTGCCAACTTGTATGAAGTAATACAAACTTTCTATATCAAACCTGTGTCTCATGTATTTCATCGCACCCAAGCACAAGAGCTATATGAACTGTACTACATACATTACATTTCAGCCCAAACTAGAGGGCACACTGAGACTAAATTTTTGGACTTTCACTACTCCTCGTAACTTTCAGGCCGGGCGATGTCCCCAGGCTTGGAGCCTTTTAGTTTAACGGACGACGGGGTTGAGGCCTTCCTCAACGTGGACACTCCCCACTTATGAGTCCATGCTCCCCACAGTTAAAGCAAGTATGGGGTCTCTGCCTACGGATCATTCTGGACTCCCGTCGTACTTCCTGGTCACTCCTGTCCACATTCAGATTCAAGGTGCCCCGGGCCTTTTTTACCTCAGCCAACTCACCCCTAATGTCTTGAAGCTCTTTCCGCAATTCTTCCACCCATTGGGGTTCGGAGATCTGGCTTACGGACACCTCACCACTCTTGACCTTCCCTACCGGAACTGTCACCCCTTGTTCCTGCTCCTGCGTTTGAGCTTCACTCCCTATCTCAGAGAAGGTCAGGCGGGGTTCACCAGCAACCACTCCCATAGGGCCTGTTTTGTCAATACATCCTGCAGGCCTGTCACGTCTGTAGGTCCTACACCTATGCCGTATTTTCTAATGATGGCAGTGTATAACTCCTGCAGGGTATTCATGTACTGTGTCACAGTCTCCCCCTCCCTCTGCATTCGACTGAACAACCGCATCTGTAGTTTCCCTACGTCCGTGGGGTCCCTGTGGGTCGCCTCCAAAATTTGCAACACCTTATTAAAAGTATCCCGTTCCCTGGGGGGTCGTAGCATAACTGAGTCCGTGGCCTCTCCATCCAGCGCCATAATGGCCACCTCAGCTTCCAATGCAGGGGTCATGGGATGCATTCTCAGCATCCCCTCATGCGTTCAGTCCAGCTGCATAACATGATATTGTTCCCCACGAATTTAGGAAGATTACTCAACATTGCCCCCAGGGAAATGCTGCACCTGGGGCCGACCTCAACTGCCTGATCCGCCGCCTTCATGCTGCTCGACTGCATCCTGCCGACTACGCCAAGTGTAAGGTACAGACAGTTACATGGGATGAGTAACACGCAGGAGGCAGATCAAAGAGTTAACTGGGGATTTATTACAAGAGATCCGCAGTGACGTTGTAAGCGATGGGTGAAGACTCTGGCCTGGTCACAGAGGAACGTGAGACACTGGCTCTGGACCATCGCAAGGTATCCTGACGCTCCTGGAGGTGTTCTGGAGGTTCCGGTGTGAAGTCTCAGTGGAGGGGAAGCTGAAGGCCTCGAAATAGCAAGGGCCATGAGGCACGGGAGAGCCCGGAAGGGTGTCAGCCGACTCAGAGTCCGTTCCCAGGTCGGTCCACAACAAGCACCGCCAGCAATCAGCGGCACAGTGCGGGATGTCTCTGAAGTGTAGGGGGTTGAAGGGATAACGGTCACATGCTGGAAACAGTCTGCGTGGGTGTGGAGATCCGGCCTGGCTTGCAGGAGCTGAGGTGAGGAGAGCGAGTTAACTTTCTCCTGCTGCGGTCTTCCCCCCAAAAGCCCTGCTTTCCTGTGCTCCGCCCCTTTTATATCCGATCCGCCCCCTGCAGTCAGGTGCAAAGGTCGGTCCAGGCTAAAATGTCTTCCCCCCGGCAACAATAGTGTCTGTCTCAACAGTTCCGACCCAGATATGAGAGGAGTGTCACGGACTCGGTCCATCTCCCTACAGGTACAGTACACAGATGTAGTAAATAGTGTGGAGCCACTACACATAGACACACTCTGCACAGTACCACTTCTCCTGTCCTGTATACTGGGTGTAATTCTCAGTATTTGTATTAAGGCCACATTCACACATTCAGTATTCGGTCAGTATTTTACATCAGTATTTGTAGCCAAAACCAGGAGGGGAACAATCAGAGGAAAAGTATAATAGAAACACGTCACCACTTCTGTATTTATCACCCACTCCTGGTTACAAATACTGATGTGAAATACTGAACGTGTGAACAGGGCCTTATGCTGTATATACACTGTATCTACACTTCTCCTGTCTTGTCAGAGAGGCTTCATTGCACTTCTGGATTGTCATTATTGGTTTGTTTTTTATTTTCATATGGCCAAACAAAAATGAATCTTGGAAAACCTGCTTGACTTGCCAATCTCTGGGACCTCCATAATCTCGAGAACTGGAGCTCTGAAGAGCACTATGTAAATTGAGCTGTAGTCGATCCTGCGCACTGCGGCACCATTCACATGTGGCTCCTCAAATAACTCCTTTAAAGCACCACTCCAACATTTTTTATTACACCTCAGGAGTGGTGCTTTAAATGTAAGTTCACTGCCCCCTGTCTCATACTTATCTTCCGCTGCCTTCATTCGTTTCCAGTGTCGCTCTACTTCGTCTCCTGTGAAAAGTGACCTGCAGGCAGCTCTAGTGTTTCATGGAGTGGCATAGAGGTCACTTTTCAGTACAAGTCTATGAGATCCTCGTCCTGGCCTCTTTATGGCTCCCATAGAATTGTATTAAGAGCATGTGATGTAACTTCTGACTTCCGGCTGTCAGAAGCTGCGCTTACAAAATGGCGCAGGGGGACCTGAGCAATGCTGAAAAGCGGGAAGGTGAGTGGTGAGGGTGAGAATATCACTGGGGCAAGAGGGCTTACATTTAAAGCGCCACTCCAGCACTGAAAAAAAACAAAAAAAACAAAAGTAAGTAAATAAAAATCCACTGATCGGGGGTGGGACGTGCTATAATATGTGGGATGGTGAGACTTGTGTGGCAGGGCTGCTTTTTTGTCCCAGTCCGGCCCTGATACCAGCACTATACCAAAACAAACCATACATGGACAAGGCAAGAGAACCTGGATCTGATGAAATGCTACTATAACAGCAGACCAAATGGGAGAGGATATATGAAGCGTTTGAGGAAACTCTGGTTGGATATAAGACCTGCATGTCCACTGACTGAGAAACAACTAGTCACCCAATGTTTCAAAGTCATAAAGAGAAAGCTATTATCACAACTTGAGATGGATCAACGGCACTGCAGATGCAACCCACATGAAGACCTGGAAGAACAACATGTGCAACCCCCTGAAGATCCTGATCCAATCCTGCAACTAGAGAGAACTGCAACTGATCTGAAACAGAAGATCTTAGATAAACTAAATACCATCAATACCAGAGATCGACTGCCAATTCCTACCACTACCATAACTCAAACTAATGAACTGATCTATGCTACTGCCTCAGCAATCATGGAAATGCTTGGCTATACAACCAGCAAGAACAACAGAAGTACGTGGTCCCCTTGGAAAAGAAGACTGGAAACAAAGATCAAGATGAAACTAAGGGAATTCAGCCAACTTACAGAAATACAGAAGTGTGTAACGATCAAGAATAGGACCAAGCTGGACAAGTACAAAGACCCGACCCCAACTGAAGCCCCAGCAACTGCTAAACAAAGGCTCACAGCACTCACTGCAAGACTAGGGAGATACACTAGAGAAGCTGAGGCCAAGAAGATAAATGCCCTGTTCTCCAAAGAACCATCCAAGGTGTACTCCCAACTACACAGTAACAGCACAAAGGCAGCAACTCCACCAATAGCAGAGACTGAACAATACTGGAGGAACATATGGGGAAGGAAAACACACACAACACCAGTTCAATGTGGCTGCAAGATCTGAGAATGAAGCACAGCAACCACCTAGAGCAAGAACAAGTCAACATTATAGAAGCAGACATCCAACAGCGGGTCAAGAACAAGAAGAGCTGGACAGCACCTGGCCCCGACATGATCCACACCTACTGGCTAAAGAAATTAACAGCGGTACATGAAAGCATGGCAAAGCAGATGAACCAACTGCTAGAAGCAGGCCACCACCAGCTTGGCGAACACAAGGAAAAACAGTGATGATCATGAAGTTTGTTTGGTTTTTCAAAATATACCGTCATAAATTATTGTGAGATAATAATTAATAATCAAAATATTGCATTTTATTGCAATATTTTTGTGGGCAAAAAACTAAATTCTGGCATTTTGTTTTTTTTCCTCATAACGCAGTATACCAATTGGAATAATTTATTTTGTGTTTTTATAGATCTGACTTTTACGAATGCAGCGACATCAAAAATGTGTATTTTTTTGTCTTATTTTTTATGGGGCAAAAGCGTTTGAACTTTTCTGTTTTTTATTTATGTCATATTTTAAAAACTTTTCCCCCCATTTTTACTATATTTAATAACCCGCTTAAGGGACATGAAGCTACGATTTGCTTACAAGCGGCCAAGCATGTGATAACCGCACATTGATCCCTTACCATCCTGCTGGGATCATTGCATGCCATTGCACATGACCGCTGTGACCACTGACTAGCTGCAGAGATCACATGCTGGCTACTTGGAAACAAAGACCAGAAGGATCTTTAAAGCATTAACAATGGATCATAGGAGAATGAAGAGGAACGTAACATATTTACTGTATTTTAATGTTTGCAGCTGTGTTTAATATTTTTTGATGTCAGATACCCCCTTGAATAAGATCCATTGGTCATTCTGTTGTTTTTATGGACAACTTTGGAAGCATTTTTTTCCTATTTAAACATGTATATTTTGGGCTAAAATAAATTTCTGCAATTGTTTTTTTTTTAAATTGATGCACCATTTTGCTTTTCGGTCGTTTTTCCTGCTCATTTCTGTCTGCAGAATGAAAATTAGCTAAGAATCTGTCAGTGATCTGTAAAGATTATTTTTAGCTCCAAATACATACAGTACAGACCAAAAGTTTGGACACACCTTCTCATTCAACGATTTTTCTGTATTTTCATGACTATGAAAATTGTAGAATCACACTGAAGGCATCAAAACTATGAATTAACACATGTGGAATTATACATTACACTTTACAAAAAAGTGTGAAACAACTGAAAATATGTCTTATATTCTAGGTTCTTCAAAGTAGCCACCTTTTGCTTTGATTACTGCTTTGCACGCAGAAAAGGTGAACGGCTGGACTCTACATGCCTGGTTCCCACCGTGAAGCATGGAGGAGGTGTGATGGTGTGGGGGTGCTTTGCTGGTGACACTGTTGGGGATTTATTCAAAATTGAAGGCATAGTGAACCAGCATGGCTACCACAGCATCTTGCAGCGGCATGCTATTCCATCCGGTTTGCGTTTAGTTGGACCATCATTTATTTTTCAACAGGGCAATGACCCCAAACACACCTCCAGGCTGTGTAAGGGCTGTTTGACCAAGAAGGAGAGTGTTGGGGTGCTACGCCAGATGACCTGGCCTCCACAGTCACCAGACCTGAACCCAATCGAGATGGTTTGGGGTGTGCTGGACCGCTCACCGCTTCAATTTTGAATAAATCCCCAACAGTGTCACCAGCAAAACACCCCCACACCATCACACCACCTCCTCCATGCTTCACAGTGGGAACCAGGCATGTAGAGTCCATCTGTTCACGATTTCTGCGTGCAAAGCAGTAATCAAAGCAAAAGGTGGCTACTTTGAAGAACCTAGATTATAAGACATATTTTCAGTTGTTTCGCACTTTTTTGTAAAGTGTAATGTATAATTCCACATGTGTTAATTCATAGTTGTGATGCCTTCAGTGTGATTCTACAATTTTCATTGTCATGAAAATACAGAAAAATCTTTGAATGAGAAGGTGTGTCCAAACTTTTGGTCTGTACTGTACATTTAATTAAAGTAAAATTGCCTTCTAAGGAGTCCATATACCGTATATACTCATGTATAAGCCGACCAGTGTATAAGCCGACCCCCTAATTTTGCCACAAAAAACTGGGAAAACTTATTGACTCGTGTATAAGCCTAGGGTGAAAAATGATTATGCCCCCATATGATGCTCCACAGATTATGCCTCCATATGCTCCAGATTATGCCCAATATGCTTCAGAGATTATGCCCCCATATGCTCCAGATTATGCCCCCATATATTCCACAGATTATGCCCCCGTATGATCCACAGATTATGCCCCCATATGCTCCAGATTATGCCCCCATATGTTCCACAGATTATGCCCCCATATGCTCCCATATGCTCCAGATTATGCCCCATATGTTCCACAGATCATGCCCCCATATGCTCCATATTATGCCCCATATGCTCCAGATTATGCCCCCATATGCTGCACAATTATGCCCCATATGCCCCATAGTATAGGCCTCATATGCTGCTGCAAAAAAAAAATGACATACTCACCTCTCGTTACTGGGGGCCAGGTGCCGGTGTCCTGAGCAGGCGGTGACAGCGGCCCGCTATGGGGGACAGGTGCCGGTGTCACCACTCACTCAGGACCCCGGCACCTGAGATATTTACCTGTCCCATTCCACCGCTGTGCTGCTCCCTCGGTCTGACTCCTCTGGCTGTGAATGATCTGGCAGGGGGCAGGACACGCACTAACAACGTTATCGCGCCCTCAGCCTGATCATTCACAGCCAGAGGAGTCAGCCCGAGAGAGCAGCACAGCGGTGGAACGGGACAGGTAAATATCGCTATACTCACCCCTCCGCCGGCGCGTCCCTGCAGCCTCTCCTCTTCTCCCGGTGCTCTCCGCCAGCGCTTCAGTCCTGCAGCGGTCACGTGGTACCGCTCATTAAAGTCATGAATATGTGCATATTCATGACTTTAATGAGCGGTGCCATGTGACCGCTGCAGGAAGGAACCGGAGATCGTGGGAGAAGCAGCGGGGCTGCAGAGACCGCGCCGGCGGAGGGGTGAGTATGATCCGACACCCCCGCTCCCCCTCCCCCGCTGACCCACTGATATGACCCGCATATAAGCCGAGAGGGGGACTTTTAGCCCTAAAAAATGGGCTGAAAATCTCGGCTTATACATGGGTATATACGGTAGTTTAAACTGTTATAGCTCCATTATAAATAGAAGACATGACACATATTCTTTAAATATTGAAAGACCAAATATTCTTTTTGCATCAAGAGCTGTACATTTTGCAGAAGCTCCGCCTGGTACTGTAGCCCCATCTCGCCCCTTTTCAAGATCCAGTGGGTAAAGTTTTTTTTCTTGTAGAGAGTGACATTCCAATCCTGACATGCCAATGTGAGGAGACTTTTAAGCCTTGCACTGATAAGGGGCAGCACCCCGAAACACAGTGTCTGTAAATTGAGATTCTAGTTTGGGTTTTATTCTAAATTATAAGGCAAGACTCGTTAAAGGGTCGATATTGACTTTTAGGATTGCTACTTCCAATAGGTGGCACTAGAGTTTTAGTCCTCTTCCTCTCTGAAGAGGCAATTTGCATATTTAATGTCCCTTTCCAAACAATGGCCCTTACATATGCAACTATAAAACCAGCTGCAACTTAGGCCGGCGTCACACTAAGGAGGAATACGGATGAGTGAGAGGCGTGAAAACCACGCATTACACACGGACCCATATTTGTCTATGGGGTAGCTCTGATCATGCATATTTTTCTCGGCCGTATCTTACTGTGCGAGACACCCGCAGCATGCTGCGATTGTACGCTTATTACGGCCGTTGTACGCCAATGAAAGTCTATTGGTGCGAGAAAACAACGGATTACACATGGACCAGGCTTGTGACTTGCGAGAAATACGGAAGACTTCTGCAGCTCACAGGAAATGGTGCAACACATGCAGGAGGAAGCTGGCACATGCAAAGTAGCTCAAAAAGAGTGCCAGACATCCCGGAACAACGCCTCCACGGAGTCGGCCATGATGTCTACCCTCATCAATGTGGAGATGTTAATAGTCTTGGTGCAGGAGAGGCCCGAAATATGGGACCAAAGAGATGCGCATTCCGCTGACCACGCAAGGAAAGAGGTGGCATGGAGGCGCATCTGTGGGCAAATGTTTCCCCACTTTGGCGACAGCTCACGCGAGGAGCAGCAGCGAATCAGTAATTTACTTGATATTTTTACAAACTTCTTAACGGTCACAGCGGATTTATAGCACAGAATTTGGCCCAAAATGTTTTTTTTTGCTTTTTGGGGCGCAAAAATGTCATTGGGGCCACTTCTACAAGGATAGGGATGATGAACCATGCATACAAGGCTAGGGATGAGGAGCCGTGCATACCAGGATGGGGTAAGGAGCCATGCATACAAGGATGGACATGAGGAACCATGCATACCAGGATAGGGATGAGGATCCATGCATACCAGGATAGGAATGAGGGGACAAGGCATACCCGGCTTATACTCGAGTCAATAAGTTTTCCCATTTTTTCGTGTCAAAATTAGGTGCCTCTGCTTATACCCGGGTCGGCTTATACAAGAGTATATACAGTATTTTGCAATACACTTACGTGCGGATTCAGCAAGGTGGCAGCCATCAAAGGGATAAAAATTGTTAAAAAACGTTTATACTCGAATTACCACTCATCTTACTATTTTGGCCCTCGCCACATCTTAAGATTGATGATACTTGCTTTTATTGCACTGGAATCTGAAGACAGATCGAGGACTGGACAGGTGACGGTGAGGAGTGTAGGTGTAACGAATTGAAGCGGAGGCAGAGGTGGTGAAGTTCACATTCGTTTTTATTTTTTAATGTGGAACCTCGCGTCCTAAGCAGACTATCTGGAGGCCTGCCAGCAGCGTGCCAGGAAGTGGAGGAGGACACAGGACGCCGAAGAGCAGCTGGGGCAGGTGAGTGAGCAGAACGGAGTGCAGAGCCAGCGCTGGGACCGAGTGTAACAGTATCCCCCTCTTTACTCCCCTCTTTTTCAAGCCTGCGTGAAATCTTTTAAGAAGAAGAGGAGCCTGGATGTTCTCTTTAGGCTCCCAAGATCTCTCCTCAGGACCAAAACTTTTCCAGTCCACCAGGTAATAGATCCTACCTCTTACTCTCTTAGAGGCCAAGATATGTTTTACCTCAAAAACATCATCCTCAGAGACCGGATCAGGAGTGGTACCCGGGTCCTTAAAGAAGGAGCTCAACACTACTGGTTTGAGGAGGGAAACATGAAAGGAGTTAGGTACTCGTAGAGAATTAGGCAATTTCAGTTTATAAGAGACCGGGTTGATTTGTCTCAAGACTTCAAAGGGACCAATGAAACGGGGACCCAATTTGTACGATGGTAACTTCAGACGGATGTACTTGGAGGAGAGCCATACCTTTTCTCCTGGACGAAAGATGGGAGCCTCCAAACGTCTTTTGTCCGCATGCGTTTTCATACGTTGAGAAGCTTTCTCCAAAGCCGACCTGGTCTCTCTCCAAATGTCCAAGAAATTCTTAGACAAGCTATCGACTGCCGGAACATCAGACAATCCCGAGACAGGAAGAGGAATTCCGGGTTGCAGTCCAAACACAATCTGAAAGGGAGACTTTCCAGAAGATTCACTTACTTGGTTGTTGTAGGAGAATTCCGCCCAGGGCAGTAATTCTACCCAGTCATTATGATGAGCGTTGACGAAGTGACGCAGGTATCCAGCCAGGATTTGATTGATCCTCTCCACTTGCCCATTAGACTGGGGATGATATGCAGAAGAAAAATCTAGTTCAATTTTTACCATTTTACAGAGTCCTCTCCAGAACTTAGAGGTGAACTGGACGCCCCTGTCGGACACGATGTGGAGAGGAAATCCATGTAGACGGAAGATGTGCTGAATGAAGTGAGTGGCCAGTTCTGGAGCAGACGGGAGGCCAGATAGCGTAACGAAGTGGGCCATTTTAGAGAAGCGGTCCACCACAACCCATACCACTGAGCAGCCAGAAGAAATGGGAAGATCCGTGATGAAATCCATTGCAATGTGCTGCCAGGGAGCGGATGGAATCGGAAGAGGCAGGAGCCTGCCGGCTGGTAGATGTTTAACAGTTTTGTTACGGGCACATGAAGGACAGGCTGCGATGAACTCCTGGATATCCTTGCCCATGGTAGGCCACCAGTAATAACGGGAGATGAGTTGCTGCGTCTTTCTCTGACCAGCATGGCCAGCCAACTTAGAAGAATGACCCCAGCGCAGAACACGACTACGATCAGAGGCGGACACGAAAGTCTTCCGAGGAGGAAGCCGGGCCAGATCAGTGGAGGCAACAGAGACTAACTTAGAAGGTTCAATAATGTGCTGAGGTTCCTCCTCCAGTTCAGGAGGCAAGAAGGCTCTAGAGAGTGCGTCTGCCTTGATGTTCTTGTCAGCTGGACGGAAATGAAGTACAAAATTGAAACGGGCAAAAAATAATGCCCAACGGGCCTGACGGGGATTCAGTCTTAAAGCAGATTGGAGATAGGCAAGGTTTTTATGGTCGGTGAATATGATTACCTGGTGATGAGCTCCTTCAAGAAGATGTCTCCATTCTTGCAGAGCCAATTTGATGGCCAACAGTTCGCGATCACCGACAGAGTAGTTCCTTTCTGCAGGAGAAAAAACCTTGGAAAAAAAACACACGAGATCATCCGCCCGGTAGACGACTTCTGGGTCAGAACTGCTCCTGCACCTATGGAAGAAGCGTCAACTTCAAGAAAAAATTGCTCACTTGAATTAGGACGATGGAGAACGGGTGCGGAAGCGAAGGCTTTTTTGAGAGAAACAAGGCCTCTTCTGCCTCGGAGGACCATTCCTTAGAGTTTACACCTTTCCGGGTTAAGGCTGTGATTGGAGCCACTCGGGTGGAAAAGTGTGGAATAAATTGCCGGTAGTAATTGGCGAACCCGAGGAACCTTTGTATGGCTTTTAGCCCAGACGGACGAGGCCAGTTGAGAACTGCAGACAACTTCTCCGGATCCATCTTTAATCCTGTGGAAGATACAATGTACCAAAGGAAAGGCAAAGAAGACTGCTCAAAGAGGCATTTCTCATATTTGGCATATAGCCTGTTCTCTCTCAGTCTTTGTAAGACCAGGCGTACTTGCCTCAGGTGTGATGTCAAGTCAGCAGAAAAAATCAAAATATCATCCAGGTAAACCACGACACAAGTATAGAGCAAGTCCCTGAAAATGTCATTAACAAATTCCTGAAAAACCGCAGGTGCATTGCTTAGGCCGAATGGCATTACCAGGTATTCATAGTGGCCGTCACGGGTGTTGAAGGCTGTTTTCCATTCGTCCCCTCTCTGACTCGGATCAGGTTGTAGGCCCCTCTGAGGTCCAATTTGGTGAAGATCTTGGCCCCTCGGAGACGATCAAACAGCTCTGAAATAAGAGGTAATGGATACCTGTTTTTTACCGTGATTTGATTTAGACCCCGATAGTCAATGCAGGGCCGCAAAGATCCATCCTTTTTCTTCACAAAGAAGAATCCAGCTCCTGCCGGTGACGATGACTTTCGGATAAATCCTCTAGCCAGATTCTCTTGGATGTAGTCCGACATGGCCTGAGTCTCTGCCTGTGAAAGGGGATAAACTCTCCCGCGAGGAGGAGATGCTCCTGGAAGAAGCTCTATTTGACAGTCATACGACCTGTGTGGAGGTAGTCTCTCAGCCTCCTTTTACCAAAGACGTCAGAGAAGGACCAATAGACGGAAGGCAACCCTGGCAGGGTATCAGGCTGGACTGGAGGCGAAACAGGTTGAATCCGGGTTAAGCAACGATTCATGCAGGTATCTCCCCAACGCAGAACTTCTCCAGTTCTCCAATTAAGGACTGGTTCATGCATCTGGAGCCAAGGTAAACCTAAAAGCATGGGATGGGATAAACCAGGATATACATAAAATCGCATTCGTTCAGTATGCATTAGACCTACCCGGAGTTCCACCAACTCGGTTTGAAACTGGACGGGCTCGGTAGCGGTTTGCCATCCACGGCGGACACCTGTAACGGATCAGGAAGACACTGGACTGGTAAGCGGTAATGATCCACAACCGCCTGCTGGATGAAGTTCCCTGCAGCTCCAGAATCCAGTAGACAATGTTCGGAGAATTTTATTGCTCCATAGGACACGGAGACTGAGATGTGTAAAAAGGGAGAGGAATGTTCTCTACCTAGGTTGGCCCCTCCTACCGGACCTAGGCACTGGAGTTTCCCGACTTTTTAGGACAGAAATGGATCAAATGTTCAGAACTACTGCAGTAGTAACAACTTCCCTCCTTGCGACGTGCCTCCCGGCGGCGGGTGGCCAAACTTACATGGTCCACCTCCATGGCCTCGGAGGCGGAGGGCGAAGTACCTGTTTTGTACAAACTAGAGTCCAGGTGATAGGACCTTTTGTCCCGCTTGATCTCCATGGAGCGCTCCTGAAAACGCAGGTCAATTCGGGTTGCCAAGGATATTAGCTCTTCCAAGAGGGTAGGTCTGTCCCGTCCCGCCAGCTCATCCTTGATTCTTCCGGATAGGCCTTCCCAGAAGTTAGCAACCAGAGCCTCATTGTTCCACGATAATTCAGACGAGAGGGTGCGGAATTTAACAGCATACTGAGCTACCGTGAGAGTACCTTGGCGCAGGCGGAGCAGAGCTGAGGCAGTCGAAGTGGTGCGACCAGGTTCATCGAAAGTCCTGCGAAAAGCCTCTAGGAAAGATTGAAGATCGTTAACCAGCGGATCCCCTCTCTCCCATAGTGGGTTTAGCCAGGCGAGGGCCTCTCCTCCCAGGTGTGACATGATGAAGCCCACCTTGGCTCGGTCAGAAGCAAACATATGCCCCAAGATTTCGAAGTGTAGAGTGCACTGATTGAGGAAACCCCGACACAGAGTAGGGTCACCCTGGAAACGGGTAGGAGCCGCCAGACGAGGACCTTGACTTGCCATGGGAACTGGTACCTGATTATTGATAGAAGAGTCAGGTGCAGACGAGGACCCTAAGGAATCCATGCGGGTAGACAAGCTGCGTAGATAAGTCGTGATCTTGTCCTGTTGAACTCCCAAACGGGTCACCTCCTGGCACAGATCCGTGGTCGGAGATCTCTGGGATCCAGCGGGTTCCATGGCCGGAGCAATCTGTAACGAATGGAAGCGGAGGCAGAGGTGGTGAAGTTCACATTCGTTTTTATTTTTTAATGTGGAACCTCGAGACCGCGGTCCGGGGGGCTCCGAAGGGGGCGTAACTAGTGAGCCCCGGGTACCCGTAGTAAGGCCTCTCGAACAGGACCAGAGTGGAATACCCGGAGGACACAGGTGCTACCTCCAGTTAGACCCCGGACACGTGGCAGCTGTCCCAGAGGGACCAAAAGGGTAACAGGTATTTACAGAGTCTGTGGAGGGTTCTTGACGGAGAAGGGTAAGGTCCTGGTCCAGAACGGATGGTAGTAGGCTGGCTCCAGTGACCTTGTCACGATCCACGGGTACGGATGGCTGATGGCGGAACGGGATGACACTTGCGCCAGTAATAGCCGAGATTGTCCAGGTTAGCCAGATACGGGTTAGCAATGATCTGAGGAGACAATAAGTATCAGCGAAGCACAGAAACTGCAGACGCAGCGCAGACAGATCAGGAACAGAACCGGATGTAGCAATGATAGAACACGTTGCTCCGGCACTCCCCTAATGGTGGAGTGACCAGATATAGTACTGAGTGCGCAGCCATTGGTTAATTAGCTATTTCAAAAAATGCACGCTGCCCCTTTAAGAGAGACTGGTGGGCGCGGCCTCGCGTCCTAAGCAGACTATCTGGAGGCCTGCCAGCAGCGTGCCAGGAAGTGGAGGAGGACACAGGACGCCGAAGAGCAGCTGGGGCAGGTGAGTGAGCAGAACGGAGTGCAGAGCCAGCGCTGGGACCGAGTGTAACAGTAGGGGCCTGAAAGCAGAGAGGTAAGGTGAGTATAATAGTTTTTTTACTTTTTACATATTATGCTTTTTATTCTCTGGGGTCTGGAGAGACCCCCGAGTATAATGAGGGACATTATTTCATAAAGAATAAAATAAATAAAATTTCCCAGAAAAAGCTGCATGAACAGGCAAATTTTGCCTTCTCCGCTCATCTGTGAAGCTATTAATTTCTGAGATGTGCAGAACATTCTTTTAAAGAAATGTGTTTCACTGGGAAAACATGAGAACCCATTACAAAATATATTGTTTAACCATGGTGGCATTGATAATTTCCAGAAGAAGAATTTGCCAATACAGTCTCCGTGCTCACACATTGTAGACCTATTTCATTTCATTCTTCTTTTTAGTTCCTCCTAGGAATAAATCACTTTATAAGCTTGTAAGGTCCTTTCCAAATGTTACCTGCTATAATTGTCCATAACCTCTCTCCCCTTGTAATGGAAGTCGCGAATGATATTCTAGAACCCAGGGCCTAATCCTATATTAATAACTTACTGTATATGACCAAGAGTTGTAATTGGATATTTTAACAGGGTGCAAATTTGTTTCTCACCTTCAGGCTCGGGTCATTCAACAATTTAATATAGTACACATTGTACAGTCCTGTTGTAACATTTGTTGGACGATTCAAGAACAAATTTGATCCAGATGTGGAGAGAAAGGCAACCTTTGAGAGGGAAGTACAATTAGCTGTAATGGATTTGCACTAACAAATGATAACTTGCAGACAAAGGGCAAGGCAGATTGTAAAACAAGGGTTGTAATTTGACATAAACATTTGGATACACAATAGGTCTACAAAAAAAATCAGGATATCGCACATTTAACATAGGTATGTATAGAAAGTAAAAAAAATAAAATAAAAAATAATAAAAAAGTTTAACTCTAGTCATGTATCACAACATAAAATGTAATGTTTATACTGGTCATGATTCTAAAATATGGGGCTGGACCTAGGTGGAAACACGAGAAGCAATGTAATGAAAATGAAAGGGAGAACATACAGATTAGATGCTAGAAAAAAACTTTTTGACAGCTAGGGTGATCAATGAGTGGAACAGGCGGCCATGAGAGGCGGTGAGTTCTCCTTCAATGGAAGTCTCCAAACAGAGGCTTGACAGACATCGGTCTCAAATGGTTTAGTGAATCCTGCATTGAGCAGGGGGTTGGACATGATTACTCTGGAGGTTCCTTCCAACTCTAACATTCTATGATTCTATGACACAAGCGGGCTTCAATTTATAAATTAAATATGTTCTTAAAGTTCCTCTCTAAGGATCCTGATATTGCACCAGGGTACAATGACTAATTAAAAACAAGAGCAGGTCAATATTGACTTCACACAAGACCCCAGGATAGTGTTGTCTTCATATCATTCTATGGAAGATGTCTCAATGAAATTGACAACTCAAGGGGCAAGTTCTGTCACTGAACTTTTAGCAGTTAAAACACACCACACAAAAGAACAGGCCACCTCACAGGTCTTTGGTAGCTAATCTGCTACACATTGCTCACTGGTCTTTCCCATACTGCATAATTTCTACAAGTGTTGGTTGATACCTTCAAGATTGATACCTTCTTGATTGATCTTCAAGGTTGATCTTCAGGGTTGATACCTTCTATGACTCAAACCGCTTTGGTTTCCTTCTGAACTGACATCTTTCACAGCTCCCAGTAGTGCCCCGTGTCCTTACTTCTCCCAAGGCTGACAGCATGTGCACTTATATCACTTTAGTGATAGCAGCACAGAACCCAAAAGCTAATATAGCTTTTACTCTTACTTTGACTAGACTATTTTGACCAACTGTCAGGTTACAGTTTACTTCCTTTAACACTCTGCATACCTTTCTAGGTAATTCCACAAAAGCATCTCATGTCTATAACTCTACCAACCAGATATCAGGTGGCCTACAGCAGAGCTCTTCCAAACGACCCTTTTCACTCACGGCTGTCTTTAGCTCACCCAGCTGTCTCTTGTGATAAACAAGATGCTCCAGCTTCCAAACCACCCATGGTTCCTGGTGAACATACTGCTCTGGCTACCAGAGCACACAGGCATAGTGATGGAGATGTTATGACTAGTGTTGAGCGATACTGCTCGATATCTAAAAATATCGGATCGGAATGGTATCGCCGATATCACTAAATATCGGCGATATCCGATTCCGATACCGGAAGTCCCATGTAAGTCTATGGGAACAAAATATCGCAACTAAAAAAAACCTTTATTTCCTTGTAAACACTAAATATACACACATAGAATACATATATATATATACATGTCATTGTGACATATATATATACATATATTTATAGTTTATACACTTCTACATAGTAAAATATCCTCTGATTCAATTGCCGGGTAAAGCCGGCTTCTGTGAAAAGACAGAAGCACCCGACATGAAATGACACTTGGTGTACATAGGTTAACCATGTCTTTTCATGTCGTTTGCAATCTGATTTGCACAAACAATTACATCAGTCTATGTGTGCAAAATTTCACACCTGTAGGGGTTAATTAAAGGTGTATATTCGTTGTAAAAAAAACGGACTTTTTTGCTACGAATTTACACCTTTAATTAACCCCTACAGGTGTGAAATTTTGCACACATAGACTGATGTAATTGTTTGTGCAAATCAGATAGCAAAGGACATGAAAAGACATGGTTAACCCTATGTACACCAAGTGTCATTTGATGTCGGGTTCTGCATTTTCACAAAAGCCGGCAATTGAATTAGCGGCTATTATACTATGTAGAAGTGTATGAACTATAATAAATATATATATATGTGTCACAAATTCAATGACATTATATATATATATGAGGTGTAAAATTGTTTAAGAAAAATGCGTGGGCTCCCGCCCTATTTTCGCAACCAGACAGACAAAGCCAGCGAATGGGGGCAGATAATAATAGCCCAGAGAGGGACCATTATTTTTGGCCCCCCCTGGCTACTAACATCTGCCCCCAGACACCCCAGAAAAGACAAATCTATAATTAGATTCGCCCTTTCTGGCACTTTGCCCGTCTATTCCCATTGCCCTGTAGCGGTGGCGAATGGGTTAATAAGGGGTTAAAATGACCTTGCAATTGAAAGGTCACTTTAAGCAGGTTAATAATTGAGAGCTGTCAATTAGACAACTATCAATTATTAATCCTATTGTATGAAAGAAAAATCAAACACACACACTTTAATAAAAAAGAAGTTTAATGAAATAATCACACAGTTTTTGACCATATTTTATTTACCTGCTAAAACCATTTCCTGTAATAAAAATAAAATAATAAAGCAAAATTATTCTTACCTATCCCATGCACAGTCAGGTCCCACGGTGTAATCCTTCAGAAAGGGTTAATGTTTACTGCAGGGACCGCAGCTAATGCTGCAGCCTCACAGTAAACCCCCAAATGAATGAGCTCCTCTCCTGGCTGACAGGAGAGGAAGTGGAAAGCTTAATTGATTGCTTTCCACTTTCACTTCAGGTCAGCAGGGACACAATCAGTGACGTCAGAGGGAACTGATTAACAAAAATAGGGGTTCCCTTCGAAAAAAAAAATGGCGTGGGGTCCCCCCTATTTTGTTAACCAGCCAGATGAAGCAGACCGCTGAGGCCTGGATTTTCAGGCTGTTAAGGAGCCAAGATCCATGGACCTTGCCAGCCTGATAATACCAGGCCACAGCAGTCTGCATATCTTGGCTGATTAACAAAAATAGGGGATCCCCTCGAAAAAAATTGGCGTGGGGTCCCCCCTATTTTTGTTAACCAGCCAGATGAAGCAGACCGCTGAGGCCTGGTTTTTCAGGCTGGTAAGGATCCAATATCCATGGACCTTGCAAGCCTGATAATACCAGGCCACAGCAGTCTGCTTAGCTTGGCTGGTTAACAAAAATAGGGGATCCCCTCGAAAAAAAAACGGCGTAGGGGTCCCCCTATTTTTGTTAACCAGCCAAGTAAAATGCAGACTGCTGCGGCCTGGTATTAAAAGACTGTCAAGGCCCATGGATTTTGGCCCTCAACAGCCTGATAATACCAGGCTACAGCAGCCCCACATTTGGCGCATCAAAAGATGTGCCAATTGTGGCACTTTACCCGGCTCTTCCCACTTGCCCTGTAGCGGTGGCAAGTGGGGTAATAAGGGGTTAATGTCACCGTTGATTGCACGGTGACAATAAGCCCGGTTAATAATGGAGAGGCGTCAATAAGACACCGATCCATTATTAATCCCAAAGTTATTAAATGTTTAAATAAAAGACACAGCAAGAAAAAAGTCTTTTAATGAAATAAAAGAGACAACACAGTTTTCATTTTTTATTGTACTCTCATTCCTGCGACGCCATCGATCTCCTGTAAAAAAAGAAAAAAAACAAATCCAACAGCATACCACCTGTCCGACGCAGTCCATAGTAACGACAGTCCCACGACGATCCAGCTCTGCTACATCGCAATGACAGGCAGAGCCTGTCATCGCGACGCAGCACAGCTGATTACCTGCTTCCCCGGCGGTGACGTCATCGGACTGACTGCTTTACGGCCGGGATTACCCAGCAGTCACTGCAGTTATCGCGAGAAACTGCATGTGACCGCCGGGGAGAAGAGGATGGCGGCCATGAAGCAGTCCAGGACGTGACCGCCGGAGATCTTCTGCCAGGTAAGTGCCGCTGACTCCTGACAGACCCGACCGACGGACACTGACAGTGACAGACCCGACCGACGGACACTGACAATGACAGTGACAATCCCGATTCCGGTATCCGATATGACGAAAATATCGGTACTCGGAATCGAAAGCCCGATACAGCTAATATCGGCCGATACCCGATATTTGCAGTATCGTATCGCTCAACACTAGTTATGACCTCACAATTACACAGACTTATCAAATGTTTCTCCTCATGAATCATCCACACTAACCTCTTTGGTGTCAAACCAAACAAATCCATATTACTGCCACTTTTACCAGCATCACGGTGCATAATTCCAGATCTTTGGAGGGTAAAAAACCCTCTACCATGGAAATATACATATTGGGAGAAATTATTTTTTTACTCTTGAGGATTGCAAAGGTCTGGTATCTCTTGTCTCCTAATTTATTCATCTCCCTACTTCCAATTTTGACATGCTGTATGTATTTAATAGCCCTCTGTGTCTGTATTGCTACATACTTAGGCTGATAACCGGTTTATGCATCATTACATGAACACCCGATTCTTACACTATGGCTGGTCCGAACAACAAAAGCAATTGTTACCATTTACCTTTCGTGTCTCCCCTTTTTCCTCATAGATTGTAAGCTTGTGAGCAGGGCCCTCATTCCTCTTGGTATCTGTTTTGATCTGTGTTTATTGTTATGCTGTAATGTCTATTGCCTGTACAAGTCCCCTCTAAAATGTAAAGTGCTACGGAATATGTTGGTGCTATAGAAATAAAATTATTATTATTATTATTTCCAATTATGAGGTTTAAGTAGTGTATCCTGGAAGAAGACAACACGAATCTTCTAATCGAAAAGGCAAAATAAAGCTACCGTATATACTCGTGTATAAGCCGACCCGTGTATAAGCCGACCCCCCTAATTTTGCCACAAAAAATGGGAAAACTTATTGACTCGTGTATAAGCCGGGTGTATAAACTGCCCTCCTGCTCTGTGCTGCCCTCGTCCTGCTCCTTGCTTCCCCATCCAGCTCTGTGCTCCCCATTCCCCTGTACTCCCTCCTGCTCCGTCCTCCGCTGTGCTCCCCCATTCCTTCTCCGTCCTCCTGTGCCCCCCGTCCTGCTCCTCTGTGCCCTCCATCCTCTCCCCCGTCCTGCTCCGTGCTCCTCTGTGCCCTCCATCCTCTCCCGCGTCCTGCTCCGTGCTCATTGTCCTCCTCCATGCTTCCCCGTCCTCCTCCATGCTTCCCCGTCCACCGTTCTCCCGTCCTGCTCCATGCTTCCCCCGTTCTCCCTCCGTCCTCCATGCTTCCCCCGTCCACCGTTCTCCCCCCCGTCCACCGTTCTCTTCCCCCCCCGTCCTGCTCCGTGCTCCTTGTTCTCTCCTCCATCATACTCACCCCTCCCCGTGCCATCGCTGAACTCCTGCAATCCTGCGTTCTCCCTGGTTCCTGCAGCTCCTTCTCCTCCAGCACTGAGCGGTGATGTAATACCGCTCATTCAAGGCCATGAATATGGAGGCGACGCCCATGGGAGTGGCGTCGTGTCCATATTACATGACCTTAATGAGCGGGTATTACGTCACCACTCAGCGCTGGAGAGCTGAAGGAAACCAGGGAGAACGCAGGATTGCAGGGACATTCAGCGATGGCACGGGGAGGGGTGAGTATGATGTCCCAGCCACCGGCTCCTGCCGCGGCATCCACTCCCCCACTGGTTTCTGCCCTATGACTCGTGTATAAGCCGAGGGAGCATTTTCAGCACGAAAAAAGGTGCTGAAAATCTCGGCTTATACACGAAGTATATACGGTACTTATATTTATCCTTTCTCACAAGTCACCAAATATTTTGCTCAAATTTGCAGGTCAATTGGAAAGGTTGACGTTATGACGTTCTACATGACCAAAAATACGAGGAGCCTTTATTATCACTCCTATTGGAAACTTGAATGGTCATCCCATTATAAAATGTGTGAGGATATTAGAGCTAAGCAAGCATTTGTTAGGTTAGACACCAATGTTGGATGAGCTGGTGAATGAATGCTCCAATCCATCCCAAAGTTCTTCACAGGATTTGACAATATCACCTGGCTTACTTACATAGTGGTGCCCCCGCTCTCCAATGCCTCAAAATCCCATGCTGCATCAGTATCCTTTCACCTTGTAGGTCTCAGTCTTTTAAAGATATATAGTTATATGCAAAGTTTTAGACAGAGGTGGAGGAAATGCTGCAAAGTAAGAATCGTTTTAAAAATAGAAGTGTTAATAGTTTATTTTTTATCACTTAATAGAATGCAACCTGGATGAACACAAAATATATCTACAGTAAATCAGATTAATATTTGGGGTGTCCACCCTTTGTCTTTAAAACAACATCAGCTCCTCTAGGTACACATGTGCACAGTTTTTGAAGAGACTCAGCAGGGAGGTTGTTTCAAACATCTTGGAGAACCAACCATAGATCTTCTGTTGATGTTGCTTGTCCATATCCTGCTGTCTCTTCTCAGATAGATTTGATGATTTTCAGATCAAGGTTCTGTGGAGCCAAATCATCACTTCAAGGACTCCTTGTTCTTCTTTACACTGAAGATTGTTCCTAATGACGTTAGATGTATGTTTGGGGTCATTATGCTGCTGCAAAATAAATTTGGGGTCAAAACGCCTCTTTGATGGTATTTCATGGTGGATAATTATCTGCTTGTATTTTTCAGCATTGAGGGAACCATTAATCCTATCCAAACCCCCAACCCCATTTGCTGTAATTCATCTCCAAACCTCCATAATGCTTCACTGTTGCCTACAGACTCCCATTATTGTACTATTTTTACCCTTTGGAGAACAATCTGGCTTGTGTTACAGGCAAATATTAAAATTTTATACTTATGTATTCAGAGCTCCTTCTGCCAATCTTCTGCATGCTAGTTTTTATGTTTTTGTGCATTGTTAAGACACTTGGTTTTGATTCTCTGTCAAAACACTGTGTTTATGATCCTCACTCTCTCATTTCTTGGTGCTTCTTCAAAAGAGCTTGAAAGCCTAGTCTGTTTTGAAATCTTTGCCTTGGAGAGACTTTGCTGATGCAGTATAACTACCTTGTCCTTTGTTGCTGTGCTCAGTCTTGCCATAATGAATGACATTTGACATGAAACGGTGTTCCGCAACCTCACCTTTGTAGCAGATTTTGGCTGTTCCTCACTCAGTTTTAAGCCTCATACACTGCTGTTTCTGTTTCAGTGAATGGTTGTATTTTATCCAACATATGATAATGATGGTCATTATCTCCTGTTTGGTATAATTAGTCACACATAAACCTGACGATAATACTACAAAATCAATAACTTTGTGCAAGTGCTCCTAGAAGAATTGATTGTGTTTTGAAGGCTAAGGATGGTCACACCAAATATTTATTTTATCTAGGTTTCTTTTTTGTTCATTTACTTTACATTTTGTTAATTGATAAAAAAAAACAGGGGAGGAGTCCTGAGGAGATCATTTGCATATTTCCAGTTCATTCTGGGATAAGTGAAGAGTCTCCGCGAGCTCCAAGAACACTGGGTTTTGGCTGTTGCAGCTGAAAGGAGGACATCGGAATTTTGGCACTTTTTTCACCGCTGTGATATCTATTTGACAATAAGAGCATGGAAGAGGCTAGGAGCCATGTGGTGAGTTGCATTTCTTGCTACATGTTCACAGATTTACCAGTGGAAAAGCCAAACTTCACATGCCACAAATGCAAGCTTGTGTCCATGTTGGAGGAAAAGTTGCGAAATCTAGAAGAGAGATTAGCTACATTGAAAATCATTAAGGAAGATGAAGAGTTCTTAGACAGAGCAGAATTATCTCTTCATGGTGCAGAAAGAGAAGAAATTCGAAGAGCACCCGAAGAAACAGAGGAATGGAAGCATGTGACCCAGAGAAGCAGGAGGATCGTGAGGCAGTCAGCACCCATACTGCTCAGGAGCCAGTACCAGGCTTTCACACAGGAGAATGATGAAGAAATACATCAGGATAAAACTTTGCCCACAAAGAGCAACCTTGTAAGCCCTCAGAGTCCTCCTGAATGGAGAAAGAAAACTGTTGTGATGAAGAAACGGAGAGTTGTGGTCATGGGGGATTCCCTGTTGAGAGGAACAGAGACCGCTATCTGCAGACCGGATATAACCTCAAGAGAAATGTGCTGTCTTCCAGGTGCAAAAATTAAAGATGTGTCTTACAGGATATCAGGACTCTTCAGACCTAATGATGACTACCCATTCCTGCTGATACATGTGGGGACAAATGACACCACAAGAAGTGACCTGGAAACCATCTGCAGTGACTTTGAAAACTTAGGCAAGAAAGTGAAAGAACTGGTGGTCTTCTCATCCATCCTCCCAGTGGATGGCCATGGAACAAGGAGGTGGAATAAGATTCTGCAGGTGAACAACTGGCTACGTCGATGGTGCCGTCAGCAAGGATTTGGTTTTCTGGATCACGGAGTGAATTACCTATACGATGGACTACTTGCTAGAGATGGGGTGCACCTTACGAAGACTGGAAAACATGTATTTGGAAATCGCCTTGCTACACTCATCAGGAGAGCTTTAAACTAGAACAATGTGGGAAGGGAAGCAAAACGCCAGAAAAAAGCCATACACCTGACAAATACTATTGAGAACTCGGCTATTAGAAGTGGAAAGGAAGAACGAAGACAAAACAATCTAAATAATAAAAATATTGGTGGAAGAGAAACCAATCACAAGCTAAAATGTTTTTATACAAATGCACAAAGCATGGGCAACAAACAAGGAGAATTGGAACTACTAACGCAGGGGAAGAAGTATGATGTCATTGGAATCACTGAAACTTGGTGGGACGATACACATGATTGGAATACAAGGCTAGAAGGATACAACTTATTTGCAAGAAACAGACTTGATAAACGAGGAGGAGGTGTCGCATTGTATGTTAGAAAAGCGTATATCTGCACAGAGATTGACGCTTCAGAGACTGGGAGTTCTGTGGAAACTGTTTGGGTAAGAATACAAGGACAGAACAATGGAAAGGACACCATTGTAGGCATTTACTACAGGCCACCTATGCAAGCTGAAGATATGGATGAACTCTTTATGCATCAAATGGCCAAGTTCTCCAAAAAATATGACATAGTGGTCATGGGAGATTTCAACTATCCAGACATTTGTTGGGAATCTCTCTCAGGCAAAACTAACAGGTCAAGGAAATTCTTATCCTCTCTTGCTGACAACTTTATCTTTCAAAAGGTAGGGGAGAAAACAAGGGGATCTGCTACCTTGGATCTAATCCTTATAAACAGGGAGGAAATGGTTGAGGAGGTAAGAGTGGCTGGGACCCTAGGAGGTAGTGACCATGCTATTTTAGAATTTTGGATAACAAGAGGAGGAAGACCTGTGAAGACTCAGACATCAAGGTTAGATTTCAGAAAGGCAGATTTTAAGGGACTCAGAAAGAGAATTGGAGGGATCCAATGGCAGGATATCCTTAAGGACAAAAATGTCCAGGAAGGATGGGACATCTTGAAAAATGAGATTCTCAAAGCACAATCATTAACAATTCCGAAAAGAGGGAAAAATGGGAAGCATTTAAGGAAACCAGGATGGATGAACACAGAACTTAAACACATGCTAAAAAGAAAGAAAGAAATGTTTATCAAATGGAAAGAAGGAGGCATATCTAAAGAAGAATATAATGCCATCTGCAGAACCTGCAGGGCAAAAATCAGATTATCTAAAGCTGACAATGAATTAAGGCTTGCAAGAGATGTCAAAAGCAACAAAAAAGGATTTTGGGGATACATCAAAAGTAAAAGAAAAGTCAAAGATGCTATAGGATTTTTACAGGATGAATATGATGAAATGGTATAGACAGGATGTTGAGAAGGCTGAACTGTTAAATTCCTATTTTGCATCTGTTTTCTCTCAGAAAGGAAATGTAACATCAACTGATCTTCACTGTCCTATTAAAGGAATAGAAGAATCCAGGATATCTATAAACAGAAAGACAGTGAGGAAACACTTAGCTAACCTAAATGAATTCAAGTCTCCAGGTCCAGATGAATTACACCCCAGAATACTGAAGGAGATAGCAGAAGAAATTCTTGAACCACTGTCCATAATCTTTGAAAATTCTTGGAGAACAGGAGAAGTCCCAGAAGACTAGAGAAGAGCAAATGTTGTTCCTATCTTCAAAAAGGGGAAGAAGGTGGACCCAGGGAACTACAGGCCGGTGAGTCTGACTTCTATACCAGGAAAGATCTTTGAACAAATTATTAAAGAACATGTATGTAAGTACCTGCATAAGAATGAAGTGATTAAACAGAGTCAGCATGGGTTTGTAACTAATAAGTCATGTCAGACTAACTTAATTTCCTTCTATGACAGAATCACTGACTGGGTGGATCAGGGAAATGCTGTAGATATAGTATATCTTGACTTCAGCAAAGCATTTGACAAAGTATCTCACACAATCCTTATTGAAAAAATGACTAAGTATGGAATGGACAAGGCAACTGTTAGGTGGATTCATAACTGGCTTAGTGATCGGAATCAAAGAGTGGTCGTAAATGGCTTCACATCCAGTTGGAAGAATGTCTCAAGTGTGGTACCACAAGGCTCTGTTTTGGGCCCTGTATTGTTCAACATCTTTATCAATGATTTAGATGAAGGAATTGAGGGTAAACTGATCAAATTTGCTGATGACACAAAGCTAGGAGGGGTAGCTAATACTAGAGAAGAGAGAGTGAGGATTCAAAAAGATATAAATAAAATGGAGCAGTGGGCAGCAACTAACAGAATGGTTTTTAACAGGGAAAAATGCAAAGTACTACATCTGGGCAATAAAAATGAAAAAAGTATATACAAAATGGGAGGAATAGGGCTAAGTAACAGCACATGTGAAAAAGTCTTGGGTATACTAATTGATAACAGACTGAACATGAGTCAACAGTGTGATGCAGCAGCAAAAAAGGCAAATACAATTCTAGGATGTATCAACAGAAGCATACAGTCTAGATCACGTGAGGTCATTATTGCCCTCTACTTCTCTTTGGTCAGACCTCATCTGGAATACTGTGTCCAGTTTTGGGCACCACATTTTAAAAAAGACATCAACAAACTGGAGCAAGTTCAAAGAAGAGCCACCAGAATGGTGACCGGTCTGCAAACCATGTCCTATGAGGAACGGTTGCAGGATTTGGGAATGTTTAGCTTGCAAAAAAGAAGACTGAGAGGAGACTTAATAGCTGTCTACAAATATCTCAAGGGCTGTCACATTGTAGAAGGATCATCTTTATTCTCATTTGCACAAGGAAAGACTAGAAGCAATGGGATGAAACTGAATGGGAGGCGACAAAGATTAGATATTAGAAAAAACTTTTTGACAGTTAGGGTGATCAAGGAGTGGAACAGGCTGCCACGAGAGGTGGTGAGTTCTCCTTCAATGGAAGTCTTCAAACAGAGGCTGGACAGACATCTGTCTGGGATGATTTAGAGAATCCTGCTTTGAGCAGCGGGTTGGACCAGATGGCCCAGGAGGTCCCTTCCAACTCTACCATTCTATGATTCTATGATTCTATGATCTAACAATTCTATTTTTGAAAGAATTCTTACTTTAAAGTATTTTTTCATGCCTAAACTTTTGCACTGTATATACAGTGTTGTGTAGGGATCAGCAACAAGTTTGCTTGATTTTCATGCCACCAGATTATTTTGGAAGTTAATGCTACACCATTGCATTCATAAAAGTGATATGATTAGACATGAGTGGATCAGTCATGTTTTATATTCTCATAGTTTTTTCCTACTAATTTGATTTGTGGAGAATTTATTCTCAAATTTAAAAATAAGTACTCCCACTATCTTTTTTATTCATTAATTGTGGATGTACATGCTTGTTATGTAGCGTGAGTATATTAATACAAGTAGATTTTACAGTGAAAGCCAGTGCAGCGGCTGAATGAGGCTCCATATGTTTCATTGAAAAAGAAACTTCAGGCTCACACATAGCACATAGGATGAGCCGGCTAGTCAGAACTGCGGTGACGTCACAGAGAAGAAGAGAAGAGCGGTGGTGGACACTGAAGAAAGTGGCGGTATGTGAGTATATTTATGCACTGATTCTACATAACATGCATTTACACACATATATATATATATATATATATATATATATCGAATAAAAAAGTAATGGAAGTGCTTCTTTAATGTCCCTTATTATGCTCTAGTAGAAAATATAATTCACCGCACACTCTGATTGCGTACTATGCAAAAAATGTAATTTTATTTAGAAACATCCAGTCCAAAAGAAAAGTGCCATGATCAAGAAAACAATATATACAGATTTAGACACCCAACGTATCGATCCTCCTGGATCTTAATCATGGGGTACTACAAAATAAAAAAACATAATGTGAGACAAATATACAGGCAGACTATATATACAAAGTTTATATACAAAGAAATGAACTGAAAATGCATATGCTAAAAGAGGAGCAAAAGTACACTAGAAGAACATTCCGTAATGACTCCAGATATGCAGAATATATGAAATGCAACATAGTCACATATTAATCTCAAATAGCAGAGAACCTTTCTGTAATTATAGTAGACAAAAACGCTTAAAAGAGCATAAAAGTGTACAGAGACAAGAGATCTTATTTAATTTTACCTTAGTAACTGTAGTAGCAAGGATGTGGCACTTGGGAGGAGCATGAAACCCCTTAAAATCTCGCCAGGTGCTATAGATCAGGAGTCCCCAACCGCCGGTCCGCGGCCCAGGACAGGGCCGTTGCAGTTCTGTTGCCGTGCCGCGGAGGCACGGCACAGATTGCTGGACACACATGGAGCCGGCGGCTGTAGCACTGTAGAGACTCACCTTCCGTCGCTGCATCCCTGTCGGCCGTGGCGGCTTCATTCAGACATCCAGTGCTGAGCGGTGACGTAGTACCGCTCATTAAGGACATGAATATGGACGCGATGCCACTCCCATAGGCCGACAGGGATGCGAGGAGGGTAAGTATGATGGGGGTAGGATGGGGGGAGCACAGCCATGCAAGGGTGGGAGCAGAGCCATGCATACAAGGGAGGGAGCGGAGCCTTGTATACAAGGGAGGGAGCAGAGGCATGTATACAAGGGAGGGAGCAGAGTCATGTATACAAGGGAGGGAGCGGAACCATGAATACAAGGGTGAGAGCAGAGCCATGTATACAAGGGAGGGAGCAGAGCCATGTATGCAAGAGTGGAAGCAGAGCCATGTATACAAGGATGGGAGCGGAGCCTTGTATACAAGGGTGGGAGCGGAGCCATGCATACAAGGGAGGGAGCGGAGCCTTGTATACAAGGGAGGGAGAAGAGCCATGTATACAAGGGTGGGAGCAGAGCCTTGTATACAAGGGAGGGAGCGGAGCCTTGTATACAAGGGTGGGAGCAGAGCCATGTATACAAGGGTGGGAGCAGAGCCTTGTATACAAGGGAGGGAGCGGAGCCTTGTATACAAGGGAGGGAGCAGAGCCATGTATACAAGGGTGGGAGTGGAGCCATGCATACAAGGGTGGAGGAGCGAGCCATGTATACAAGGGTGGGAGCGGAGCCTTGTATACAAGGGTGGGAACAGAGCCATGCACACAAGGGTGGGAGCGGAGCCATGCATACAAGAGTGGGAGTGGAGCCATGCATACAAGGGTGGGAGCAGAGCCATGTATACAAGGGTGGGAGAGGAGCCTTGTATACAAGGGTGGGAGCAGAACCATGCATACAAGGGAGGGAGCGGAGCCTTGAATACAAGGGAGGGAGCAGAGCCATGTATACAAGGGTGGGAGCAGAGCCTTGTATACAAGGGTGGGAGCAGAGCCATGCATACAAGGGAGGGAGCGGAGCCTTGAATACAAGGGAAGGAGCAGAGCCATGTATACAAGGGTGGGAGCAGAGCCTTGTATACAAGGGAGGGAGCAGAGCCTTGTATACAAGGGTGGGAGCAGAGCCATGTACACAAGGGAGGGGGTGGAGCCTTGTATACAAGGGAGGGAGCGGAGCCATGCATACAAGGGGGGGAGCTGCAGAGCCATGCATACAAGGGTGGGAGCGGAGCCTTGCATACAAGGGTGGGAGCGGAGCCTTGCATACAAGGGTGGGAGCGGTGCCTTGTATACAATGGTGGGAGCGGAGCCTTGTATACAAGGGTGGGAGCAGAGCCATGCATACAAGGGTGGGAGTGGAGCCTTGTATACAAGGGTGGGAGCGGAGCCTTGTATACAAGAGTGGGAGCGGAGCCATGCATACAATGGGTGGGAGTGGAGCCATGCATACAATGGTGGGAGCAGAGCCTTGCATACAAGGGTGGGAGCGGAGCCTTGCATACAAGGGTGGGAACGGAGCCTTGTATACAATGGTGGGAGCGGAGCCTTGTATACAAGGGTGGGAGCAGAGCCATGCATACAAGGGTGGGAGTGGAGCCTTGTATACAAGGGTGGGAGCGGAGCCTTGTATACAAGAGTGGGAGCGGAGCCATGCATACCAAGGTGGGAGCAGAGCCATGCATACAAGGGTAGGAGCGGAGCCTTGCATACAAGGGTGGGAGCGGAGCCTTGTGTGTAGCACAGCTGCGCTTGGTGCCACATGTTACCCTGGAGGATGCATGAAAGGTAATTCACAATCACCCGATATTCATTCACACTTCACATTTCCCTATAGTGCCACCAGAGGGAGCCCTTTAGAGTATATAAGGGTGTGGAGAGACGCAGCAGTAGCCTTTTGAGATTTCCAGACAGACATTCTAGCTGAACGTTAGCTAGTTGTTGGTTGTACCTCAGAGAGACGAGCTGAGAGGAAAGTTACCTCAGAACGAGCAGATTGTAGTTTCCCTAGGAAAGTGGAAAGTGACTCTCGAAGTGAGCATAAAATCAGTCTGACGGAAGGTCCTGATAGCTACTTTGGACAGAGCCTAAGAAGGAAGTGAAGGAAAGGGAACTGCAGTATTTGTAAGACCGAGTCAACTGAGGTACTGTTAGAGAGCGAGCGTGCCAACGCTTGGAGAGCGGAGAAAGAGAAGAAAGCTGACATCTACTGCTGCTTGTGCTTATGTTAAAGGTGTGAGTAGGACGACAGGCAAGTGGAAAAAGGGAAAGAGAGTGACTGAGGAGAAATAGCAGCGATAGCTTACCTCCACTCTGCACTACCGGACACCGGGTCCGAGCTTGCTAGTTCCTTCACGGCTAGTGGGAAAAACCGGAGACCCTGCTGGACTTCAGGTCACAGAGGGGCCCAACAGTGCTGATACGTAACCGGGGTCAGGAAGAACAGGAGTCTGGTCAGCGCAACCATTGGAGACTTAGTTCTGTCCAAAAGAAGGCTCCACCACAAGATCAGCCAGGCGTAGCAAAGAGAACGGAGTTAAACTTTGTTTCATGCAAGTTAGAAACTCACACACATATAGTCGTAAGGAGGCCCTACACCTACTCAGTGATTACTGGACGTGCATCCTCCACCCTGACGGCCTCCCGGGACGTGCCTGCAACTTCATCACCAGTAAAGGTACAGAAAGAGACTGTCTTGTGTGTGTCTGCATTATTGCTCCTTCACCCCTGCACCGCCATATACTCAGAGGGATCAGTCTCGCCTGTGGGAGACTTAACACCTTGCTGCCCCAACCCTCAGAGGATTCACCCTGCAGCGCTGGTCACCCTGATCAGAAACCACAGGTGGCGTCACGAACATTTCTACAATCCCCTGTAAATATCCCCTTTTTAGTGAGCGCCCAGGGCCACGGACCGAGCTGCGCTACCCGTGACATCCCCCAGTAAAGTGAATGGGCTCGGTGCTGAGTACCCCAGTGCCCTGGTATGTGCGACTCACTTGCATACAAGGGTGGGATCGGAGCCTTGTATACAATGGTGGGAGCGGAGCCTTGTATACAAGGGTGGGAGCAGAGCCATGCATACAAGGGTGGGAGTGGAGCCTTGTATACAAGGAAGTCACATTCACATTATAAATGTTATAATTAAATGATAAGTATGCACTACTACTAAACTACAACCACGTCCATAGCCCTGCCCTCTTATGACCAAAGCCCCACCCCTGCCACACCTCCATCCCCGCCTTGGTGGGCAATGGAAGACTGGTCTTGCTTGAAGCCGGTCCCTGGTGCAAAAAAGGTTGGGTACCACTGCTATAGATAATGGTACGTATATTCGTGGGTATAAAGAGAAATAAAGGTTGAACTGAGAATACAGGGTCCAAAATTTAACTGTCATATATGAATATGGCTGACAAGGGCTGTATTTGCTGTTGTTTTAATGCTCTCAACCTATGTGGAATAAATAGCATTATGTGTACTAGTCCCAGGTATGGTGGCAAGGAAGGGGTGCCCCTGTGTTAGCATTTACCTGGGAGGCTACTGAGGGTAGTCCGGAACAGGCGGCGCTCCCGCACCCTGTGCTGGCTGCTGGATGCGCTGGTGTGTAAGAGTGGGACACACCCGGGTTTAAAAGGTCGTGCTTTGCACCGCCGGACTGGAAGTGCGTCATCTGGCCCGGAAGCTTATTATGCTCTGGTGTCTCTCCAGAACCAAGAGAACAATTAATGCAAGATGTAAAAATATAAAAATCTTTATACTCACATCACTGCTCAACTCTCATGCCTCTCTGCTCCACCCTGTGTCCTATCTGGTCTTCCTTGCATCTTCAGATTGCCGTCATCTTCTCTGAAATCCCAGAGCTTCTCACGCTAGGTCTGGGATTCTTGGTTAAGGTCTAAGGTTGCAGCGGAGCCATGACATCAACGTGGAGGGCCCAAAGAGTTAAGTGCTACTGACGGCAATTCAAAGATTCAACGAGGACTGAATGGGTGGCGGTGAGGACGGAAGGGACCAGAGAGTTGAGTGCTGAGGTCAGTATAAGTTTTTTTTACATTTTGATGGCCTTTTATGGTTCAGAAACATGTCGCCCAGCGGCCGCCATTATGCTGAATCTGTGCAATAGTGAATAACAAAAAAATCCGCATTTTAGTATATTTGGATTTTTATAAAATTCAAGTAGAGTTCAATTGCACTTAAATGTATTCGCTCATATCTAGATATCATTAAAATCATAATTTTAAAACTATTGTTACTAAGGAACCACGACTAGAGACCTAAATTCCTGGAAATATTTTCTTTTTTTTATTTACATTTTACGTTCTGTTAGTTTTCAGTCATTTTATTTGTGCTTTTTATGGTCATAAATAAAAGTGAAAGAAACACAAACTGATGACAGATGACATATACAATAGGCTTGTCTTCTCTCATTACCAGTTCCATCTGAGATAATACCGTTCACCTGTAATATAATGGTTACTTCTAATGGTCTTAAACTGGTTAAAATCTCCTCACGTTGGGAATATTTCAGCAATGGAATGTTTGAGTATCATTAATGTCACCTTGAAGACTTTAAGTGTGCAGAGGTTCCTGGATTTTTCTGAAACCCACAAGGGTAAAAAGATACTATACATTAGACATCTCAGTTGAAATATCACAATTTCATTGTTGTTTTAGATTAGGCAAAAAACATTTGTCATTAGAATCTCAAGAGCTAATATCCTGCCAAAACAGGCAAACCTTTGACATTATTCCGTCAAAAATCCTTAAACGTCTTCTAGAGTATCAAAGCTTTTATTTCAACATCACCAGTGAAGGTCAATAGCTCCTGACAGACGCATATTAGATCTGACTTAATTATGACTGAGTGGCACACTATGTTTTGCAACATCTGGATCCTGAATCTGATCTCAGACTAACTAAGTAAACCTGAGCCGTGTGTCCGAGCTGCCATGTGTATCCAGAAGACAATTACAGAGGGAAATACAGGTTGGCAGCCGAAAAAGAGTATTTTCTTAAGTAATATTCCATGCACCGTCTCTAATTTTAACACAACTAAAACAGGTCGAATTCCAACACGTGACCATAGTAAAAGGTCCCACAGGTCTGGGTGATAATTTTTTTTAAGAAATGGGAATTTATTTTTTAAGGGTCTGATAAAAGAAATTGAAATGCCAAATAAAAAAGGGATGGTCGGTACTACTCTCCAGGCATAAAATCCAGGGCAAAACGAAACAGTCCATAGAATTCTTTGTGAGGAGAAAAAGTTATGACACTTACCAAAAACTGAAAAATTCTTAACCAGAGGCAATAGAAACATGGAGGACACTGGGCACTCAACTTATGGCCGTTTCGCATCTTCAAATGATTTCTCAAGACTCTTGGACACTTGAGAAAGCATCTGGTGTGGTGAAACAGCTGAACCCTGAGTTCTGCATGTCTTTCCTGTTTTCATCCTGTTTGGCTGCTGGATTTAATAATTTAAGAAACTCTTATTTTTTGTTGAGTGTCATAAATTCTTCTCAATACCTGGACATTGAACTGCGGTACTCTGGTAGAAAAATGCAAAACAAATCTCCCTCAAAAAACACAGAAAGATGCAATTTTTTAAATTTATTTCCTGGTTTCCAATATAGATATTTCTTTATTTTATTTGTGTTTATGGTAAAGAGTGTATGTGATTGAATTGACGTTCATATTCCAAAATTCGTTTGATAGGTTCTCATGGGTGACATGAAATATTTAAATTAAAATCCGTAACGGTGGATTTACACGTGTCATTATTTTAAGTTAATATAATATATATATATATGAAATGAACTCGGCACTCAACTTACACTACCGGTCAAAAGTTTAGGGTCACTTAGAAATTTCCTTATTTTTGAAAGAAAAGCAGTTTTTTTCCAATGAAGCTAACATTAAATGATTCAGAAATACACTCTATACAGTGTTAATGTGGTAAATGACTATTCTAGCGGCAAACGTCTAGTTTGTAATGCAATATCTTCATAGGTGTATAGAGGCCCATTTCCAACAACCATCACTCCAGTGTACTTATGGTATTTTGTGTTCGCTAACTGTGTAAGAAGGCTAATAGATGGTTAAAATACCCTTTAAAACCCTTGTGCAAGTATGTTAACACAGCTGAAAACCGTTTGGTTGATTAGAGAAGCTATAAACCTGACCTTCCTTTGAGCTTGTTGAGAATCTGGAGCATTACATTTGTTGGTTCCATTAAACTCTCAAAATGGCCAAAAAAAAAGAACTTTCTTGTGAAACTCGACAGTCTATTCTTGTTCTTAGAAATGAAGGCTATTCCATGCGAAAAATTACCAAGAAACTGAAGAATTCATACAATGGTGTGTAGTACTCCCTTTAGAGGAGTGCACAAACAAGCTCTAACCAGAGAAGAAAGACAAGTGGGAGGCCCCGCTGCACAACTGAGCAACAAGACAAGTACATTAGAGTCTTTAGTTTGAAAAATTGACGCCTCACAGGTCCTCAACTGGCAGCTTCATTAAACAGTACACATTAAACGCCAGTGTCAACATCTACAGTGAAGAGGCGATTTGGGGATGCTGGCCTTCAGGGCAGATTGGCAAAACAAAAGCCATATTTAAGACTGGCTTAAATGAAAGGAAAAGATTAATATGGGCAAAAGAACACAGACATTGGACAGAGGAATATTGGCTTTTGTTTTGCCAATCTGCCCTGAAGGCCAGCATCCCCAAATCGCCTCTTCACTGTAGATGTTGACACTGGCGTTTAATGTGTACTGTTTAATGAAGCTGCCAGTTGAGGACCTGTGAGGCGTCAATTTTTCAAACTAAAGACTCTAATGTACTTGTCTTGTTGCTCAGTTGTGCAGCGGGGCCTCCCACTTGTCTTTCTTCTCTGGTTAGAGCTTGTTTGTGCACTCCTCTAAAGGGAGTACTACACACCATTGTATGAATTCTTCAGTTTCTTGGTAATTTTTCGCATGGAATAGCCTTCATTTCTAAGAACAAGAATAGACTGTCGAGTTTCACAAGAAAGTTCTTTTTTTTTGGCCATTTTGAGAGTTTAATGGAACCAACAAATGTAATGCTCCAGATTCTCAACAAGCTCAAAGGAAGGTCAGGTTTATAGCTTCTCTAATCAACCAAACGGTTTTCAGCTGTGTTAACATACTTGCACAAGGGTTTTAAATGGTATTTTAACCATCTATTAGCCTTGTTACACAGTTAGCGAACACAAAATACCATAAGTACACTGGAGTGATGGTTGTTGGAAATGGGCCTCTATACACCTATGAAGATATTGCATTACAAACTAGACGTTTGCCTCTAGAATAGTCATTTACCACATTAACACTGTATAGAGTGTATTTCTGAATCATTTAATGTTAGCTTCATTGGAAAAAAACTGCTTTTCTTTCAAAAATAAGGAAATTTCTAAGTGACCCTAAACTTTTGACCGGTAGTGTATGTGTATGAGATATAAGGTTTTTATTCACAGTAGTAGCGAAACGTTTCGGTCCTATATCATGGACCTTCATCAGTCACACAAACTACTGTATAAAGGGTTAATCCACAATGGGAAAAGGTGAAGCTGGATGCAGCCAGTGGTGGTAGATAAGAATGAAGCCAAATGTCTCTATTTGAGCCGATATCCTGTGGGATAAAGTCCAGCGGTGAATGTGATCTCTGCATGGGACGCGGTGTCCACCGCAAGTCTCTTTGGCTGTGCACACGGTTACCTTTTCACATTATTTTAAGTTAATGACAAATCTGCTGAAAAATCATCATATCCTCATATCAAGATTGGTGTTAATTCAGTTGAAAATTTGTTGTGAAATTGCAGCAGCAATGTTGTGCATTTTACCCTTTATAATGAAAAGGGAGAGGCTCAGTGAGTAGACTGAAAACAAAATTGATATATATTTTATGCTAAACCTAAGGATAAGCCATTCATATATAAAGCCTGTGTAATCTCTTCAACATAAAAAAATTACTTGAGTT
The DNA here is from genome assembly GCA_033576555.1 of Oophaga sylvatica. Lineage (NCBI taxonomy): Eukaryota > Metazoa > Chordata > Amphibia > Anura > Dendrobatidae > Oophaga > Oophaga sylvatica. The sequence goes on from JARQOD010000001.1 coordinate 30,849,873, forward strand.
AAACCCTTTAAGATATATGACGTAAATCTACGTCATGTGTCGCACCTCTGCCTTTGCAAGCCCTCATCTTGCCCTGAACATGATGGCTGATTTAATCAACCATCATGTGCCTCTAACAGCTGTGGGCAGATCAGAGCTCCACCCGATGCTATTAATCTGCTAAGGCCGGGATCACACATGCGACGAAGTCGTCCGACACTCGCGTGTGAAATCCCAGCTCTGGCGCCGGCACTCGGGAGTGGAGCGCGCGGCTGCATAGAAATACATATAAATACATGGAGCTGCACACTCCACTCCCGAGTGCCGGCGCCAGAGCTGGGATTTCACATGCGAGTGTCGGACGACTACGTCACATGTGTGATCCCGGCCTTAATCTCACTGTCAATCTCTGACAGTGGCACTTAACACGTGCCAGCAGAGGGCAATGTCATTCCACACGCCCACCATCGCACCTGTAATGTGATCGTAGGGTGCCAATGAGTTGACATGACAGCTGGGGCTCTGCTGAAGAGAGCCAGCCTGCAGTTGGTTGTAGCTGGTGTTCATAGGAGATATTAATTTTCACTATATGTATAGCACAAGCGATCAGAGGTTCGCAGCTGCAAGTCCCTAAAAGGAACTAACAAACACAGTACAGAGTGAAAAAAAAGTTTTTAAAAAATATGAAAAACCAATTAAAAAACTTTTGCCCCATTAAAAATAAAAATAATTCAAAAAATAAAAATTAAAACATAAACATATTTGGCATCGCTGCTTTTAAAAAGTTCAATTAAAATATAAAATAAATTCATCTGATCTATAAATGGCATAAGAAAAAATGCTAAAATTATATTTTTTGGCCGCCGCAACATTACAATAAAATGCAAGAAAATTCAATCAAAATATTGTATCTATTTCAAATGTATTTATTAATTTTTTTTTTAAAGGGTAAATAAAGGGTAGGAAAGGTTAGATGTAAAGGGGAGGGGAACTGGGAGGGGTAAGGGAGAGGGAGAAGGAAAGGTAATAAAATTTAGATACAGTATTTTTCGGATTATAGGACGCTCCGGATTATAATACCCACCCCAAATTTTGAGGTGAAATATAGGAAACATTTTTTTTTAATAAAATGGTAATACTTCTTACAATTCATGCATCTTATTGCTTACCGCGGGTGGTGGCTGTGGTGAAGCGGGGTCCCAGGGTCGCTGCTGGAGGAGGCAGGAGTGGGGTGATGCTGCAGGCTGGGATGAGGGCGCATTCTGATGTGCGGCGCACCACTGCGGGTGTCCGGTGCTGCGTGAGTGTCCAGCGCTGCTGTCCGATGCTGCTGCTCGTGTCTCCGGTGTTATGGGGGTGTGTGGCACTGCAGAGGTGTCCTGCACTGCTGCCCGGGTTTGATGCGAGTGTCTCCGGTGCTGCAGCTGTCCGGCGGTGCGGTTGTGGGTGTCTCTGGTGTTATAGGGGTGTCCGGCGCTGCTGCTCGGTACTGCTATGGGCCGAAGGCTGGGATGAGGGGGTGTCCGGCGGTGCTACAGGGGTATCCGGTGCTGCGGGGTTGTCCGGCGCTGCTGCCCGATGCTGCTGCCGGTGTCTCTGGTGCTGCCGGGGCTCTGCCGACATTTTGTGAAAGGCCAGAGCTTCAGCAGTTCCATGGTTTCCTGTGCGTTGGACTCCGGGAAAATGGTCGCCGGGAGTGGCGCATGCGCAGATGGAGAGCTCAGCACCAAGATCTCAGGAAATGAGATTTCACCTGTGCAGTGTCGACTGGGGGCAGGCGCAGCTAAACATGCCTTAGTGCTGCTGAAGGTGGCTCTTTTACTTAAAAATGCCCGGGGGGGGTGACAAGTTCCCTTTAAGATGACATATGTAACATGTATAGAAATAGTATAGTAAACATAATAATACTTATTACAACTGAATGTCACAAAAATATGTCCCGACCAAACTTAAAACCAAAAATTTAGCATTATAGTAGAATAGTCCTTTGAAAAAAATCAATAGATAATCTGAAAGAAAGAGTTAGAAGAAAAAGTTTCCTTAATAAAAGTAATACTATGATTTGGGAAGGCTAGATTCCATTGGTCCCATTTCCTGGAATATTTAGCAATGCAATCATTATTGATGGTAAACCTCCATTCCAGGGAACTATGTAAATAAAGTTTGTCCACAATGTCAGAGAATTTTGTCACTTCTGTTTTTTTTCCAACAAAAGGCTAAAAAGTTTTTAACCACTAAAAAAATTTGAATTATGATGAATTTAATCGAAGGGTTAATGTCTTCCAAATCAATAGAAAGGAGTGCCATCTTGGGGTGATAACAAAAAATTTGTGTTAGAAAGAAGGTTCATATGTAATGAAAATTAAACTTGCTTCCATAAGTTTTTAATTTTTGTCGGCTCCAAAATATATGAAGCAAATTGCCAGGGAGTCCACAATTTCTCCAACAAAGAGGGGATTTTCGTGATTTATGTGTGATAGCCTGGTTGGCGTGTAAGCAAAATATTGTATCTACCCCAATATGGTATCCGTGAAAACGTCAGCTCAGTCAGAGCACAAAAAATAAGCCCTAGCACAGCCCCATTTCTTGAAAAACGAATATGTTATGGGTCTTGGAATATAGCAACAAAGGCAAATTTTTAATTTTTTACAACTATCCAAATTTATTTTTCACCACTTAAATAAAATATATGTTGGATATCTGCATAGTCATACGGACCTGGTGAATCATATTGCCAGGTCAGTTTTACCATATAGTGAACATGGTAAAAAAAATAAATAAAAACACTTCTGAATTTTTCACTTTTTTTTCAATTTGATAGCACTTGGAATTTTTCCCCATTTTCCAGTACAATATTTGGGAGAATGAATGATGTCATTCTAAAGTACAACTTACCCTGCAAAAATAAGCCCTCATATGTAACTGCTGCACTGAGTTACAGTGGCCTCCACTTCACCCACACTCCTCGCTCTGGCAACAGACATGGTGGAGGCGTGGGTTTCCTTCTTTCTAATAACTGCTCCTTCAACCCTATCCAACCCCCACCCTCCCTCATCCTCCCTCCTTTGAGGTCCACTCGGTCCGTATCTACTCTCCCTCTAATCTCCAAATGGCCGTCATATTCTGACCACCGGGCTCAGCCACTGCCTTCATTGACCAATTCTCCATCTGGCTTCTTCACTTTCTCTCTGCTGACAGCCCCACCATCATCATGGGTGACTTTAATATCCCTACTGACACCTGCCAGCCAGCAGCCTCCAAACTCCTGTCACTTACTTCATCTTTTGGACTTACTCATGGTCCTCCACAGCCACCCACACAGACGGACATACATTAGACCTCATCTTCACTCACCTCTGCTCCCTATCTAACCTCACAACCTCTCCCATCCCCCTATCTGACCACCACCTACTCACCTTCTCATCCCTGTCCTCTTCACCTGCCCCCTATGTTCAGCCACTGGCACATCCTCGCAGAAACCTCGCACACCTAGACATTCACAGACTCTCAGACTCTCTTCTACCTCTATCCTCCATATCTTCACTCCACGACACAGACAGCGCCACCGCTTTCTATAACACCACCCTCACATCTGCCATAGACTCAGTCGCCCCTCTCACGCACGGCAAACTGCGATGAATCAATAGGCAACCCTGCAACAACAATCTCACCAAAAAACTTTGACAATCATCCAGGGTCGCAGAGCGGCATTGGAAGAAAACACGCCTGCCAGACGACTTCACTGCTTTCAAACAAGCTACACTTGCCTTCAAAATAGCCCTCACCTCTGCTAAACAGACCTATTTCACAAACCTTGTATCTTCATTATCCTACAACCTAAAACAAATGTTCAGCACATTCAACTCTCTCCTCCGCCCACCACTGCCACCTCCAACTCCCCTCATCTCTGCCGAGGACTTTGCCACCTACTTCAAAAATAAGATCGACCAAACAAGGCAAACCTTTACTGTTCCACCACCCCAACCACTCCATATACCAGACCTCTGTCCTTCCCTACTAACCTCCCTCTCCAACATCACTGAAGGAGAGCTTACTCATCTCCTTTTCAAATCACACCTCACCACCTGTGCACTTGACCCCATCCCTTTCCACCTGCTCCCCAACCTCACTAACATGCTCATCCCAGCCCTAACCCATCTCTTCAACCTATCGCTATCTTCTGGTACCTTTCCCTCTGCCTTCAAACATGCCACCATCACACCCATCCTCAAAAAAACAAACCTTGACCCAACCGCTATGCCCAGCTATCGCCCAATATCATTGCTCCCATTTGCTTTCAAACTCCTTGAGCAGCATGTCCACGCTCAACTTTCCTCCCACCTCTCATCTAACTCTCTCCTCGACAACCTCCAATCTGGCTTCCGCCCCACCACTCCACTGAAACTGCCCTGACCAAAATTACTAATGACTTACTCACAGCCAAAGCTAACAGACAGTTATCCATCCTCCTCCTCCTTGACCTGTCCTCTGCCTTTGACACAGTTGACCACTGCCTACTGCTACAGATTCTTTCTTCCCATGGCATCAAAGACCTTGCCCTGTCCTGGATCACCACTTACCTTTCCGACCGCACATTTAGCGTCTCCCACTCCCACTCTACCTCCTCATCCCTCCCTCTCTCTGTTGGAGTCCCTCAAGGCTCTGTCCTGGGGCCCCTACTTTTTTTTATCTATACCCTTGGCCTAGGACAGTGATGGTGAACCTTGGCACTCCAGCTGTTGGAGAACTACAACTCCCAGCATGCCTCAACTGCTGCAGGTTGCAAGGGCATGCTGGGAGTTGTAGTTTTACAACAGCTGGAGTGCCAAGGTTAGCCATCACTGGCCTAGGACAACTCATAAAGTCCCATGGCTTCCAGTACCACCTGTATGCAGACGATACTCAGATCTACCTCTCTGGCCCAGATGTCACCTCTCTGCTGCCCAGAATCCCGGAGTGTCTATCAGCCATAACATTCTTCTTCACCTCTCGCTTCCTAAAACTCAATGTAGACGAAACCGAACTCATCATCTTTCCTCCATCTCACGTATCTTCCCTACCCGATCTATCTATTATGGTAAATGGCATCACGATCTCTCCCGCACCTGAAATCCGCTGCCTCGGAGTAACTCTCATCTCTGCCCTGTTCTTCAAACCACACATTCAAACTCTTGCCACCTCCTGCCGCCTCCAACTTAAAAACATTTCCGGAATCCGTCCCTTCCTCTACTAAAACTCTCGTGCATGCCCTCATCATTTCCCGCCTTGATTACTGCAACACCCTCCTCTGTGGCCTCCCTGTCAACTCTCTTGCACCACTCCAGTCTGTCCATAACTCTGTTGCCCGACTAATCCACCTCTCCCCTCACTACTCCCCTGCTTCTCCCCTCTGCAAATCCCTCCACTAGCTCCCAATTCTCCAACAAATCCAGTTCAAACACTGACCTACAAAGCCATCCACAACCTGTCCCCTCCCTATATCTCTGAACTAATATCCCAATATCTTCCTTCACGCAATCTTCGATCCTCCCAAGACCTCCTTATTCGTTCCTCACACAACCGCCTCCAAGATTTCTCCCGAATATCCCCCATCCTCTGGAATTCCACGCCTCAACATGTACGATTATCCACCACCCTTGGATCCTTCAGACGGAACCTGAAAACTCATCTCTTCAGGAAAGCCTACAGCCTGCAATAACCATTCCGCCTCACCGTCACCACCCGAGCTGCCGCCTTGCCGCCATCACTCGAGCTGCCGCCTCACCACCTCCACCCTAGCTGCCGCCACCTCCAGAGCTGCCGCCTCACCGCCACCAGAGCTGCCGCACCCCCGACCTTCTGTTTCTTCACTATTATCCCGTAGAATGTAAGTCCACAAGGACAGGGTCCTCTCCCCTCTGAACCAGTCTGTCATTGTAAATTTGTTTAATGTAAACGATATCTATAACTTTGTATGTCACCCCTTCTCATGTACAGCACCATGGAATTAATGGTGCTATATAAATAAATAAATAATAATAATAATAATAATAATAAAAAGTGTACAGTGGTATGTAAAAGTTTGGGCACCCCTGGTCAAAATAACTATTATTGTGAGCAGTTAAGCAAGTTGAAGAAGAAATTATCCCTGAAAGGCCTAAAGTTAAAGATGACACATTTTCTTTGTATTTTAGGCAAAAATATATACCATATAAATATTTTCATCTTTTATATTTTAAAAATTACCAAAAGGTAAATGGGCCAATGCAAAAGTTTTAGCACCCTGCATGGTTAGTACCTAGCAGCACCCCCTTTTGCAAGTATTACAGCTGGTAAACGCTGTTTGCAGCCAGACAAGAGTTTTTCAACTTTTGTTTGAGGGATATTCATCTATTCGTCCTTGGAAAATTCTTCCAGTACTGGGAGATTCCTGGGTTGTCCTGTATGGTCTGCTATTTTCAGGTCTAGCCACAGATGTTTCAATGATGTTCAGATGAGGGACTGTGAGGCATGTAAACTTCAGTTGCATCTTTTGATGTAGTCTATTGTGGATTTTGACGTGTGTTTAGGATCATTATCCATTTGTAGAAGATGTCCTCTTTTCACCTTCAGCTTTTTTACAGATGGTGTTATGTTTGCATCAAGAGTTTGTTGAAATTTCATTGAATCCATTCTTCCCTCTGACCGTGAAATGTTTCCCTTGCCAATGGCTGCCACACAACCACAAAGCATGACTGATCCACCCCATGCCTAATGGTTTTCAAGATGTTCTTTTCCTGAAATTCTGTGCCCTTTTTTCTTCACACATATCTTTGATCATTGTGGCCAAACAGTTCTATTTTAACCTCATTGGTCCACAGGACTTGTTTCTAAAATGCATCAGGGTTGTTTAGATATTCTTTTGCATACTTCTGATGCTGAGTTTTATGGTGAGGACGCAGGAGAGGTTTTCTTCTGATGACTCTTCGATGAAAGCCATATTTGTGCAGGTGTCTCTGAACAGTAGAACAATGTACCGCAACTCCAGAGTCTGCTACAGTGCCTCGCGAAGGTATTCAGGTCTGCAAAAGACCTGAGACTGGGACAGAGATTTGTCTTCCAATAAGGCAATGATCCCAAACATAAAGCAAAATCTACAATGGAATGGTTCACAAATAAACGTATCCAGGTGTTAGAATGGCCAAGTCAAAGTCCAGACCTGAATCCAATCGAGAATCTGTGGAAAGAGCTGAAAACTGCTGTTCACAAACGATCTCCATCCAACCTCACTGAGCTCGAGCTGTTTGCCAAGGACGAATGGGCAAGAATTTCAGTCTCTCGATGTACAAAAATGATAGAGACATACCCCAAGTGACTTGCAGCTGTAATTGCAGCTAAAGATGGTGCAACAAAGTATTAAGTTAAAGGGGCCAAATAATATTGCACGCCCCACTTTTCAGTTTTTGGATTTCCACAAAAATTTAAAATAACCAATAAATTTCATTCAACTTCACAATTGTGTCCCACTTGTTGTTGATTCTTCACCAAAAATTTACATTTGGTATCTTTATGTTTGAATCATGATATGTGGGAAAAGGTTGAAAAGTTCCAGGGGGCCGAATACTTTCGCAAGGCACTGTAAATCTTAGTGAAGGTCTTTTGCAGTAAAGCACGGGTTCTGATTTGCCTCTCTATCAATCTTAGGAGTAGCTCTCACTGAAATTTGCTTGGTCTTCCAGACCTTATCTTGACCTCCACTATTCCTGTTAACTGCTTTTTTTTAATTATATTTTGAACTGAGGAAAGAGCTTGAAAACACTTTGCTATCTTCTTATAGCCTTCTCCTAGTTTGTGGGCCTCCACCATTTTCATTTTCAGAGTGCTAGGCAACTGCTTAGAAGAACCCAAGTCTGCTGTTTTTTGGCACACGGGTAGATGAGGCTGGGTTGTAATAAAGATGGGATTTTGCATTACCTGCCTTTTCCTAATGATGATAGTGAGCAATCCATAACCCTAACAGGATAATTAAGGTCTGAAACCTTGGTTGTAGTTATCTCATCGTCATCACACAAATCTCCAAGGGTGTCAAAAACGTTTGCATTGGCTCATTTTCCTTTTTTAAACCAATAAACCAATAAAATGTGAGTTGGCTTTATTAAGTATTCATCAAAAATATTAATAATACACTAGGTAAGGCCATGAAGAAGAATCATAAGACATCTGAAACACATTGCATTTGTATACCAAGTGTCTTGTTCATATTTTTGTGAAATACTAAAGCCATCTCGCATTTTATGGGATTGTAGGAGCTGAATGTTCTTGATCACTCTGCACTACAATGAAAAAATTTACAAGGATTTATCATAACATTTTCACCTAAGAATACAAAAGTCAGTATTTCAGCTCATAAAAAATAATAATGCTAATAAAGCTGTTTCATGTTTTAGCAAGTAAAGCATACAAAGCCAAATATGTTGTATCTATGTTAAGATGTTCCCCAATCACTAGTAGCCCAGTGATACAAAGTAGAGGATCTTTACGTTTGGATACATAATAAAGTATCATTACTAAGTAAAATAAAATCAGCAAAAAAACACTAATGTCTTAAAAAAATAACAGTATGATTAATTTATGGCATTTCTATATTTCATTGCCTTATGATGGTGTTAGTTGTCATTCTGGATTCTTTAAGGGTTTTTCTGGGAGGGAAGAAAGAAAAGAAAGAAAAGAAATGTCCTCATAAATAAATTCAAAAATTCGATTTAATTAAAAAATTAAGCTCATTTTGTCTAGGGAGGAAATCAATGTTACACATCAAAATGACAGAACCATGTTAACAGTACAGGTGACTGTGAGCATGTGTAGTAGAAGGCTCCACTGCAGTGACCTAGAGATAACCCATCTCCATTATCTGATGATAATGTCAACTTTTCAACCAAGTCAAAGCAGTCACTCAAAATTAGGAAAGACAGAGTGGACAGCAGTGTGAGCAGCTACTTACCTCAGCACCCTGTTAGCTCCAGTATTAGGTCAGATAGACATGGTGGACAGCAGTGTGAGCAGCCTCTCCTTACATCAGCACTCCTGGTATCTTCAGTATTAGATCAGACAGACAGGGTGGACAGAAGTGAGCAGCCTATTCTTACCTCAGCACTCCTGGTATCTCTAGTATTACATCAGATAGACAGGGTGGACAGCAGTGTGAGCTGCCTCTTCTTACCTCAGCACTCCTGGTATCTCTAGTATTAGATCAAAAGACAAAAAAAAGACATAAAATGGAGGCAGCACACAAGTCTAAAAAGGCTCACATTCCTGGGCCGAAACGTTGCCACTTTGGACTATTAAATAGCACGTTTTTCACCTTAAGGCTATGTGCACACGTTACGGATTTTTCGGTTTTTTTTCACGTTTTTTCACAACAAAAACGCTTAAAAAACGCATGAATGAAGCATCCTATTATTTAGAGTGAATTCCGCAATTTCTGTGGAAAAAAACGCATTGCGGAAAAAAAGCAGCATGTTCATTAATTTCGCAGTAAATTTGCGGAATTTCCGCTATATTATTGACCCTGGGATGTTCAGGAAAAAAGCGAGGAAAATCTGCACAAAAGTGCGTACAAAACGCGAAAAAAATGCAAGTGAATTTTCTGGCAAAAAGTCCGGTTTTGCTCAGGAAATTTCTGCAAACTTTCTGCAATGTGTGCACATAGCCTTAAACTGGTGTGCTGTCTCCATTTTTTGTCTTTTATACTGAGGTTTGGTTATTGCCTTGGAGGCACTGCATCCAGGTACGCTGTCTGCCTGCTGCTGCTTTTTCGCTCTTTTTTTCTTGTTTAGTATTAGATCAGATAGACAGGATGGACAGCAGTGTGAGCAGCCTATTCTTACCTCAGCACCCCTGGTATCTTCAGTATTTGATCTGATAGATGGTGTAGACAGCAATGTAAGCAGGCTCTTCTTACCTTAGTACCCCTAGTATCTCTAGTATTAGATTAGATAGACAGGGTAGACAGCAGTGTGAGCAGCCTCTTCTTAAATCCACATTGTACCTCCAGTATTAGATCAGAAAGACAGGGTGGACACTGGTTTCAGCCTCTTCTGACCTCAGTACCCTTGACATCTCCAGTATTAGATCACAAAGACAGGAACGACAGCAGTGTGAGCAGCCTCCTCTTACTTCAGAACTCCTAGTACATCCAGTATTAGGTCAGAAAGACAGGATGGATACTGATTTCAGCCTCTTCTTACCTCAGTACCCTTGATATCTCCAGTATTAAATCACGAAGACAGGAAGGACAGCAGTGTGAGCAGCCTCTTCCTACCTCATCACTCTTGGTCTTGATCAGATAGACATGTTAGACATATCAGTGTGAGCAGCCTCTTGTTATCACAGTATCATTGGTATCTCCAGAATTAAATTTCGAAGAAATGGTGGACAGGGGCCTAAAAAAAAAAAAGTAAAAAAAATGTTAAAAAATATTCAAAAACCTTAAAAATTTGAATCTCTCTTTTCCCGCCAGGTAAAAATTGACATGAAACAATAAGCATATTAAGTACTGCCAAAATTAAAATCTATCAAAGTTCAAGATAAATTAACTTGTTTGATAAATGAAAATTCCAAGGAAACAACTTTATGCACGTCCAAGATAAACTTTTAAAATATAATACATTTTAATAAAGACATAACATAAAAGCAAGATAAAAAGTAAGAGAGAGGTATACCACTGGTACAGACAAAAAGGGTCTGGGGACCCCTGGACGAAGCATTTCTGTCATGTGTGCATTGCCACGAAGAGATCTTCGCGGTTGCACATTTTGACTTCTCACAGCTGAGCTGCTGTTTCTTTGTGTTTGGCAGCTAGGGAGTTAATTCTGTCTGTGCTCGGTGCTGGGACTGGTGCAGTTTCTCCCGGCTGCAATTGATTATTTGTTGATTGGTTTCCTTTAAATTCCTGGTTGTCTGCTTGGGGAGTTGCCAGTGAAACCTTCATGCAGACCACAGATAGGGAATGAATCTGTATAGACTTTAGTTGTGAGCTCCTTAGTTGTTCTAAGCTCAACTTGGTTAGAGTTTATTTCCCAGACCATTTATGTTCCTTTGGTGTTTGAGTGTGTATGCAAGCGAGTGTTATCCTGTCTGTCTTATATGTCTAATCTGTGTATTTAGCTGAGATCAGCCCATATCCCTTTGGTGGTAGTCAGGATCCTTCTTAGGACTGATTACAGGGTTCAGGGTCTGATAGGAGACAGGGTTAGGTTGGAGACTTGGACCTCTGAACCATTATCAGTACCTCCAAGGTGAGGGATTAGTTAGGACCCCAGTTTAGGGTCAGGTTAGATCCCGGTCCACCTCTTTCCTGTTTCAGCTCATCAAGTCCTCAAGATTAACCCTGAGTTCAGCAGATATCGTGTCAGGTAAATCTATTCTATACTTACATGCTGATGTTGCTATACTAGTTGTTGTATAGAGTGTTGTTCCTGTATTAATAGTTTACTGACATTGTATACATATCATTAGACAGCGTGACATTTTCACTGGCCATAAAAATTATCTCCAGTTACCATGGATCCAGTAGCCCAGCTGGCTCTGCAGTTGCAGGGATTATCCATGGAGCTGACGGACATTAAGTCCAAAGTTTTGTCTCCCCTGGAGCAAACCAGAGTTGAACCTAAAGTAGCTCTCCCTGACAGGTTCACTGGTGGGCGAGACAAATTTTTCACCTTCCGGGAGGCATGTAAATTGTATTTTCGGCTTCGGCCTCGATCATCAGGGAGTGAGGAGCAGAGAGTGGGAATTGTTATCTCACTTCTGCAAGGGGACCCTCAATCCTGGGCATTTTCCCTTCCTCCGGGATCCCCGCTCTACTGTCTGTAGATCAATTTTTTACTGCCCTGGGATTGGTATATGATGACCCAGATCGGGTCTCTCTTGCTGAGACAAAATTACGTAAGATACAGCAGGGAGATCGTCCGGCAGAGGAATTTGCTTCTGAGTTTCGTAGATGGGCCACAGATACTCAGTGTAATGACCCAGCTCTTAGGAGCCAGTTTTGTCATGGGCTTTCTGATAAATTAAAAGACGTTTTGGCTCAGTATGAGTCTCCTCCTTCTCTGAGGCTGCTATGGCCTTAGCTATCCGTACTGATAGACGGCTTCGGGAGAGGGGTGAGGTAACCCCACTCCCTGTTGTTTCTCCACCTACCACTAAAGTCCCTTATGTTGAGGTTCCCCTTGTCTGTTCGGATGAGCCTATGCAGTTGGGGGGGACATCATTTCGTAGGAGGGGATTGGCGGTACGCCGCAGGACTAGAAGATTTTTTTCTGCGGGAAAGAGGGACATTTTGTTGGAGAATGTCCATCCCGTGCCTTGTTGAGCCAAAAGTCGCCGGAAAACTGTTAATCCCAGGTTGTGTGGTGGACGACAACCTGGGAGTATGTATTTCATCCGCCAGTTCTTCTCAGTTCCTTGTACCAGTGGAGGTGGTAGTTGGTACGAGAGTGGAGAGATTGTCTGTTCTTCTTGATAGTGGGTCCGGGGCTAATCTGGTTGACGCTCAGTTTGCTCAGGCTCAAGGTATGCATCTGAGTGTATTGGTCAAACCGATCCCTTATTCTCCATTGACGCCAGGCCTCTCGGCCAAGGTAGCTTTGTTCATGAGGTTCATAACATTGACCTTCGGGTAGGGGCAATACAAAGGAACAATTATCTTGTTATGTGTTGGAGGGTCTACCTACTCCCATTGTGTTGGGACTTCCTTGGTTAGTTAAACATAACCCTGTGATTAATTGGCAGTCCAGAGAAATAAGCCAATGGGGTGAGTTTTGCAAAAGCAACTGCATGAACACAGTCATCAGTGCGGTCGTGCCTAGTACATTGCCTCCTTTTTTGGAGGATTTTGGGGATGTTTTCTCTGAGGAGGGGTGTCAGGAGTTGCCTCCTCATCGCGTGTATGACTGCTCTATTAATCTCCTTCCTGATGCTAAGTTGCCTAAAGCTAGGTTGTATAATCTTTCTGGTCCTGAGAGGCAGGCTATGAAAGATTATATTTCTGAAAGTCTGGCCAAAGGGCATATTAGACCTTCATCTTCCCCAGTAGCCGCGGGGTTCTTCTTTGTGAAGAAGAAAGATGGAGGCCTACGCCCTTGCTTGGATTTCCGCGAACTTAATCGGATTACTGTTCGAGATCCGTATCCACTCCCTCTTATTCCTGATCTCTTCAATCAAATTGTTGGCGCCAAATGGTTTTCTAAATTGGATCTCAGGGGGGCGTATAATCTGATTAGGATAAAAGAGGGGGATGAGTGGAAAACAGCGTTTAACACGCCGGAGGGACATTATGAGAACCTAGTCATGCCTTTTGGTCTGACTACTGCACCAGCAGTATTCCAACATTTTGTTAATGACATTTTTCGTCACCTTGTGGGGCTGTTTGTGGTTGTATATTTGGACGACATTTTAATTTACTCGCCAGATCTTGTGTCTCATCAGGAGCATGTGAGACAGGTGTTGCAGATCTTGCGAGACAATAAACTATACGCCAAACTGGAGAAGTGTGTATTTGCCGTACAGGAACTTCAGTTTTTGGGTTTTTTGGTGTCAGCCTCCGGTTTCCGTATGGACCCTAAAAAAGGTGAGAGCAGTGCTTGAATGGGATCAGCCAGGGGATCTTAAGGCTCTGCAGCGTTTTTTGGGGTTTGCTAACTACTACCGGAAATTTATTTGTAATTTCTCATCTGTCGTCAAACCTCTCACTGACATGACAAGAAAAGGGACGGATTTTTCTAAATGGTCGGACAAAGCTTGCCAAGCCTTTTCCTCTTTGAAGAAATGTTTTGCTTCGGCACCCGTTCTCATCCAACCAGATGCATCTCAGCCGTTCATTGTGGAGGTGGATGCGTCTGACGTAGGGGTGGGTGCTATATTGTCCCAGAGTCCGTCCCCTGGTAAATGGCATCCGTGCGCTTTCTTTTCTAAGAAATTGTCGTCCGCCGAAAGGAATTATGATATCGGCAATAGGGAACTTTTGGCCATTAAGTTAGCTTTTGAAGAATGGCGTCACTTTTTGGAGGGGGCAGTCCACCCGGTTACCGTTATTACTGATCACAAGAACCTGTTGTATTTGGAATCCGCTAAGCGTCTGAATTCCAGACAAGCTCGATGGTCGTTGTTTTTTACCAGGTTTAATTTTGTCGTCACTTATCGCCCGGGGTCTAAGAATGTAAAGGCTGATGCCTTGTCTCGCAGTTTCCCAGGGGCCGGGAAAACGGATGACCCGTGTCCTATCCTTCAGGAGGGGGTGGTAGTGTCGGCTGTATTTTCTGAGCTTGAGGAGGAGGTGTTAGAGGCTCAGGGGACGCCCCTGCAGGACCTCCAGGGAGACTGTTTGTCCCAAATCTGTTGAGACAAAAGGTTATTGAGGCACATCATAATTCTGCTCTAGCAGGACATCCAGGGAGTAAGGCTACTTTAGATCTCCTTTCTCGCCGGTTTTGGTGGCCTAATGCTAATAAAGATGTTATAACTTTTGTCGCGTCATGTGGGGTGTGTGCTCGCTCTAAAACCCCTCATACCCGTCCGTCTGGGACCCTTTTACCCTTGAAACTTCCGGAGCGTCCATGGACTCATTTATCTATGGACTTCATTACGGACCTTCCTCGGTCGTCAGGGAATACTGTCATACTGGTGGTTGTTGACAGGTTCAGTAAGATGGCACATTTCGTTGCTCTTCCTGCACTCCCTAATGCTAAAACTCTGGCGCAGGTGTTCATTAGGGAGATCGTTAGACTTCATGGGTTGCCTTCTGATGTGGTGTCAGATAGGGGGTCTCAGTTTGTGTCCAAATTTTGGAGGGCATTTTGTTTACGTCGGGGGATGCAATTGTCATTTTCCTCGGCTTTTCATCCGCAGACCAATGGTCAGACAGAGCGTCTGAATCAGAGCTTAGAGACATATCTCCGGTGTTTTGTCTCAGAGAACCAAGAGGACTGGTCTTCTTTCTTGCCTCTGGCAGAGTTCGCTCTTAACAACAGGCGGAGCGAGTCCACTGGTAAGTCCCCGTTTTTTGGGGCATATGGTTTCCATCCCCAGTTTTGTACTTTCAATGGGGGGGGGCCCTTCTGGGGTTCCTGAGGAGGAGCGTTTCTCGTCGTCACTTGCTTCTGTGTGGAGAGGTGTATTGAATAATCTGAGTGCGATGGGGAACCGTTACAAACGTATGGCTGATAGGAGGAGAGTTTCTGGTCCAGATCTGAATGTGAACGATCTGGTATGGTTGTCTACCAGGAATATAAAACTTAAAGTGCCCTCCTTGAAACTGGGTCCCAGATTCATCGGGCCGTACAGGATCAGTTCCATAATTAATCCTGTGGCATTTCGTCTGGACCTCCCTCCTACGTTTAAAATTCATAATGTGTTCCACAAGTCATTACTTAAAAGGTATGTGGCACCAGTCATACCGTCACCTCTACCTCCTCCTCCTGTGTTGGTCAATGGTAACTTGGAATTTCAAGTATCAAAGATCATAGACTCACGTCTGAATCGCCGGTCCCTTCAGTACTTGGTGCATTGGAAGGGGTATGGTCCAGAGGAGAGGACGTGGGTCCCTGCGTCTGATGTTAACGCAGATCGTTTGGTTTGGACCTTCCACAGAACTCACCTGGGCAGGCCTGGCCCTGAGGGTCCGGAGGCCCCTCGTAGAAGGGGGGGTACTGTCATGTGTGCATTGCCACGAAGATCGTCGCGGTTGCACATTTTGACTTCTTACAGCTGAGCTGCTGTTTCTTTGTGTTTGGCAGCTAGGGAGTTAATTCTGTCTGTGCTCGGTGCTGGGACTGGGTGCAGTTTCTCCCGGCTGCAATTGATTATTTGTTGATTGGTTTCCTTTAAATTCCTGGTTGTCTGCTTGGGGAGTTGCCAGTGAAACCTTCATGCAGACCACAGATAGGAATGAATCTGTATAGACTTTAGTTGTGAGCTCCTTAGTTGTTCTAAGCTCAACTTGGTTAGAGTTTATTTCCCAGACCATTTATGTTCCTTTGGTGTTTGAGTGTGTATGCAAGCGAGTGTTATCCTGTCTGTCTTATATGTCTAATCTGTGTATTTAGCTGAGATCAGCCCATATCCCTTTGGTGGTAGTCAGGATCCTTCTTAGGACTGATTACAGGGTTCAGGGTCTGATAGGAGACAGGGTTAGGTTGGAGACTTGGACCTCTGAAGCATTATCAGTACCTCCAAGGTGAGGGATTAGTTAGGACCCCAGTTTAGGGTCAGGTTAGATCCCGGTCCACCTCTTTCCTGTTTCAGCTCATCAAGTCCTCAAGATTAACCCTGAGTTCAGCAGATATCGTGTCAGGTAAATCTATTCTATACTTACATGCTGATGTTGCTATACTAGTTGTTGTATAGAGTGTTGTTCCTGTATTAATAGTTTACTGACATTGTATACATATCATTAGACAGCGTGACATTTTCAGAGCGAAACGCTCATTGGATATGGTGGGTCCCCGGTTACTTATCTTAAGGTAATTAGACCTATCCTTGCTCACTGATAGGTGCTTGGTTGAGTCACACTTCCAAACATCGGAGTCTATTTATACTTCTATATTACTTTCACTGTTGCAAGTCTGCCTCTTATAATCCTTCCTAATGTACAGGATGGGCCATGTATATGGATACACCTAAATAAAATGGGAATGGTTGGTGATATCAACTTCCTGTTTGTAGCACATTAGAATATGGGAGGGGGAAAACTTTTCCAGATGGGTGGTGACTATGGTGGCCATTTTGAAGTCGGCCATTTTGGATCCTGCTTTATTTTTTCCAATGGGAAGAGGGTCAAGTGACACATCAAAGTTATTGAGAATTTCACATGAAAAACAATGGTGTGCTTAACTTTAGCATAATTTTATTCTTTCATGAGTTTTCAATTTTTTTTCACCACTTATTAAAACGCTGAGTGTGATTTTAGAGTAAATCAGGTAGGGCCTATATCTATCAGACATTTATGGCGGTATCCATCAATGCTAAAAATACCATTCAAAGGCTTCATACATATGTCAGAGCTGGATGGCGAATGACAAAAAAGGCCTCTATATAAATGTAAAGAATTTTACATATTATATGTGTTTTAGTTGTATCATTGACCAACATGGGTATCATTATTTTCCCTTTTTATTCTTTATTTCAGTAGATAGTCCATTTCTGGTAAAAGGTAGAGTTATACATTTCCGAAATCATCTATTTAGCTCTTTTGTACTATTTATTTTTTATTAGTACTACGATAAAATATACATATTTTTTATTGCAGTCTATAGAATAAATTCTTCGATCTGCGATTGAAATGTGATGATATTGAATCATCTCTTTGCATTATTTTTCTAATTTGTAAATTTTAATAAACAACGTTTTTCCGAATGTCTGTCCTAAAGCAAGAAATGTGCCACCTAAATTAAATAATTGGTAAGTATACAAGCTTAATGGATGTAATTCCTAAAAATAGTTTAAAGATCTAAGAATGTAATTGAGGATAGGTGTCAGAAAGTATTTCACAAATAAACAGAACATGGTTAACTATAGAGTTTAAACACGCACAAAGTCCAAATTAGCCTTGTAACAACATACTTTTTGCTTAGATAGCCTTCAGCTAAATCATGGACCTGCCAGATGAATGAAAGGGTTCCCAAAAGACGAAAGCTTACAGGGTAATTTAATATGCCATAGCAAATGAAATATAAGAGACTGCTTATTGGTCTGCGTTCAGAAGAGAGGATGTATAGCCATTTTCTCCTCTAAATGATACATAATGCTTGAAGTAACACTTGAGACAAGTGAAACCTGTTTTATGATTCACAAGAAGTCAAATGAATGAATCAAGGCTTAGACAGAGCTGTTCAACACATGGAAAAATCCCACTGGACCCTTTAAAAATAAACATATGTTTCCCTAATGACATCATATTCCCATTATCTGTATCATGCAGTAGTTTGCAATATTTTTTAAAATAAGTCAAAAGGGAACAGAGGCAATATATGAAATTTACATTATATTTCTGGTTGCTGGACAATGTCTTTATTGCTGTTAATTTATCAGCAAGAAACGGATTAGGCTAGAAAGGAACTAAAATGTATTACCATAATTTGTAATTACTTGGTATAATTTGGTACATTTTTCTACATATGTTCTTTTTAGAAAAGTGAACAGATTTAAATAGTTTTATAAAATGTAATGTTTCATTTAGCTATTATTCTATTCTTTTGCAGCACCACTATATTCTGCATAGTCTTACCTACATTATCATTGGTATCCTCATTGGGGTTCATTAAATTCCCTATCAATATGACTTTGGAGTGTGGGAGGAAACCCACGCAAACAAACTCTTTGCTGATGTTGTCCGTGGTATGATTTGAACCCAGAACCCCAGCACTGCAAGGCAACAGTACTAACCACTGAGCCTTCCAAAGATCACAGTAAGTCTCAGCTCACACTTATCCTGTGCTCTACGCTGAGCGCTTACACCAGGGTTTCCGTGTAAATCTATGAAATATGTGATTTAGACGGAAGATTCCCTATAATAAAGCAGATGGAGACAATGTGGATGCCATTTGGCCTCTAATCTGGTGGTGTCCATCTTTTTAGGCATGCACAAAAGCGTGGTTAACCACAGCTTTGTGTACTTCTGAAAAAAAGGACACCACTGAACAGAGGCCAAATGGAATGCAGAGTATCGCTATTGCCACATTATAGTGAATGGATCCCTCAGGTGTTTCATCAAAATCATGTCATGCGGAGATTTAGATGAAAACTCTAGAGAGCAAGTTAAATGTTTGGCAAAATGTTCCCAATAAAAGCTTCAACGCAATCCACAAAAAAGTCCCCACTCAGGTCCATCTTCTATCAATGGAAATATAGGGGGCTTCCACGTTACTGGTAGCACAAAGGCTTTGGAAAAGTGCTGTGACTGTTTGCCCATCAAAAAGAAATCCATAGAATTTTGCACTCCCAAATCCTAATGTCCCTTTCCTTTCTGAACCCCACAGTTAGCATCCACATGTTAGCATATCTGTATCATTGAGAGCCTGCTTAATTTATGGGGTGCATGTTTCGAGTACGAGTAGAAGTAGCTGGACACAATGTATGGGCATGACAATGTATTGGGCACTACAATGTACAGGCACCAGAATGGCAGATTTTCAATTTTCACTCAGTAACATCCATTGCTACTTGTTTCTGGTAAAACACCCATGGAGTCAAAATTGTCACTACATCTGTAGGTAAATTCCCAGAGTGATGTAATTTCTTAAATGTAGTCACTTGAGGGTGAGATTCTGCACTTCTAACACTTAGGGGCTCTGTACATGGAGTCCGCAAACTACTCTATGAAAATTTGTTCTCCAAGAGTAAAATAGCTCCACTTCCCTTCCGAGTCTCGCCATTTACTCGCCATGTGTGGTTTTACTGTACATTCACGTTTGAGGTATTGCCACGTTCAGCAGAAATTGTGCGACAACATTTGGTGCCATTTTGCCCCATTTCTTCATGTGAAAATGTGAAATCTGTAACTCAAACAAAAATTTGTGGTAAAAATGTAATAATTTTTTCTTTACACCGATGGTATAAAATTCTGTGACATACCCATTGTGTCAATATAATCACTAGATGAATTCATTGGGAGATGTAGTTTATAAAATGAGGTCATTTATAGGTGGTTCTGCTGACCTGGCACGTCAGGCGCTCTGACAATTTGTCATGGTACCTGCAAACCATAACAACAAAATCTGCACTATAGTATGGCGCTCCTTTCCTTCAGAGCTTTGCACTGTGCCTGAAAAGTATTTCCTGATTACATATAGGGTAATGGCACCCTCAACAAACTGATTTTTTCCTATCTGCCCTTATTAAAATTAAGAACTTGGGGCTAAAGCAACATTTTAGTGGTAAAATGTAATTATTCTTTCTTCATCACCTGATGGTATAAAATTCTATGAGGCTCAGGTGTCAATATGCTATCTGCACCCCTAGATGAATTCATTGAGGGATGTAGTTTGTAAAGTGGGGTCACTTACAGAGGGTTCTGCTATTCTGTACAATGTGATATGACATCCTCAAACCATTCCAGCACCTTCTCTTCTGAGTTTTTCACTGTGACACAAAAGTAGTTTTGACCACATATGGGATATTGCTATGCTCAGGAGAAATTTGCTTAAATTTTAATGCTCATTTTCTGGTATTTTCTGTTTTGAAAATTACAAACTTTGTGCCAAAACAAAATTTTAGTGGAAAAAGTTGTAATTTTCCATTTACTCAGCCCAATGTTATACAATTCTGTGACTCACCTGAGGTTTAAAAATGCTCTTTACTCACCTAGATGAATTTCTCGAGAGGTGCAGTTTTCAAAATGCTCATTTGTGTGGTTTCTACTGTTCAGGCACATCAGGTGCTCTGCAAACACAACAATTCGTCTGCTATCTATTCTAGCCAATTTTGAGTTCCAAAATTCAAATGCTGCTTCTTACCTTCTGAGACCTGTCATGGGCCCTAACATTAGTCTTCAAGCACATAGCGTGTGTCAGCATACTCAGGGGAAATTGCACAACAAATTGTATCATCCATTTTCTTCTGTTACCCTTGCGAAAATGCAAAATTTGAGGCTAAAGCAACATTTTTGTGGAACAAGATAACATTTTCATTTTTCCCTACAAATTGCTTTAATTCCCGTGAAGCACCTGAAGGGTAATAAACTTATTGCATGTGGGTTGGAGCACTTTAAGGGGTGCGGTTTTTACAATTGTGTCACTTTTGGGTATTTTGGGTATTTTCTGTCACATAGGCCCTCAAAGCCACTTTGAATAGGATGTGTTCATTAAAAATATTGGTTTTGTAAATTTTGTTGAAAAAAACAAGAAATTGCTTATCAACTTTAGTTTTAACCCCTCTAACTTCCTGACAAAAAATTATGATTAAAAAATGATGCTGATGTAATGATAACATGTGATAAATTATATTTATTAACTAATTTGTGTGCTATAACTATTTGGTTTAGGGGCATAAAAATGTAAAGTTTGAAAATTGCTGGTCAGGACTCAGGAAGCTAAAAACAGGCTGGGAGGTGAAGGATTTAAAGAAAATGTGTCATTATTAAATGGATTGTTGCATAAACCAGGTATTTGTGTTAATGTTTTACATTTTTTAAAATTACCGTATCACTTTTTTGTACTGAAAAAACAAATATAAATTTTGCAAATTTTATCTTATGCTAAGATTTCCTGTTTGTTGCACAGAAAACTTTTCAGAAGTGCCATTATCATCAGAGACAAGATTGCAGTTAAATGTAACACATGCAAATTTAGGAGATTACACAGGATCCACCATTCATATTAGTTGATGTCCCAGTTCATTGACTTCACAATCTCCTTATGACATATAACTTTTACATTTTAAATTTTACCCAAAATCAGAAAAAAAACTAGGGAGTAAAAGTGCAAACTATGATTATATCAGTATTTTCTTCAAATTAGAATACATGTACTTCGGGAATAAGGGGTTTAACCCCTTAACCCCAGGAGCTTTTCTTTTCGGTTTTGCGTTTTCGTTTTTTGCTCCCTTTCTTCTCAGAGCCATAACTTTTTTATTTTTCTGTCAATATGGCCGTGTGAGGGCTTATTTTTTGTTGTACTTTTGAATGACACCATTGGTTTTACCATGTCGTGTACTCAAAAATGGGAAAAAAATTCCAAGTCTGGTGAAATTGCAAAAAAAGTGCAATCCCACACTTGTTTTTTGTTTGACTTTTTTGCTACATTCACTAAATGCTAGAACTGAGCTGCCATTATGATTCTCCAGGTCATTACGAGTTCATAGACACCAAACATGTCTAGGTTCTTTTTTATCTAAGTGGTAAAAAAAAAAAAAATTGCGCCATATTCCGATACCCGTAGCGTCTCCATTTTTCGTGATCTGGGGTTGGTGAGGGCTTATTTTTTGTGTGCCGAGTTGACGTTTTTAAGGATACTATTTATGTGCAGATATGATCTTTTGATCGCCCGTTATTGCATTTTAATGCAATGTTGTGGCGACCGAAAAACCGTAATTCTGGCATTTTGATTTTTTTTCCCGCTACACCGTTTAGCGATCAGGTTAATCCTTTTTTTTATTGGTAGATCGGGCGATTCTGAACACGGTGATACCAAATATGTGTATGTGTTTTTTTTATTATTATTTTATTTTGAATGGGGCAAAAGGGGGGTGATTTAAACTTTTATATATTTTTTATTATTTCAGATTTTTTAAAACATTTTTCCTAATTTTGGCATGCTTCAATAGTCTCCATGGGAGGCTAGAAGCATCCACAACTCTATCAGCTCTGCTACATATAGGCGATGAACAGATCGCCTATATGTAGCAGAATTACAGGATTGCTAGAGCGCCGACCACCGGGTGCATCGCTGACCCCCGATCACATGACGGGGGTCGGCAATGTGCTCACTTCCGGCCACGCGGCCAGAAGCTCAAGTTAAAGCCCACTATCAGCATTTGACAGCGGGGTTTAACTAGTTAATATACGCGGGCGGATCGTGATTCCGCTCACGCCTATTGCGGGCACATGTCAGCTGTTGAAAACAGCTGACATGTCGCGGCTTTTAGGTGTGCTCACCGCTGGAGCCCACCTCAAAGCGGGGGATACCAACCGCTGACGTAATAGTGCGTCAGCGGTCCTTAAGGGGTTAACATAAGACTAGTGAAAAGAAATCAGGGAGTGCTAATAGTTCTGTCATGTCCCACGACTTGGGAATCATACAGTGTTGTATTATGATTGTATTGTTTCTGTTACATTACTATGCAATTAAGTTTGACTTTTAGAAGTTTGTCCATTTCTCTCCCTGTAGGCCATTTCTGATGTAAGTAAACCCTCCCTTCTTCCTCAGTTAGTGTATGTCAGCCATCTTGCTTTTACTAATGTGCATAATACAAGAATTTAGCTTGTAAATAGACTTTTCCTGGAATCTACATAAGTGCCTTTGCAGTTGAGTTAAAGATCTTCGTCTGAGTATTGGCTCAATACAATACTAACATCCATAGAAATGCTGTGTCAAGAGCACCATACTTTCAGCCAAATTATGGAGTTAGAATACGGTCACCAAGAGGTGATCCAAAATACTTGCCAGACATCGGCAACGCACCCTAAGCCACTGAAGCCACTAACATTTTTCAGAAAGTACTTTAGGTTTACAGTAGGTTAGAACATTACAACTTGTATTTTGCAGGAAATGTTGTGATAACTTGTTACAGTACTATTTTTGCTTTTGTTAGTATTTTGAATGCTGTGTCCTAAAAAATGTATGCTATTAGTCACATGCATAAATGGTCATGTTTCTGAAAAGGGGTTATGTGTGGGTCGTTTCTTAAATCATAAGCGGCCAATTAACTAGAAATAAAAAATCTAATTTATGCTCTATTTAAAATTTTGATCCAGATTCAAAAGTCTAGAGGCACTCACCACTTAATGAATCCAGTGCAATGTTGTCAGTGGTGTGCGTCTCAATCCACCTCAAAATTAATGTTGCTCAGCTTGGAGACCAGAGTATCATTTCTGGTGTAAGAAAAACTCCAATTTCCATGAATTTGATGGGCAGGTGGAACTATGCACCAAGACGCCCCAGCTCCTCTCAGCTCTGCGCATTTTGTTCGAGCTGGCGCAAAAACACCAAAAGTTGCAAAATTTTGGCACAACCCATTTTGCGCACAAATATTTGTGACTATTAAAAGTGTTTTAGGATAAATTTATGGCATAAATACTTATATATCTGCTCCTATGTTTTATTAATCTACAGTTTATAATGAAAACTGTAGGTGAGGGATTGATATAGTAGTGCAGGATTGTTATAAGTTGTACATTTTTCTAAAGAGATGGGTTTTCAAGTTACTTTTTAAAGCTTTAATAGTGGAAGATGGTCTAAAACTTGTTGCTTCCATACATTAGAGTAAAGAGAATGATATGGAGAAATCTTGGAGACAGTTGTCTGATTAGCAGACAAGAGGAGAGCCAAGTAGGAGGTCTTAAGGATAGGTATTGGGTGAACTGGTCGGAGATGTATTAATGGGACAGGCAGGGTCGATTCTAAAATTGAATCCTCCCTCACCCACTGTTTTTTTTTTTAAATCAAAATAAAAGTAGAATCTAAAATGAATTACTAGCCTTAAATATTATCACATCCCCATTATTTAAAGTGCAAGTGACATATTTTGGGTAGTAGTTCATCTGATCTACACCCTCAAAAAAGTAACTGGCATTTGAAATTAAGGAAAATATTATTTTTCACTTGAAGTTCTCATATGCTCTGCAATTTTGGAATTTTAATTGGATATCCAGATGAGCCCTAAAGGTATATGGTCTTCATACCTTGATACTAATGATACAGAGGAGGAGTAAGCACCTATTCTGAGATATTCAAGTTTCATACAATTGGACAGAGCATGCTGTTAGCTAATAAAAGAATAAAAAATTATGGAAATCTAGAAAACAAATCACACTTTAAAGGAATGGTTTGCACCCAATTTTTCAGTGGCAGATGTTACAAAAGGAGCAAATAAAAATCCAGTTATATAAGGCCCAATAGATGAGGCAATAATTGGTGATTGAGTGATAGCAAGAACGATGTTCCCAATTTTTGGCCCATACAAATATGTTGATGATCTGATCACTCGATGAACAACAAAGCATTTCAGTGTTTAGGTAGGTTATGTCAGCATAATCTGTATTGACATGGGACGATGTGCTTGTGATAACATGATGGTACAGAATGATCATATTAATGATATGTTGCCATCTGTTTGTATGACCAGGCCAATAAATGAGCCAAAATTGGTCAAGTGAATGGTGAGACAGCTTCTCTGACTGTATTCATTATTTTTCTCTTTTCTCATCCACAAGACAATCATGAAGACTTCTCCAGTTACATGTATTTTTTTTATTTGTTGAGTTTTGCTCTTTATGCTTTTCTATCCCCAATAGTAGCACAAACTCCCTATCCTGTAGTCACTCCCAAAACTATGCCAGTGTCCGAATCCCAATCAGCCTCATTACTCTGGTGGGTATGGTCTTAGGAAAGCGTAATGAATAGAGATGTGCAAGCACTAAAATGTCCTGATGCTCGTTACTCGAACCAAGCAATTTCTAATACTTGGATGCTCATTTCGAGTAACAAGTATAATGGGAGTCAATGGGAAATACGAGAATTTTTTTGGCAGACACCTACAAGAAGGACTGGGGGGCAGTGAAAATGTTGAAGGAAAAAGTGCTGAATGGAAGGAGAACAGCATTGGGAAGACCCCAAGAAGCATCTCTGACTCCCAGATCACTGCTGAGAACAATGCTGTCACACTTTTACTCCACTTCAACCCCTTAACCCCCAAGGGTGGTTTGCATGTTAATGACCGGGCCAATTTTAACAATTCTAAACCACTGTCTCTTTATGAGGTTATAACTCTGGAACTCTTCAAGGATCTTGGCAATTCTGAGATTGTTTTCTCGTGACATATTGTACTTCATGATAGTGGTAAAATTTCTTTGGTATAAATGTTTTTATTTTACCAAGGGTAACAGGAGAAATTGGACCACAAAAGTTGTGCAATTTGTCCTGAGTACGCTGATACCCCATATGTGGGGGGGAACCACTGTTTGGGCGCACGGCAGGGCTCGGAAGGGAAGGAGCGCCGTTTGACTTTTCAATGTAAAATTTCTGGAATTGACATCGGACGCCATGTTGCGTTTGAAGAGCCCCTGATGCGCCTAAACAGTGGAAAACCCCCACAAGTGACACCATTTTGGAAAGTAGACCCCTCAAGGAACTTATCTAGATGTGTGGTGAGCACTTTGAACCCCCAAGTGCTTAACAGAAGAGCCGTAAAAATAAAAAATCATAATTTTTCCACAAAAATGATCTTCTCGCCCCAAATTTTTTATTTTCCCAAGGGTAACAGGAGAAATTGGATCCGAAAAGTTGTTGGGCAATTTTTCCTGAGTACGCTGATACCCTATATGTGGGGGTAAATCACTATTTGGGTGCATGTCAGGCAGGGCTGCCACTAGGAATTTCGGGCCCCATACTGGCAAAATTTATGGGGCTCCCCTTGAGACTCCGCCCAGGCTCCACCCCCAGTTCTGCCTCCACCATAGCTCCTCCTCCACCACGCGAACCTTCCAAAATCCCTCCGCCCTTTCATGGAAAAGCTTCAATTCTGCACCACGCCCTCACCAATGACTGTTGTGAATGTGTTAGAAATGAATTCTGAGCAGAAGCTCCCTCTGGTGGTTACAAACAGTACTGAACCATTCAATGAAGATTGTGAAGATTGGCAATCAGGAGTTACCGACTGGTCTTATATAAGGGAGGTTGCCTCCCATCAGGGTTGCCGGTGATCAATTGTTCTTGTCTCAACTTTGTTCCTGGTTCTCTTGGAATCTTGCTGAGTCTTTCCTGCATCTTCTGCTAACAGATAAGATATTTTCTGCTTTTATTTTTGTGCTTGCTTTTTGCATTTTTTCCTGCACTTCTGTGGAGGTCAGCCAGGTCCCCTCCGGGGGCTTGTGCTCCTCTCAGTTTATCTGAGCCACTGTTATTTGTTCATTTGCCTTTTCCAGTTTTTTCAGTGGCTGCGGCTTAGTTTTGTTACACCAGAGAACTATTTAGGTGGTAGAGGTCGTGTGATCTCAGGTGTTTTTGCAATTAGTAGAGTTGGTATTTTTTAGGGTTTTTTGGATTGCAGTAAGTGTCCTTCCTATCCTTTTCTTTCTAGGAAGATTGGGCCCCAACGTTTGCTCATACTATTTTCTGTCTGTGTCTGTATTTCCTCTTGTCTAACCGCCATTACATGTTTTGGGGCTTCCTACGTTCTTTGGGGATCTGCTCCGGGGCAGATAGCTTTCTTCTTTCTATCTTTAGGTGTAGTTAACCTCTCAGGCTGTGACGAGGTGTCTAGGACCAACGTAGGTACGCTCCACGGCTGCCTTTAGTTGTGGTGGTTAGTCAGGGTACTGCAGTCCAGTAGATTGCAACCTCTCTGGTGTATTGCCATTTTTGCCTGCTTTCCTCAGCTACCAAATCATAACAAATGACACATTAACACCATATCACATACATAGCCATCAGTTTTTGTTTTGATCAAAAGATTTTTTAAGCCGCCACCACGACAAGGTAGACTCTACTGGAATAATACATAGATAGATGATAGATAGATAGATAGATAGATAGATTATAGATAGATAGATGATAGATGATAGATAGATAGATAGATAGATAGATAGATATGAGATAGATAGATAATAGATAGATAGATGATAGATAGATAGATGATAGATAGATAATAGATAGATTGATGATAGATAATAGATAGATAATAGATATCACAGATACATGATAGATAGATGATAGAATATAAAACATAATATTTTTGCAGATTTGAGTATGAAGTATGAGATTGTTCCTGGCATCACAGAACATGATATTTTCATAGTATATAGTATAATACACTCCTCATAGCCCTCCATATATTAAAATACACTCAGACCTCCATATAGTATAATACACTACTCAGTCCTCCATATAGTATAATACACTCCTCATAGTGCTCCATATAGTATAATGCACCGCCATAGTCATCCATGTAGTACAATTCACTTCCCATAGTATAATGCACCCCATAGTTCTTCATATGGTATAATGTATTCCCTATAGTCCTTGATACAGTATAATGCAGCCCACATATAGTATAATGCAGTCACACTATAGAGCATAATGCCGCCACCCCACAGAGTATAATGCAACCACCCCACAGAGTATAATATAAACCCCCATATAATATAATATAGCCCCCTCAAAGTATAATGAAGCCCCCATACAATATAATCTAGCCCCCCATAGAACATAATGCAACCCCATAGAATACAATGTAGCCACCTCATACAGTATAATGTAGCCCCCTCATAAAGTTTGATGCAATCACCCCTCATAGAATATATATAATACAGCCCCCCATAGAATATAATGTATCCCTGAATAGAATATCATACAGTCCGCCTCCCAAAAGAATATAATGTAGCCCCCCATAGTATATAACACAGCCACATAGTATATAACACAGCCACCCCATAAAATATAATATATCCCCCAATAGTATATAACACAGCCCACATAGTGTATAGCGCGGCCCGCATAGAATAAAGCACTACCCACATAGTATATAGCGCGGCCCACATAGTGTACAGCAGGGCCCACATAGTACATAGCGCAGCCCACATAGTATATAGCAGGGCCCACATAGTATATAGCAGGGCCCACATAGTATACAGCAGGGCCCACATAGTATATAGCAGGGACCACATAGTATACAGCAGGGCCCTCATAGTATACAGCAGGGCCCACACAGTATATAGCAGGGCCCATATAGTAAACAGCAGGGCACACATATATATAGCAGGGCCATATAGTAAACAGCAGGGCCCACATAGTATACAGCAGGGCCCATATAGTAAACAGCAGGGCCCACATAGTATACAGCAGGGCCCACATAGTATACAGCAGGGCCCATATAGTAAACAGCAGGGCCCACACAGTATATAGCAGGGCCCATATAGTAAACAGCAGGACCCACATAGTATGCAGCAGGGCCCATATAGTAAACAGCAGGGCCCACATAGTATATAGCAGGGCCCATATAGTAAACAGCAGGGCCCACATAGTATATAGCAGGGCCCATAAAGTAAACAGCAGGGCCCACATAGTATATAGCAGGGCCCACATAGTATACAGCAGGGCCCACATAGTATATAGCAGGGCCCACATAGTATACAGCAGGGCCCTCATAGTATACAGCAGGGCCCACACAGTATATAGCAGGGCCCATATAGTAAACAGCAGGGCCCACATAGTATATAGCAGGGCCCATATAGTAAACAGCAGGGCCCACATAGTATATAGCAGGGCCTATATAGTAAACAGCAGGGCCCACATAGTATATAGCAGGGCCCATATAGTAAACAGCAGACGCCGGTATAGTTCAAAGCAGCGGCGGGAGGAGTCGGCGCTGGGGGCAGGCGGGCCTCCCCGCCTCACAGAGGCCCCCATAGCGGCTGCGTGATGTTCTGCTAGCTGGGGGCCCCTTAGGGAGCAGAGGGAGCCTCAAAATGTTGGGGGCCCGCCCCGAGCACGGACCGGCCTGCCAGCGTGCTCAGGCGGCGGCCCCCCTAATCACCAGGCCCCATACATAAGTAAGGGTTGTCATGCCCTGATGGCGGCCCTGATGTCAGGTTTGGAGAGCCCCTGATGTGCCTAAACAATGGAAACCCCCCACAAATGACACCAGTTTGGAAACTAGACCCCTCAATGAACTTATTTAGATGTGTGGTGAGCACTTTGAACCCCCAAGGGCTTCACAGAAGTTTATAACGTAGAGTCATAAACTTCAAAAATCATATTTTTTTTCAAAAATTATCTTTTCACCCCTAATTTTTTTTTCCCAATGGTAACAAGACCACAAAAGTTATTGTGCAATTTGTCCTGAGTACGCTGGGGTAAACCACTGTTTGGACGCATGGCAGAGCTTGGAAGGGAAGGAGCACCGTTTGACTTTTTCAACGCAGGATTGGCTGGAAATTAGATCAGACGCCATGTCACGTTTGGAGAGCCCCTGATGTGCCTAAACAGTGGAAACCCCACAATTCTAACTCCAACCCTAACCCCAACAGACCCTCAACCCTAATCCCAACCCTAACCTTCATGGCCCCCCAAAAAAGTCAACGCGAAACGCGAGTTGGGGCTGACCTCTCATGGGTTCCTGATAGAGGCACTATGGGTAAGAGCAGAATCTGGGATACATGTGTGACCACTTTTTTTTATTACTTAGGCCTCTTTCACACATCCGTTTTTTAGTGTCAGGCATAATCCGTCAAATACCTGAAGGGACGGGTCCGGCGCTGAAATGAAAAAACTGATGGAACGGATCAGTTTTTTTGCTGGATCCGTCCTGAACTTTTGAACCCGGAAAAAGAAGTTTTGCAGCCAGAAAATGCAGGTACGTATGTCAAGAGAGAGAGACAGAGAGAGAGAGAGAGAGAGAGAGACCTTGGTTTCCAGAATCCGGATGAGTCTTTTGACGGATTGCACAAAAGACTGGTCCGGTTCCATACACTTGTATTATTTCTGGCTGCCTGATGCGCCGTATCAGGCGGCTCCGGAAAAAAAAAAAACGCTGCAGTGACCGTTTTGTCCGGCCGCTGGAATGTACATTTCCACCGGATCCGGACAAAAACGGATGCAACGCAGCGACATCAGGCGCGATCCGGCGCTAATGAAAGTCAATGCTAAAAAAACGCATCCGGTACCAGATCCGTTTTTTTAACAACACGCCGGATCGCGCCTGAAGTCTAAAAACGGATGTGTAAAAGAGGCCTTAGGTGCTGGTTGCTCTTCCCTGGCACTAGAGAGAATTATTAAGCCTGTGGCAAGATTATATTTTTGTGACCCGTTTTTTGAGCACTCTAAGCACTTTATCCAGTTACCTATTTATTGTTATATTGTGGCTCTCTGGACTTACTGCTCCCCCACCTCACTTATTATATTATCTCAGGACTCACTTGATACTGTGTGTGACCTGCATCCCTCTAGGATTAAGACTCTTGTCCGTTATGTTATGGCAGTTGAGGAGGGCAGGAGCAAAAAACAGCAAAGGCAGCCAAACACCAGAGAGGTTGGGATCTAATAGGTTGCAGACCCCTAAACTAACGGCACAACTAGAAGCAGCCGTGGGACGTTCCTACGGTGCCCTAGATGCCTCGTCACAGCCGGAGAGATTAGCTACCCCTGAAGATGGAAAGAGGAAAGCTAACTGCCCCGGAGTAGTGTCCCAAAGAAATAGGAAGCCCCCAAACATATAATTGCAGTTAGACAAGATGAAAACATGAAAGCAGATAGAAAATAGATTGAGCAAACGCTGGGGTCCAAACTGTCTAGATAGGACAGAACAGGAGAGAATACTGTCTGCAACCCAACAAAACCCTAGGAAAAACTCCAACACTTCTGATTCCAAAAAATGATGAGACCACACGGTCTCGACCACCTATATTAGATCTCTGGTGTGAACACACAGCTACGCAGCAGTGAAAAATCACAGGAACAGAGCAAATGAACAAATACAAAAAGAGAACAGAAACCAGCACAAGCCCCCAAAGGGAACCCAGCTGAACTCAAAAGCAAGGCAGCAAAAAACAAGGAAAATCAAACCACAGAAAAAAAAACAGAATGTAACTTATCTGAATGATAGCAGGAGACAGCAGAAAATCCAGCTGAATTCCAACCTAGACCAGGAAGTAACAATTGATCACCGGCGAGGATCATGGGAAGTCAGCTCACTTATATCAAGCCAGTCCATCCCCCCTGATAACCATTCATCCATTGCAGGTGGTGGACTTTTGCTGTTCAACATAGGTTCAATACCCTCAGCAACCACCAGAGCACCAGAGGGAGCCTCAGCTCTGAAGTCGTCTCCAACACGTTCACAATAGTACTCCCCCCTTGAGGAGGGGTCACCGAACCCTCACGTGCGCCACCAGGCCGATCAGGATGAGCTCGGTGATAGGCACGGACCAGTCTCTCAGCATGAATGTCAGAAGCAAACACCCAAGAATTGTCCTCCTGACCATAGCCTTTCCACTTAAACAAGTACTGGAGTCTCCGTATAGCCAAACGAGAATCCAATATGTTCTCAACCTCATACACCAAATTGCCCTCGACCAAAACAGGATCAGGAGGCGCAGCCATAGGAACCACTGGCTTAACAAACCTCTTCAATAAAGATTTGTGGAATACGTTGTGATTCTTAAATGTTCCTGGAAGAAGTAAACGGAAGGAAACGGGATTGAGATTTTCCACGATCTTATAAGGTCCAATGAACCTTGGCTTAAATTTTGGAGATGCAACCTTCATAGGGATATTTTTTGAGGACAACCAAACCAAGTCACCCACTTTAAACCGAGGACCATCAGTCCTATGCCGGTTGGCAAACCGCTGGGCCTTCGCCTGAGAGAGAGACAACTTATCCACTACTTGATCCCAAATCTGCTGCATTCTCTCCACAATAGAGTCAACACCCGGGCAGATAGAAGCCTCCATGTGCCCTGAAGAAAATCGAGGATAAAACCCGAAATTGCAGAAAAAAGGAGACAGCAAGGTGGCAGAACTAGCCCTATTATTCAAAGCAAACTCAGCCAAAGGCAAAAAAGAGACCCAGTCATCTTGATCAGCAGACACAAAACATCTCAAATAAGTCTCCAAGGTCTGGTTTGTTCTCTCAGTTTGTCCATTGGTCTGAGGGTGGAACGCAGAGAAGAAAGACAGCTGAACTCCCAGTTTGGAACAAAATGTCCTCCAAAATCTGGAAACAAACTGGACTCCTCTGTCAGACACAATGTTCTCTGCAATGCCATGCAACCGAACCACCTGTTGAAAAAATAAGGGCACCAACTCGGAAGAGGATGGCAACTTAGGTAGTGGCACAAGATGTATCATCTTGGAAAACCTATCACATATCACCCAAATAATGGTCAGTCTCTG
Organism: Oophaga sylvatica; assembly: GCA_033576555.1. Classification (NCBI taxonomy): domain Eukaryota; kingdom Metazoa; phylum Chordata; class Amphibia; order Anura; family Dendrobatidae; genus Oophaga; species Oophaga sylvatica. Next base: position 30,882,410 of record JARQOD010000001.1, read on the forward strand.
ACAGACGGGAGATCAGAAATAAAATCCATAGATATATGGGTCCATGGCCTCTTGGGCACAGGCAATGGCATTAACAAACCACTAGAGCGAGAGCAAGGTTTGGACCGAGAACAAGTCCCACTGGACTGCACAAAGTCCCTGATGTCACGAAACAAAGTAGGCCACCAAAAGGACCAACTCACCAATTCTCTGGTACCAAAAATACCAGGATGGCCAGCCAATGTGGAGCAATGAATCTCAGACATCACATTCTTCCTCCACTGGTCTGGGACAAACAATTTCCCAACAGGGCAGCGTTCAGGTTTATCCTCCTGAAATTCCTCCAAAGCCAATCTCAAATTGGGCGAGATAGCGGAGAGAACTACACCCTCCTTCAGAATAACAGCCGTCTCAGTTACCTCAGGAGAATCCGCAAAGAAACTTCTCGAGAGGCCATCCGCCTTTATCATTCTTAGTGCCCGGGAGAAAAGAGACCACAAAATTAAAATGTGTGAAAAACAAGGCCCACCTGGCCTGTCTAGAATTAAATCGCTTGGCTGATTCAAGATAAACCAGGTTCTTATGGTCCGTGAGGACCACCACCTGATGCTTGGCTCCTTCCAGCCAATGTCTCCACTCTTCAAAAGCCCACTTCATAGCCAATAACTCCTGATTTCCCACATCATAATTACGTTCAGCTGGGGAAAATTTTCGAGAGAAGAAGGCACAAGGGTTACTCTTAGAGGTCTCCGGATCCCTTTGGGACAAAACGACTCCTGCACCAATCTCAGAATCATCAACCTCCACCTGAAATGGTAGAGAAACATCAGGTTGCCGTAGAACAGAAGCAGAAGTGAATCTCCGCTTAAGCTCCTGAAACGCAGAAACTGCCTCAGGAGACCAATACACTACATCAGAACCCTTTTTGGTCAAATCAGTCAGTGGTTTCACAATAATAGATAAATTACCTATAAATTTACTATAAAAATTTGCAAAACCCAAAAATCTCTGAAGAGCCTTCAATGTAGTGGATTGAACACAATCACAAATGGCCTGACCTTTGACCGGGTCCATTTCAATAACAGGCGAAGACAAAATGAATCCCAGAAATGAAACCTTCTGTACGCCAAAAAGACATTTTGATCTCTTCACATACAATGCATTTTCTCTCAAGATCCGGAATACGGTCCGAACATGTTCCACATGAGAATCCCAGTCATTTTAAAAAATCAAGATATCGTCCAAATAAACGATCAGAAATTTATTCACAAAATCCCGGAAAATATTGTTCATAAAGGATTGGAAGATGGAAGGGGCATTAGTGGCCCAAAAGGCATCACTAGGTACTCAAAATGCCCCTCTGGGGTATTAAACGCCGTCTTCCATTCATCGTCGTGCTTGATGCGAATAAGATTATACGCCCCCTGAGGTAAAGCTTGGTAAACCAACTAGCACCTTTCACTCTGGAAAATAGGTCAGAAATCAAGGGTAACGGATATTGATATTTAACAGTGATCTTATTCAGGAGACGATAGTCAATACATGGCCTCAATGAACCATCCTTCTTGGCCACAAAGAAAAAGCTGGCGCCCAAGGGTGAAGAGGATGGTCTGATATGACACTTTTCTAAAGACTCTTTGATATAAGATCGCATAGCATCATGCTCAGGTACAGATAAATTAAAGAGCCGACCCTTGGGAAATTTACAACCAGGTATTAAGTCAATAGCGCAATCATAACTCCTATGAGGAGGTAAGGATGCAGACTAACTCTCACTAAGCACATCAGAAAAATCATAGTAACATAGTTATTAAGGTTGAAGGAAGACTTTAAGTCCATCTAGTTCAACCCATATCCTATCCTAACCTGCCCTAACATGTTGATCCAGAGGAAGGCAAAAAAAAACCCAAGTGGCAAACAGTAAGCTTCACATTGGGGAAAAAAATTCCTTCCCGACTCCACATACGGCAATCAGACTAGCTCCCTGGATCAACGCTGTATCTAGGAAACTAGTGAATATAGCCTGTAATATTATACTTTTCAAGAAAGGCATCTAGTCCCCTCTTAAATTTTAGTAAGGAATCACTCATTACAACATTAGACGGCAGAGAGTTCCATAGTCTCACTGCTCTTACAGTAAAGAATCTGTATCTGTGATTATGGCTAAACCTTCTTTCCTCCAGACGTAGAGGATGCCCCCTCGTCCCCGTCACAGGTCTAAGAGTAAAAAGATCATTAGAAAGGTCTTTGTACTGTCCCCTCATATATTTGTACATTGTAATAAGATCACCCATAAGCCTTCGTTTTTCCAAACTAAATAACCCCAAGTGTAATAACCTGTCTTGGTATTGCAGACCCCCCAGTTCTCTACCTTGGTCGCTCTTCTCTGCACCCGCTCCAGTTCAGCTATGTCTTTTTATACACCGGAGACCAGAACTGCACACAGTATTCTAAGTGTGGTCGCACCAGTGACTTGTATAGAGGTAAAATTATGTTCTCCTCATGAGCATCTATGCCTCGTCTAATGCATCCCATTATTTTATTTGCCTTGGCAGCAGCTGCCTGACATTGGCCACTAAATGTGAGTTTGTCGTCCACCCATACACCTAAGTCTTTTTCAGTGACAGTTTTGCCCAGTGTTTTACAATTAAGCACATAATTATACATCTTATTTGTTCTACCCAAGTGCATGACCTTACATTTATCCCTATTAAAGCTCATTTGCCATTTATCAGCCCAAGCTTCTAGTTTACATAAATCCTCCTGTAATATAAAATTATCCTCCTCTGTATTTATTACCCTGCAGAGTTTAGTGTCATCTGCAAATATTGAAATACTACTCTGTATGCCCCCTACAAGGTCATTAATAAATATGTTAAAGAGAAGCGGCCCCAATACTGACCCCTGTGGTACCCCACTGCTAACCGTGACCCAGTCCGAGTGTGCTCCATTAATAACCACCCTTTGTTTTCTATCCATGAGCCAGTTCTTAACCCACTTACACATATTTTCCCCTATCCCCATTGTTCTCATTTTATGTATCAACCTTTTGTGTGGCACTGTATCAAAAGCTTTTGAGAAGTCCATGAACACCACGTCCACTGCATTCCCTTGGTCCAGTCCTGAACTTACCCCTTCATAAAAGCTTATCAGATTAGTCTGACAAGAACGGTCCCTCGTAAACCCATGCTGATACTGTGTCATGAGGTTATTCAGCCTCAGATACTCCAATATAGTATCCCTTAAAAAACCCTCCAGGATTTTACCCACAGTAGATGTTAAGCTCACTGGCCTATAATTTCCAGGTTCAGTTTTTGCCCCCTTTTTGAATATTGGCACCACATTTGCTATACGCCAGTCCTGTGGTACAGACCCAGTTATTATGGAATCTTTAAAGATTAAAAATAATGGTCTATCTATAACTGTACTTAATTCCTGCAGTACTCGGGGGTGTATCCCATCCGGGCCCGGGGATTTGTCAATTTTAGTGATTTTTAGACGCCGCCGTACTTCCTGCTGGGTTAAGCATGTGACATTTAATGGAGAAATTTTTTTATCTCTGATCATGTTATCTGTCATGGGATTTTCTTGTGTAAATACAGTTGAAAAAAAGTCATTTAGCATATTGGCTTTTTCCTCATCCTCATCCACCATTTCACCCAGACTATTTTTAAGGGGACCAACACTATCATTTTTAGTTTCTTGCTATTTATGTAGTTAAAGAATATTTTGGGATTATTTTTACTTTCTCTGGCAATGAGTCTCTCTGCCTCAATCTTTGCTGTCTTGATTTGCTTTTTACAGAATTTATTCAGTCTTCTGTATTTATTTAATGCCTCTTCACTACCTACTTGCTTTAATTCCCTAAACGCTTTCTTTTTGTCCCTTATTGCGCCCCTTACAGCTCTATTTAGCCATAGTGGTTTCCTCCTAATTCTAGCATGTTTATTCCCATAGGGTATATACTGTGCACAGGTCCTATTCAGGATACTAATAAACGTCTCCCATTTTCTTTGTGTATTTTTATGTCTCAGGATATCGTCCCAGTTTATTGCACCAAGATCATCTCTCATCCGTTGGAAATTTGCCTTCCTGAAGTTTAGTGTCCTTGTAACCCCTCGACTACACATCTTATTAAAGGATACAGGAAAGCTTATTATTTTGTGATCACTATTACCCAAGTGACCCCCAACCCTTATATTTGATATGCGGTCTGGCCTGTTGGATAATATTAGGTCTAGCAGTGCCCCCCCTCTTGTTGGGTCCTGAACTAGTTGTGAAAGGTAATTGTCTCTCATAGTTGCCAAAAACTTATTACCTTTGCTGGAACTGCAGGTTTCTGTTCCCCAATGTATTTCAGGGTAGTTGAAGTCCCCACAATAATGACTTCTCCTTGAGTTGCTGCTTCATCTATTTGCTTTACGAGGATATTCTCTGTTGCTTCCATTATTTTAGGAGACTTATAACAAACCCCTATCAATAATTTATTATTTTTCCCCCTCCCCTAATCTCCACCCACAGAGACTCTACATCTTCATTAGATTCACAGATATCACGCAGGATGGGTTTTAAGGATGATTTTACATATAAACACACACCCCCACCTCGCTTATTTTTACGGTCATTTCTAAACAAATCAGTCAAATAGTCAGGGACATCTTGAGACTGGGGAGAGGCAGAAAAGACAGGAGTGTCAGTACGAACACATTGACCACCCCAAATGGTCACAGACACAGATTTCCAATCCAAAACAGGATTATGAGTCTGTAACCAAGGAAAAACCAGTACAATAATGTCATGTAAATTATGTAACACCAAAAATTTGCAATTCTCTTGGTGGTCCGGGTCAACCCACATTATCACCTGGGTAGAAAACTGGGGTTTATTCTCCGCCAAAGGGGTAGAATCGATGCCCAGCAAAGGAATAGACTTCCGCAGGGGTATCATAGGAAAACCACAACGTTTGGCAAAATCAAAATCTATCTGGTTTAATAGCTGCTCCTGAATCAACAAAAGCCTAAGCCGAAAATGTGGACATGGAGCAAATCAAGGTAACAGTCAACAGAAATTTAGTCTGAACACTATCCAAAACAACTGAGCGCACAAAACGTCTTCCCCGCTTGGGGCAGACGGAAATAGCATGAGAAGCGTCACCTGTTGTGAATACTCTGGAGGCGACTTCTGAGCTGAAGCTCCCTCCGGTGGTTGCTGAGTGTAATGAACTAATTACTGAATGGCCTTCAGCTGGCTCTGAATGGTCTGATATAAGTGACCTAAACTCCCTTCAGCCTTGCCGGTAATCAATTGTTCTTCCTGGTCTTGCTTGGAGCTCAGCTTGCATTCCTGCTCTCATTCAGATAAGTGATTTGCTGTTTTTTTTCCTCTGGTTGGATTTTTCTTGTTTGTTTGCTGCTTGCAGTGGACTTCAGCCTGGTCCCCTTTTGGGGCCTGGCGCTCCAATTGTTCTCATTTTATATTTGCACTTTTGCTCTGTTCCTTTGTCACTTTTTTTTGCTGAATTGCTGTGTGTTACACCAGAGATCTGATTTAGGTGGTAGATCATGTTGCTTCTCACAGCTGCTTTTCCAGGTTTGTGTCGACCAGGAGAGCAGTCAACTTTTTGTCATAAGTTTTGTAAATCATATACATCACATAGGAGATGCTGGGACTGCTATATATACATCACATAGGAGACAATGGGACTGTTATATAGGCATTACATAGGAGACACTGTGACTGCTGTCTATACATCACACAGGAGATGCTGGGACTGCTGAATATGCATCACATAGGAGACACAGGGACTGCTGTATATACAGCACATATGAAACACAGGGACTGCTGTATATACAGTACAGACCAAAAGTTTGGACACACCTTCTCATTTAAAGATTTTTCTGTATTTTCATGACTATGAAAATTGTAAATTCACACTGAAGGCATCAAAACTATGAATTAACACATGTGGAATTATATACTTAACAAAAAAGTGTGTAACAACTGAAATTATGTCTTATATTCTAGGTTCTTCAAAGTAGCCACCTTTTGCTTTGATGACTGCTTTGCACACTCTTGGCATTCTCACATGAGAGATGATGGGACAGCTATATAAGCATCACATAGGAGACACTGTGAGTGCTGCCTATACATATAGAGTGCTCTCAGTGGGAGAAGCAAAATAGGAATCTTGTGGGTATGATACCTTTTAATGGCTAACAAAATATAGTGAAAGATATTACAGGGCAAGCTTTCGAGACTGCTTACGTCTCTTCATCAGGCTGGTGTAACAAAATGTTTGAAGAAACACAATTATATACAGTGAAAAACACAGGCATGGACATTTAAATAAACAAACACTGAGCTTAAAGAGAGAATCCTTAATTAGGTAAGATTAGATAAGTGGTGTGAAAGTTTTATGGACCCCATATGCATGTGAGATCAAAGGACTGGTGGTGTCTTCATTGTTTTTGGAGGAAGTTGCTAAGATTTGATAGTGTGCCATAAATCCTCCTGACAAATTGAGTCCTGTGTGAACAGAATCAAAGATGGTAATGAATTTATATTCCCAAACCCTGCGATGTTTTTGTGATTGGAAATTGCCTTTCAAAATGACAACTTTCATATTGTCTATGTTGTGTCCTGGACCACAGAAATGTTTAGCCACAGGTAGATGGTTTTTTTTGTCTGTAATCGTATGACGATGAGACCTCATCCTTGCTTCAGTCTCTGTCCTGTTTCTCCAACATAGAGGCCACCCACAGGACATATATTGCATAGAATTAAATATACCACATTAGAAGAGGAACATTTGAATGTCCCGGGGATCTTATAGTTTTGCTGTGTGTTGGGGACTTGGATCTTGTCGTTGGTCTCTATATGAATGCAAGTTTTGCATCTTCTCCCATTGCAAGGATAGGTCCCTCTTGGTGAATCTGAGGGCATTGAACTTTGGATCATGATGTTTCTTAAATTTGGAGGTTGCCTGTAACACAGCAAGGGGGGGTCTTTGAATAATATTTTTAACTGGTCATCCTTGTGTAGTATATGATGAAGTTTCTTAGCCGTTTTTCTCAGTATTTCAAGCTGTGGGTTGTAGGTCACTACCAGAGGTACACGGTGATTTTCCTCTCTTTTCCTGTATTGAAGTAATTGACTTCTAGGGATCCTTGTGGCCCTAATGATCTGGTCATCAATGGAGGTGGGATGGTAACCTTGAATTAAAAATGACATTTTAAGTTGGGTTAGGTGTTTATCCCTGTCCTTAGGACTGGAACAGATACGGTTGTATCTGAGGACCTGTGCTGCCTATACATCACACAGGAAACGCTGGGAATGCTGAATATACATCACAAAGGATATGCTGGGACTGCTGTATATACATCACAAAAGAGATGCTGGTACTGCTGTACATACATAACATAGGAAACATTGAGACTGCTGTATATGCATCACAGGAGACTCTGGGGTCATATCAATTACAGGAGGGGCTGGGGGGGCATAGACATCACAAGAGATGCTGGGACATGTTCATCACCAGGATGCTGTGGGAATAGACATCACTGAGGGGTTAAATACATCTCTAGGAAGCATAGACAGCACTGGGGGGTATATATGTCCCTGGGGAATATACAACACTGGTGGGGTCACATAATCACTGGGCGCTATATACAGCACTGGAGGCTATATACATCACAGGTGGGGTGACATACAGCACTGCGGTCATATACAGTACTCAGTGGGATATACAGCACTTCTGGAGCAAATGTATCACTGGGGAATATACATATCACTTGGGGCACATACATCCCTGGGGGGATATACAGCACTTGGGGAGGGGGGATATACTGCACTGGAGGGGACAGGCATCGTCGGGGAGGCAGATAGATCACCGGGTTGGGCTCATAGACCACTGGGGGTGGCACAAAGATCACGGGGGGGCACAAAGATCAAGGGGGCACAGAGAACCGGGGGGTGACACGAGGATCACGGGGGGCACAAATCACAGGAGGGCACATAGCTCTGGGTACATAGCTGGAGGGGACAGAGATCACAGGGGGCACAAAGCTGGGAGACAGATCACAGGGGTGCACATAGCTGGGTGGCACAGAGATCACAGGGGGGCATATGACTGGAGGGCACAGAAATCACAGGGGGCATATAGCTGGGGGGCAGAGAGATCACAGGGGAAAAAAGATCACAGGGTACATAGCAAGGGACACAGGGATCACAGGGGGGCACATATCTGGTGGGCATAGAGATCATAGGGGACATATAGCTGGAGGGCACAGAAATCACATGAGGGCATATAGCTGTTGGTAGAGAGATCACAGGGGGAACAGAGATCACAGGGAAGCACATAGCTGGGAGGCACAGAGATCACAGGGGGCATATAGTTGGGGGGCACAGAGATCACATGGTGGGCACATAGCTGAGGCCACAGAGATCACAGTGGGGGCACAGAGATCACAGGGAGGCATATAGCTGGGGGCACAGCAATCACACGGGGCACATAGCTGGGGGGCACAGAGATCACAGGAGGCACATAGCTGGGCCACAGAGATCACAGGGGGCACAGAGATCAGAAGGGGGCACATAGCAGTGGGGCACAGAAATCACAGGGGCACAGAGATAACAGGGCTGACACTTAGCTGGGGCCACAAAGATCACAGGGGGGCACAGAGATCACATGGGGGCACATAGCTGGGAGGCACAGAGATCACAGGGGGCACAGAGATCACAGGGGGGCACATAGCTGGGGCCACAAAGATCACAGAGGGGGCACATAGATCACATTGGGGCCCATATCTGGGAGGTACAGAGATGGCAGGGGCACAGAGATCACAGGGGGCACATAGCTGGGGCCACAAAGATCACAGAGGGGGCACAGAGATCACATGAGGGCCCATAGCTGTGAGGCACAGAGATCACAGGGGGACATATAGTTGAGGAGGGCACAGAGGTCATATTGAGGCACATAGCTGAGGGGGGCACAGAGATCACAGGGGGCGCATAGCTGATGGGCACAGATAACCAGCAGAAAGGCATAGAGCTGCCGACACAGAAATCATCAACAGAAAGGCAGGCACAGAGATCGCTCTGGACTCTATGGAAGCAGCTTCTCTTCCAGGACAGGAGGACGGGAGCGCATTGGGCGCTAACCCCACCCCCCCGTAAGCTAACCCGCCCACCCGGATGCTAACCCCATCCACCCTGATGATGTCATCATTCATTTGCAGGCAGGCAGCATTCTGTAATAAACGCTGCATACCTTGCACTTGGGAGTTAAAGGTCTGGAAGCCGACAGGATACGGCTGCCGCCTGAGAATTGTGGACTCCGGGGACCTGCCCACGGGCTGCACGAAAAGTCACCATGGGCCGCATGCGGCCCACGGACCGGAGGTTCCGCCCTGTTTTAAGGGGCAGTAGGCCCATCTCGAGCTGCCTTGAGGAGCCTCTCCCAGGCCCATTCATTTCTCAAGAATGGTTCATCCTGTTCCCTTCCTTCTCAGCTCACACCCACCGAATCCAAGCGATGTTGCCACTCCATTTTTCAACCTTTTTTGGAGTGTTATAAAACACCGAAATGTACCACAAAGCACATAATACTCTATGGGTGCGCAATTGAATCCAGAAAAATGTTTCAATGCTTTTTTTGAACTTTTATATAACACAGAAATCTACCACAAAGCACGTAATATTCAATGGGTGAGTAATTGAATTGGACTGTTATGTAACACGGAAATGTACCACAGAGCAAACAATAGAATATGGATAAGTAGTTGAATACAGAAAAAAAATTAAACTTTTTTTGGAGTGTTATATGCTACCGAAATGTACGACGGAGCACATAATAGTGTACGGATGAGTAATTGATTAAGGAATATTTTTTAACACTATTTTGGACTGTTGTACAACACCGAAATGTACCACAGAGCATGTAATAGTATATGGATTAGCAATTGAAATCGGAAAAATATTTCAACTCTTTCTTGGACTGTTAGATAGCACCGAAATCTACCACAAATAACGTAATACACCGTTGGTTGAGCAATTGAATTCAGAAAAATGTTTCAAAGCTTTTTTGAACCTTTAAATAACATCGAAATGTACCACAGAGCATGGAATAGTATATGCATGAGTACTTGAACACTGAAAAAAGTGTCACAACTTTTATTGATTGTTATATGCTACCGAAATGTACCATAGAGCACTTAATAGTATATGGATGAGTAATTGAATTCAGAAAAATTTGTCAACGCTTTTTTGGACTGTGATATAACAGCAAAATCTACCACAAAGCTTGGAATACACTATGAGTGAGTAATTGAATCCAAAAAAAAGTTCAACCCATTTTTGCAGGTTTATATAAACCCAAAATATACCACAAATCACGTAATACTCTATGGATGAGTAATTGAATTCATGAATTTTTTTCAACACTTTTTTGGTCGGTTATGTAACAACGAAATGTACCACAAAGCACATAATACTCTATGGGTGAGTAATTAAATCCAGAAAAGTGTTTCAACTCTTTTTTGAAATGTTATATAACATTGAAATGTACCACAGAGCACATAGTAGTATATGGATACAGAAAAAATGCTTTCAATGCCATTTTGGACAGTTACATAGCATCAAAATCTACCACAAATCCCATAATACTGGATGAGTAATTTAATTTAGAAAAAAGTTTCAATGCTTTTTTGGACTTTTGCATAACAACAAAATGTACCACAGAGCATGCTATAGTATATTGAATACAGAAAAAAATTTTCATTGCTTTTTTGGTCTATTTTATAACACTGAAATCTACAACAAAGGAAAAAATACTCTATGGGTGAGTAATTGAATCCAGAAAAATATTTCAACTCTTTTTGAACTTATGTAACACTGAAATATACCACAGAGCATGTGACGGTATTCGGATGAGTAATTAAATACTGAAACATTTTTAATTGCTTTTTTGTTCTGTTGTATAACACCGTAATCTACCACAAAGTACGTAATGTTCTATGGGTGAGTAATTGAATCCAGTAAAATGTTTCAGTGCTTTTTTGAACTGTTACAGTTGTGCTCAAAAGTTTACATACCCCGGCAGAATTTTTGCTTTCTTGGCCTTTTTCAGAGAATATGAATGATAACTTTGAATCCAGAAACGTCAGTTGCTGGATGGAAGATGCCAGAGTCTGTCTGGATCCCAAAAACTCACTCAGCTTCTATGCACAAACACTGATTACAAGCAAACAGGTCACAGGTGAGGATGTTACCTTTAGTAGCCATTCAACCCATTTGTGTCAACTTCTGTGCATGTTATCAGGCCAAAATCACCAGGGTATGCAAACTTTTGATCAGGGTCATTTGGATGTTTTGGGTTGTCATTATGATTTAAAAAGAGAAAACACTTTAGTTTGACAATAAATGGCTTCACCCAACCACTAACCATGAGTGGAGAAAAAGTTTTGACGATATTATTCATATTCTCTGAAAAAGGCCAAGAAAGCAAAAATTCTGCCGGGGTCTGTAAACTTTTGAGCATAACTGTATATAACATCGAAATGCACCACAGAGCATGTAATATTCTATGGATGAGTAATCGATTGTAATGTAAGTAGTACAGTTCATATAGTGTCTTGTGCTTGGGTGCGATGAAAATACAGGAGTCACAGGTTTGATATAGAAGGTCTTGTATTACTTCATACAAGTGGCAATAGTAGTCACACAGTTTGCAGATACAAAGCAGGAGACACAGCAGGCCAGAGTAACTTAAGCTCAGCAATCACTCTCCACAACAGGTTCAGGATCTCTTCTCTGTTACCGTAAGTCCATGCAAACGTGGATTTATCAAAATAGCAAGGTTCCAAAGTCCACGAGTGTTCCAAAGTTCCACAATAGGAAATAACTGGAGTACAAGTCCAAGGCTTTCAGGAGTCAGGTCACAGGTTCACTGCAGGCTTGATTCTGAAGCACTGATTGCTCAGCTGTGGCTGCTTAAGAAGCAAGAGCAGAGAATCAGGGCGGGAACATGCAAGCTGGAAACTCCATATTGACTGAGGGCAAGATAGCTGCAGCAAGACAGAAAGTAAAATGGCTGACGAACAAACTGAGTTTCAGGAACATGTACACAGAACCTTACATTACCCCCCCTTAGGGACAACCTCCGGATGACCTCAGACCAGGCTTGTGTGGGTACCTCTGATGAAACTGACGGAGCAAGCGAGGAGCATTAACGTTATTGACCGGTTCCCATGAGTTGTCCTCCACTGGGTAGCCCTGCCATTTAATCAGATATTGTAACTGATTTCTATACAACCTGGAATCTAAAATCCTTTCCACCACAAATTCTTCCTGACCATCGACTAGCACTGGGTCAGGGCAAGGAGAAGAACGTCCAGGAAACGTATTGGGTGTCGCAGCCTTTAGTAGGGATACATGAAAGACAGGGTGGATTCTCATAGTTCTGGGCAGTTGAAGACGACAAGCAACGGCACTTATAATTTTACTGATTTTATAGGGTCCAATGTACTTATGTCCCAACTTAGACGATGGAATCCTTAACTTAAGATTTCTGGTTGGCAGCCAGACCAGGTCTCCTACCTTGAAAGCTGGTGCAGGTTTACGAAATTTATCTGCTGCTTTCTTGTACCTTTCCTGAGCCGATTCCAGATTCTCCTTTAGAAGATCCATATTCTTCTGTAAAGACGTGATTCTTTCAGCCACTGCTGGTAAAGGCGTTTCTATGGGAAATCGTGGTAGAATGTTAGGATGATAACCTAGATTAGAGTAAAAAGGAGACTGCTTAGTGGAGGCACTCTGAGAGTTGTTATAAGAGAACTCAGCTAATGGAAGTAGATCCACCCAATCATCCTGTAGGTGGCAGATAAAGCAGCGGAGATACTGCTCCAGGGTTTGATTGGTTCGTTCGGTCTGTCCATTAGTCTGGGGATGAAAAGCAGAAGAAAGGTTTACTTTAATGTCCAATGCTGCACAGAAATTTTGCCAAAACCTAGAAGTGAATTGCACCCCTCGATCCGAAATAACCTCATCCGGTACTCCATGTAAGCGAAACACATCTTTAATCATCAAATCTGATGTCTGTTTTGCAGTGGGTAAGCCGACACAAGGGATAAAATGAGCTGCCTTTGTTAGACGGTCAACCACCACTAGAATGGTGTTCTTCCCTTGAGAGGTTGGTGACTCCACAATGAAGTCCATTGAAATGGATCCCCACGGGCGGGACGGGGTGGGAAGAGGCTGTAACAGACCAGTTGGTGAGGAGCGAGGTGTTTTGCATCTTGCACAGACTTCACATGAAGTGACATAGTTTAAAACATCCTTCCTGCAAGTGGGCCACCAAAAGAAACGAGAAAGAAATTCCTGTGTCTTTAGAATTCCTCTATGCCCAGCTATCTTGGAATCGTGAATGAGTTGCAATACTCTCAATCTGACTGTTTCAGGAATATACAGGCGTTGTCCCTGAATCCACACACCATTCTTAAAGACAAGACTTACGTCCCTTGGGGGTTGTGCCAAAAAGGAATCCGCATGGTATGCTTCCTTGATGTCCTTAAGTAGGTCTTGATTATGAATCACTCCCAGGAATCTAGAGTCAGGAAGAATAGTCTTAGGAGGAGTAATTGGACGTGTCTCTGCTGAGTAAATCCTAGAGAGTGCATCAGCCTTTCCATTGCGCGATCCTGGTCTATAAGAAATGATAAAATTAAATTGGTTTAAGAAAAGATTCCAGCGAGCCTGGCGAGGAGTCAGGCACTTAGCCGACCTGATAAATTCAAGGTTACGATGGTCTGTCAGGACGACTATTTGCTGTTCAGCTCCCTGAAGAAGGTGTCTCCATTCTTTGAAGGCGGCAATAATGGCCAACAACTCTCTATTGCCCACATCGTAGTTCCTCTCAGCCGAAGACAACTGCTGGGAAAAGAAGGCACAGGGATGCAAGACATTCTTCTCACCTGTTCTCTGAGAGAGTATAGCTCCAACGGCACAGTCTGAAGCATCCACCTCTATTATGAAGGCAAGCTCGGGTTGGGATGTACTAGGATAGGTGCAGTGGTAAATTTATCTTTTAGACGGGAAAATGCTTCCTGGGCTTGGGGAGTCCAGGAGAACCTAGACTCTTTCCGGGTAAGTTGGATGATAAGTGACACTACCTCAGAGAAATTCCTAATGAAACGTCTATAGAAGTTGGCAAACCCGATGAAGCGCTGTACCTCCTTCACATTTCTAGGACTTGGCCAATCCTTGATGGCTTGGGTTTTGCTTCCATCCATACTAATTCCTTGTGTAGACAGTACATACCCCAGAAATTGAATTTCGGTCCTATGGAATTCACACTTTTCAAGTTTGATATAAAGATGATTTTGTCTTAGACGTTCCAAGACCATTCTCACATGTCCATGATGTTCCTCTGTGGAGTTAGAAAAAATTAGAATATCATCCAAATAAATCACCACGAATGTATCTAGGAGATCCCTGAAGATGTCATTCACCAAGTGTTGGAAAGTGGCTGGGGCGGTACTCAGACCAAAAGGCATAACTAGATATTCAAAGTGTCCATAGCGTGACCTGAATGCAGTCTTCCATTCATCCCCAGGTCTAATACGGACTAAGTTATAGGCCCCACGAAGATCTAGTTTAGAGAAAATTTTGGCATGTCGCACTCTCTCCAATAATTCAGGGATTAAAGGCAATGGATAACGGTTTCTAATAGTAACCTTATTGAGTTCCCTATAGTCTACGCAGGGTCTCAGAGATCCATCTTTCTTCTTTATAAAGAAGATGGGTGCACCTGCAGGAGATGAAGAGGGGCATATGAAGCCCTTGGCTAGATTTTCGTCTATGTAATCCTTTAAAGCCTTTAGCTCGGGCCCCGCCAGGGGTAGATCTTACCAAAAGGTATCTCTGCTCCAGGCAATAATTCAATTGGACAATCATATGGACGGTGAGGAGGAAGCTGGTCAGCGTTCTTCTTGTCACATAAATCCACATAGTCCTGGTATACAGCTGGTAGTTCAGGGACTGACATGATTCCTTTAGGAACAGAGCAAGCTGAAACTTTTGGACTCATCTGTTTCTCTGGAAAGTGTAATTCCTTGGTCTCCCAGTTAATGGTAGGATTCTGAGCCTGCAGCCATGGTAGCCCTAGAATAATGGGAAAGTGGGGAGAAGAGATAAGCATAAAGGACAGTTTCTCTTGATGATCTTTACCCATAAGAACCCTCAAAGGCTCTGTTTCCTGATCCACTGGTCCAGAGGTCAGCAGGGAGCCATCCACAGTTTCCATCTGTACTGGAGTAGCCTTCTTCACTGAACGTATCCCCTGTTTCAGAGCAAAGGAGACATCCATAAAATTTCCACTTGCCCCTGAGTCGATCATAGCAGAGCTAGACACCCAAGCTGAGTCAACCCAGAGTTTGATGGAAAGAAAGCAATGAGAATTATTTTTCTTACAACTCAGCTGGGACACCGCTGAGGAAACTTGAAAAATGGCAGCGTTTACACAGTCAACGTCCTCAGAGGTAACGGAGTTTAAGTCCGAGAAATCAAGATCTGTTGCTGCAGATCTCTCTGGAGCCTGAGGCTCGGACCTGACAGATCCCCTCTCGCAACACTCACAGTGAATGAGTGCTGCAGTAGTCTTACGAGAACGGCTGGGGCAGTTTATAATGAAGTGCCCTGACTTACCACAATAGAAACATAGATTCTCCTTAAAACGATGTTCCTTGCGTGCATCACTAACCCGTCGTTGTAAAGAGTCTACCTGCATGGGTTCAGGTTCAGGTTCCCGTGTGATCCTACTCAAAGGTTCCTTAGCTGGAGAGGAAGGTAGGAAAAGGTTAGTGCGATTGCTTTCGAACCATCTCTCTTGCCTGCGTTCAGTCAGACGAGTATCAATACGGATGCAGTAGTTAATAAAGTCACCTAACGCAGTGGGAGGGTCGGCACGAGCAAGTTCATCCTTAATCAGTGGAGATAACCCTTTTCGAAAAATAGATTTTTTGGCGGAACTGTCCCAGGTGGTATCAAGGGCCCATCTCCTGAAATCCAAGGCATATTCAGCTACCGAGTGCTTACCTTGGCGCAAAGCTAACATGGCTGCTTCAGCTGTTGCACCTCGATTGGGGTCATCAAACACCTGCCCCATGGCTGAAATGAAAGCATCAAGATGATCCAAACATTCATCCTCAGTCTCAATCAGAGGGTTTGCCCACATCAAAGCCTTGTTGGTAAGTAACATAATTATAGTAAGCACTTTAGATCGTTCAGTGGGAAATTGTGAAGCATGTGCAGAAAAAAAAAGATTGCATTGATTAATAAATCCCCTGAATTTCTCACGTTCACCGCCAAAACGAAAAGGGGGCAACTTGGGAATCCCAGAACTCGGGGCTACGGCAGGAGCCTGGACTCGCCCCTCTAGAACCTCAATCCTGGCTCGCAAATCCTGGGCAGTCTGTCCAAACACTTGCAAATTGTGATTAGTGAGGTCCTGTAGGTTTGTAAAACGGGTCTTTATATTCTGCAAATCTGCAAGGATATTATCAGTCACTCCGCAAAGTTCCTTTATGCGGGCCTCCATTTTCCAGATCTTTTAAGACAGGAGTACTGGAAGGAGAGGAGAGGGAGAAAAAAAAAAAAAAAAACAATAGTGTTTACCTGTGGTAACACTGCAGAGAGAAAAAAAAATTAAGGGAACTGCTCACCTGGAATGGTTGTGAGAAGTCACAACCACTATCATCACAGAAAGTTCAACCGGACATCTGATATCCACAGTTACAGCAGACAAAAAAGAGAAAAGAAAAAAAAACGATAGTGTTTACCTGTGGTAACACTGCAGAAAAAAAAAAACTTAAGGGAATTGCTCACCTGGAATGGTTGTGAGAAGTCACAACCACTGTCATCACAGAAAGTACAACCGGACATCCGATATCCACAGTTACAGCAGACACAGCCTTTCCAGACCCAGCAGACACTAACGTTTGGCTTCAGAATCTTGTAATGTAAGTAGTACAGTTCATATAGTGTCTTGTGCTTGGGTGCGATGAAAATACAGGAGTCACAGGTTTGATATAGAAGGTCTTGTATTACTTCATACAAGTGGCAATAGTAGTCACACAGTTTGCAGATACAAAGCAGGAGACACAGCAGGCCAGAGTAACTTAAGCTCAGCAATCACTCTCCACAACAGGTTCAGGATCTCTTCTCTGTTACCGTAAGTCCATGCAAACGTGGATTTATCAAAATAGCAAGGTTCCAAAGTCCACGAGTGTTCCAAAGTTCCACAATAGGAAATAACTGGTGTACAAGTCCAAGGCTTTCAGGAGTCAGGTCACAAGTTCACTGCAGGCTTGATTCTGAAGCACTGATTGCTCAGCTGTGGCTGCTTAAGAAGCAAGAGCAGAGAATCAGGGCGGGAACATGCAAGCTGGAAACTCCATATTGACTGAGGGCAAGATAGCTGCAGCAAGACAGAAAGTAAAATGGCTGACGAACAAACTGAGTTTCAGGAACATGTACACAGAACCTTACACGAATACACAAAACATTTTCAATGCTTTTTAGTAGTGTTATATGTCATCAAAATTTTCCAGAGAACGTAATAGTATGTGGATGAATAATTGAATACAGAAAAAAAAATTCAAAGCTTTTTTGGACTGTTATAGAACATAGAAATGTACCATAGAGCACATAATACACTATGGGTGAGTATTTGAATTCAGAAAAATGTTTCAACTCTTTTTTGGACTGTTATATAACACCGAAATATACCACAAAGCAAGTACCGTATTTTTCGGACCATAAGACGCACTGTTTTCCCCAAAAATTTTGGGGGAAAATGGGGGTGCGTCTTATGGTCGCACTATACCAAAAATCCGGTGACGGCGGTGGTCCCGATGCAGCCTCCCTGTGGTGCGGTGGTGTCGGGGCAGCAGCGGGGCTTTGTGCTGCGTGGGGGCTCCGCCGGCATTTCGTCCTAGCTCGAAAGCCCCTCGCAGCTCCACTGCTACAACGCGGTGCTGTCCTGAAAGATGGCCGCCAGGGGCCTCCAGAAAGATGGCCGCCGCTTACTCATTCAAATCTCGGCGATGAGATCTCTTCCCGAGATCTCGTCTACCGAGATCTCAGGACAAGATCTCGTTACAGGGATCTGAATCTGAGCATGCGCCGCCTCCAGCGGCCATCTTTCCGAAGGCCCCTGGTGGCCATGTTTCAGGAGGCCTCCGCGTTGCAGCGGCGGAGCTGCGGGGGGCTTTCGGGCTAGGACGAAATGCCGGTGGAGCCCCCATGCAGCACAGAGCCCCGCTGCTGCCCCGACATCACTGCACCACAGGGAAGCTGCATCGGGATCACCACCGGAGGCCCCTGGCGGCCATCTTTCAGGAGGCCACCAGGTTGCAGCAGCAGAGCTGCGGGGGGCTTTCGGGCTAGGACAAAATGCCAGTGGAGCCCCCACTCAGCACAGAGTCCCGCTGCTGCCCCGATGCCACCGCACCACAGGGAGGCTGCATTGGGACCGCCACCGGATTTGTGAGTATATTGCCACCCCACAGAGCACAGCCACTTCACAGAACACAGCCACCCCACAGTGCACAACTACCCCACAGAACACAGCCACCCCACAGTGCACAACCACCCCACAGAGCACAACCACCCCACAGAACACAGCCACCCCACAGAACACAGCCACCCCACAGTGCACAACCACCCC
Organism: Oophaga sylvatica; assembly: GCA_033576555.1. NCBI lineage: Eukaryota > Metazoa > Chordata > Amphibia > Anura > Dendrobatidae > Oophaga > Oophaga sylvatica. Next base: position 30,901,110 of record JARQOD010000001.1, read on the forward strand.
AGAGCACAGCCACCCCACAGAGCACAGCCACCCCACAGAGCACCACCACTGCATCAGCCTGGACCACTGAATGACCCCAGTGACCATTCCTCTACCTGTGCTGATCCCTTTGCTGGTAAGCTGAATTCGGACAGTAAGACGGACCCCCATTTGACACATTATTTTTTTCCCTATTTTCCTTCTGAAAATTTGGGGTGCGTCTTATGGTCCGGTGCATCTTATAGTCTGAAAAATACGGTAATGCTCTATGGATGAGTAATTCAATCCAGAAAAATGTTTCAACTCTTTTTTGAAGTGTTATGTAACACAGAAATGTACCACAAAGCACGTAATACTCTAAGGATGACAATATAGAAAATTTTTTCACATCCCCCCAAAAATGTGGTCTACTACAGCAGCTATATATTTAGCAAACGGACTGCAAAGTCCTAATCCCTGCCTAGAGACTGTATTCAGCTACTCTCCCTGCTTCTGAAACTCTCTCTCCCTCCCTAGCCTAAATGCAGAATGTATCTGATATAAACAACAAAGCACACAATTAGCCCTTACAAGGACTGTTGGTTGAGTTTTAGCACTAGTATCAAAACTGCAGGATACTGATTCGTTAAACTGTGCACACAGACACCTGAACACGCACTTTCCACCAATAAGAACTGTCACGGAGCTGTGCAATAGTGTCAGTGTTCTGAACCTGGTGGCACCTGTCTTTTTATAACTCCTAATGATGTCAGACGGTCAGCCAATCACAGTAATGCCACTACCAAAATTGCTACTGCATTACAGTGGCTCACAGGAAATCCCTGCCTGATTTTTAGCTGTGTAAAAGGAGCCAAACATGAGGGGTGGGGATTTGAGTTTGAAATTGAGCACTGGCTAATGATTGTCGAGTGCCGAGCACATCCGAGCACCCAGATACTCGAGTGATATTTGAGTATCACTGAGGACATTTGCTTATTCCTAGTAATGAAGCCTAATAAACCCTCCCTGGCTTCATCAGCATGGGATCATTGCAGATACCAAGGTAAGAAATTAAATTGTGTGCATAAGCAAGATTTCAATTGCCTGAGCAATACATCAGACCAGACTCTTCTGTGAAAGTGACCCATGGATGTCTTGAACATTGCATAGACTATTAGAGGGGATGTTCCTATGTATGCACTTGCTGCAATGTATACATGCAATGGTGTTTAGTACAGTGGGTTTCATAGGGTGAGAGAATTGGGATTTATTTGTTTTTCAGGAATGAGTGTAATAAATCTAATCAGTAAATTCTGGAAATCCATTTAACGATCATATGGAAACCAGCCTGATATCCATCTTCAGGCACTTTAATTAACAATCACCTGGTCCACTATGAGTTAAATTGTCACAGGCAAGATCCTTGAACTCCCTCATCAATCCACCCCCTCCAAACAAACAGTCTGAAGTGGAACATCTTATCATCTGACCTTTTCAGGGACATTAAAAACTATCTTGCATAGCCTACTGTTAGGGGTCGAGTTCCCGCTTCTGCACAAGAGGAATCTCGAGCCATTCCGGCTGTGGTCTCCCATTCGTCTCCAGCCGCAGTGGACTCTGCTCAACTTAGACGTCGGTCCCAGCGTCTCGCCCAGTCTAACAGTGTGCAGAGGATTACTGCTGCCTCTCCAGGCTCTGCTATTGTGGCCAGTACTGGTTAGCGGCGAGCAGACGTCTTTAGGACAAAGTCCTTGTTTTCCCCTTCTGAGCATGCCCAGGGTGAGATCTCTCATTGGAGATCAGGGGTCACATGCTCAGGTACTGCAGCAGCCCTATTGGTCCGCCAGGAAGATCCTGTGACTACTGGTGTTCTGGAACAAGTTTCATTGGTCCTTGTTTCTGGCAGGTCCTGTAGCTGTTACTATAAAAGGGTGGCATAGCTGGGCCGCCATACGCTAATATCAATTGCATTATGTGCTTTGCGCCAGTGTGATCATGCACGCATGTGGTTAGGGCTCGGCTGAAATAAGCCCCTAGAATACCGGCACCTCCGGTGAGGAGATTTGAGTGCAAGTGGTTAGGGCTTGGCTGAAATAAGCCCCTAGAATACCGGCACCTCCGGTGAGGTGATTTTAGTGCAAGTGGTTAGGGCTTGGCTGAAATAAGCCCCTAGAATACCGGCTTCTCCAGTGAGGAGATTGCTTAATTGCGTTGCTGTCTGCGTAATCACGGACTGCTATCTGGACAGCAGTTATCTGTGTATCCCTGTGGTGTTAACAGGACACAGTCTTTTTCTCAGCGGCTCTGTGACGCAACAGGGTTCGCTTTATAACGCTGGTTCAGCGCCCTAGCGTTTTACTTTGCGGCTCACTGAAGCTAAGTGAGTTCGCACCTATCGCCATAAAGCGCTGTGGCATTACCGTTAGCGGCTCTGGGGATTAACAGAGTTCTCACTAACTGCCACAGCGCGCTACTGCGTTTATTTTAGTGACTCTGCGGGATAACAGAGTTTGCTACTTTCGCCATCTTACTAGCAGCGGGCTTCGCCTGCACGGTGGACACCGGACTGCGAACGCACCTCTCTAATATATCTATTAGGTGCGTTCCGCAGACCCTAACACCTACATTTTAGAAGATCATTGCTTCTCCTTCGAGTGACTGGTTGCTGGGCATGAAAATATATTTCTTCAATTTTCCATACTTTTCTGTGAGAAGTGCTGAATGGTGAGGCTCTGATCATGTTCTTACTGATATTTTTCCAATAAGCTCTTCCAACGAATACTAGAGAGTCACTGATTGGCTGAGCTTCTTTTCAGCAGTGCCGCCTGTGCGAAGCAACAAAGCAGCTTCTTATTGAACTCTACATTCTCTCATCCACATCATTCACTACTACTCTTTTCCACGTCAGTATAGGAAGGTCCATAGAGCAACAATCTGCAGCATCAAGACCCTGGATGTCTTGACTTACCATATCACACAGCTCAGCTACAGGAGCCTGCCAGGATGATTACCAGAAGTGGGCAGGAGTATGTATATCTGCTGCATAGACTGCCGGAAATTGGAACTATAAATAACAATTAGGCAGAGGAAAACATTGAGAGGCAGCACTAGCTACGCCCACATAGAATTACCAAACACTTTCCAGTTGCCTGGCATCTACTTAGCGAGGGTATATTATGTGCACTGTGACAGTGTTCAAGAAGGAGATGGACTGAGAGATGTAGGCGGCTTACAGAAAGTGTGGCCCTTCATTAAGTGGTGCCTCTTCAGGGGTGGCACAGTCTTCCTCCTGCAGGAGCATTGTGTAGTACCCTGAGAGATACCTCAGACCACTGTCTGAGCATGATGCTCATCTCGTCTCATGTCACAAGTAGCCCTGGGTAGAGGTTATAGACAGCCTTTTATGTGATTGTTAATATTTCGAAGAGTTTTCTGGGCAATGAGTGATCAATAGAAGGTTTAGTAAATGGGAGGAACATAAATAATAGGACAAGAAGTTGATTTACCAGGCAGCATAGATCATCGTTGACTGTTGGAAACTATGTGTGACGCTTCCCACGGCTGTGGGGCGTCGGGACATGGCATAGTTTGCCTAGCTAGCCAATGCTCCCACGCCGCCAGTCCACGGCGACGTGAGGCATGGATCCCAGATGATAAGAGAATGTGGACCCACTGGACCACGGAGGGAGACCCGGGCCTGCCCGGACTAGGGAAGGGCAGCGACCGGGATCCGTGGCAGCTGAGCATGTGGGCAAGGTGGCGACCTGCAGGACTAGACAACACCGCACAACTTCAGGTAAGAAGAAACATAAAGTTTACTTAAAGAAACACAGTACAAAAACAGAACATAAGACCGGCTCCCGATTCCGCACATCAGAGAAGGTACACGACTCAGGATCACAGACGAGTGCTGGAGGACATCACGGGTAGATGCAGTCCAGGGTTATCTGGCACGGGCATACTTGGGCGGCCTCTCTCTCAGGCCTCAGGCGTAGCACAGGCTCAGCAGGAGAACATCAGACACCGACCTCAGACAGACTTCAGATGATGGCGGGGTCATCACGGGTTGATGCAGTCCAGGATCATCTGGCACGGGCATACTAGTATGGCCTCACTCTCAGGCCTCAGGCGTAGCACAGGCTCAGCAGGAGAACATCAGACACCGGCCCAGGACGAACGTCAGACGATGGCGGGGTCATCACGGGTTGATGAAGTCCAGGGTCATCTGGCACGGGCATACTAGGACGGCCTCTCTCTCAGGCCTCAGGCGTAGCACAGGCTCAGCAGGAGAACATCAGACACTGACCCAGGACAGACGTCATCACAGGGTAGACCAAGGAGGAACTGGCAGGACATCGGAACATCAGGAACACGGACTGGATCTCAGGGACACTGGAACACGGACAGGACATCGGGAACACGGATTTGGATCTCAGGGAGTCAGGAACACGGACTGGAACATCAGGAACACGGATTGGGTCTCAGGGAGTCAGGAACACGGACAGGAACACGGATTGGATCTCAGGGAGTCAGGAACACGGACTGGAACATCAGGAACACGGATTGGGTCTCAGGAGTCAGGAACACGGACAGGAACACGGACTGGAACACAGGCATCGGACTCCGGACATCTGGCACCGATCAGCAGGCTCCGGACATCAGGTAGGGAGGATAGGATCCGGACATCTGGAAGTGGTCGTCGGACATCGGACATCAGGCCATGGTCATCAGGCATAGGATCCAGACATCTGACACCGATCAGCAGGCTCCGGACATCTGGCAACAATCGGCAGGACCCGGACATCAGGCAGGGAGGATAGGATCCGGACATCTGGAAGTGGACGTCGGACATCTGACATCAGGCCATGGTCATCAGGCATAGGATCCGGACATCTGACAGCGACCTGAAAAGGAACCCCAGCGGTCTGGTGCAAGCCCCGCCAGGCTCAACGGGAGCTGGCCGGGATTGCACAGAAGCTGAGCACAGAGTAACAGAAACTCAGCACACACCGGACTCCTCCTTCCAAGATGAACTCAGGTTATATAGCAAGGATTCACAGTCACTGGCACAGGGTTCTGGACACAGCAGGATTTCAGGAACATAACACAGAGGACACAGTTCAGACAGTCAGGTACAGGATGCGATCCAAGATCAGGGGTTCAGGTAATTAGACACAGCAGGAACAGGCCTGGATATACAGCCTCCAGGAACGGCGATCTGGGTAATCAGCCCCCAGCATAGGCGGAAACACAAGACACAGTTCAGACATTCAGGTACAGGATGCGATCCAGGATCAGGGGTTCAGGTAATTAGACACAGCAGGAACAGGCCTGGATATACAGCCTCCAGGAATGGCGATCTGGGTAATCAGCCCCCAGCATAGGCGGAAACACAAGACACAGTTCAGACATTCAGGTACAGGATGCGATTCAGGATCAGGGTTCAGGTAATTAGACACAGCAGGAACAGGCCTGGATATACAGCCTCCAGGAACGGCGATCTGGGTAATCAGCCCCCAGCATAGGCGGAAACACAAGACACAGTTCAGACATTCAGGTACAGGATGCGATCCAGGATCAGGGGTTCAGGTAATTAGACACAGCAAGAACAGGGAATCAGCTCTCCAGAGCTGATCAAATTCAGAGCAGGAGCTGAACACACAACCACATACGGCTAGGTTCAGGGATTCAATGTGGATTCAATGTGAAGCTCTGGCAACGCCCACTAGGGCTGGGAACTTTATATATGAGCTGCTTCACAGCGATAGGCTGGAGCAGTAATTCTAGTAAACACCCAATCCATATAAAAGCAGGACAGGTGTGGGCCGCGCCCCCTATGCAGAGCCAGACAGCTCAACACAGAGGGAACCCAACAATGGCTGCTGCCACACACGTAATAAGTCATGCACCACTGCAGAGGACTTTGCAAGCTACGGACGGCTTTTACAGCAGGTCAGGGACCGCACATGCGGGCGGTCATGCAAAGCAGCGGAGCCACTCACGCAAGTACGGGTACGCAGCAGAGCCGGGAACTGAGCAGCATCCACAAAGGTAACAGACAACAGTATCCCAGCTGGTTAGGGGGAAAGGAGCAAAAGGGTTAATGCAAAAGACATGCAGAGTAACGCTGGAAAACAAAGTACAGAATACCAGCGTTACAGTATCCCCCTCCTCAGACCCCCTCTTCTGAAGACCCAAGTAAAAAAAAATTCCCCAGAAAAATTCACTTGGGTTTGGCAGTAAGTCCCATAGTTCACAATATGGCAGCAGAAATAATAGCTCGAAAAGTCCGAACCGCTGACCAAGCGGGGAATCGAGCCATCTAGTCCACTTACCATGTGGGGACCAAGTAGTCTAGTTCGCACATCAGGTGGAGCTTGGAGAAAGTCCTGCAGACCACACATGCTCAGCGGAGTCCATGGCCAGAGCTTACTGTGACGCTTCCCACGGCTGTGGGCGTCGGGACATGGCATAGCTTGCCTAGCTAGCCAATGCTCCCACGCCGCCAGTCCACGGCGACGTGAGGCATGGATCCCAGATGATAAGAGAATGTGGACCCACTGGACCACGGAGGGAGACCCGGGCCTGCCCGGACTAGGGAAGGGCAGCGACCGGGATCCGTGGCAGCTGAGCATGTGGGCAAGGTGGCGACCTGCAGGACTAGACAACACCGCACAACTTCAGGTAAGAAGAAACATAAAGTTTACTTAAAGAAACACAGTACAAAAACAGAACATAAGACCGGGCTCCCGATTCCGCACATCAGAGAAGGTACACGACTCAGGATCACAGACGAGTGCTGGAGGACATCACGGGTAGATGCAGTCCAGGGTTATCTGGCACGGGCATACTTGGGCGGCCTCTCTCTCAGGCCTCAGGCGTAGCACAGGCTCAGCAGGAGAACATCAGACACCGACCTCAGACAGACTTCAGATGATGGCGGGGTCATCACGGGTTGATGCAGTCCAGGATCATCTGGCACGGGCATACTAGTATGGCCTCACTCTCAGGCCTCAGGCGTAGCACAGGCTCAGCAGGAGAACATCAGACACCGGCCCAGGACGAACGTCAGACGATGGCGGGGTCATCACGGGTTGATGAAGTCCAGGGTCATCTGGCACGGGCATACTAGGACGGCCTCTCTCTCAGGCCTCAGGCGTAGCACAGGCTCAGCAGGAGAACATCAGACACTGACCCAGGACAGTAGAAAATGAACTCGGCACTCAACTTTAGTATAGTGAGAATAAAGATTTTTATTCACAGTAGTAACACGAAACGTTTCGGTCCTATATCATGGGCCTTCATCAGTCACAGATACTACTGGGAAGGGGGTTGATCCACATAGGGAAGAAAGAAAGGGCTGGATATAGCCTGTATTGGTGGGGTGAGATGAGGAAGAGGACAATGCCTCTATTGCACTAGTAACCTGTTGTCAAGGAGTCCGGTAGTGAGGATAGGTCTCTGCATTGGACGCAGTGTCCACCGCTAGTCTGAGTCGCACTCAGACTAGCGGTGGACACCGCGTCCAATGCAGAGACCTATCCTCACTACCGGACTCCTTGACAACAGGTTACTAGTGCAATAGAGGCATTGTCCTCTTCCTCATCTCACCCCACCAATACAGGCTATATCCAGCCCTTTCTTTCTTCCCTATGTGGATCAACCCCCTTCCCAGTAGTATCTGTGACTGATGAAGGCCCATGATATAGGACCGAAACGTTTCGTGTTACTACTGTGAATAAAAATCTTTATTCTCACTATACTAAAGTTGAGTGCCGAGTTCATTTTCTATTAGATACGGTGTGGGAACCTACTCTGGCACCTTCTTGGTTGTGCACACGGTTATTTTTTCATATGACTGACCCAGGACAGACGTCATCACAGGGTAGACCAAGGAGGAACCGGCAGGACATCGGAACATCAGGAACACGAACTGGATCTCAGGGACACTGGAACACGGACAGGACATCGGGAACACGGATTTGGATCTCAGGGAGTCAGGAACACGGACTGGAACATCAGGAACACGGATTGGGTCTCAGGGAGTCAGGAACACGGACAGGAACACGGATTGGATCTCAGGGAGTCAGGAACACGGACTGGAACATCAGGAACACGGATTGGGTCTCAGGGAGTCAGGAACACGGACAGGAACACGGACTGGAACACAGGCATCGGACTCCGGACATCTGGCACCGATCAGCAGGCTCCGGACATCAGGTAGGGAGGATAGGATCCGGACATCTGGAAGTGGTCGTCGGACATCGGACATCAGGCCATGGTCATCAGGCATAGGATCCAGACATCTGACACGATCAGCAGGCTCCGACATCTGGCAACAATCGCAGGACCCGACATCAGGCAGGGAGGATAGATCCGGACATCTGGAAGTGGACGTCGACATCGGACATCAGGCATGGTCATCAGGCATAGGATCCGGACATCTGACAGCGACCTGAAAGGAACCCCAGCGGTCTGGTGCAAGCCCCGCCAGCTCAACGGGAGCTGGCCGGGGATTGCACAGACTGAGCACAGAGTAACAGAAACTCAGCACACACTGGACTCCTCCTTCCAGATGAACTCAGGTTATATAGCAAGGATTCACAGTCACTGGCACAGGGTTCTGGACACAGCAGGATTTCAGGAACATAACACAGAGGACACAGTTCAGACAGTCAGGTACAGGATGCGATCCAAGATCAGGGGTTCAGGTAACTAGACACAGCAGGAACAGGCCTGGATATACAGCCTCAGGAACGGCGATCTGGGTAATCAGCCCCCAGCATACGAACACAAGACACAGTTCAGACATCAGGTACAGGATGCGATCCAGATCAGGGGTTCAGGTAATAGACACAGCAGGAACAGGCCTGGATATACAGCCTCCAGGAACGGCGATCTGGGTAATCAGCCCCAGCATAGGCGGAAACACAAGACACAGTTCAGACATTCAGGTACAGGATGCGATCCAGGATCAGGGTTCAGGTAATTAGACCACAGCAGGAACAGGCCTGGATATACACAGCCTCCAGGAAACGCGATCATGGGTAATCAGCCCCCCAGCATAGGCGGAAACACAAGACACAGTTCAGACATTCAGGTACAGGATGCGATCCAGGATCAGGGGTTCAGGTAATTAGACACAGCAGGAACAGGCCTGGATATACAGCCTCCAGGAACGGCGATCTGGGTAATCAGCCCCCAGCATAGGCGGAAACACAAGACACAGTTCAGACATTCAGGTACAGGATGCGATCCAGGATCAGGGGTTCAGGTAATTAGACACAGCAGGAACAGGGAATCAGCTCTCCAGAGCTGATCAAATTCAGAGCAGGAGCTGAACACACAACCACATACGGCTAGGTTCAGGGATTCAATGTGGATTCAATGTAAAGCTCTGGCAACGCCCACTAGGGCTGGGGAACTTTATATATGAGCTGCTTCACAGCGATAGGCTGGAGAAGTAATTCTAGTAAACACCCAATCCATATAAAAGCAGGACAGGTGTGGGCCGCGCCCCCTATGCAGAGCCAGACAGCTCAACACAGAGGGAACCTAACAATGGCTGCTGCCACACACGTAGTAAGTCATGCACCACTGCAGAGGACTTTGCAAGCTACGGACAGCTTTTACAGCAGGTCAGGGACCGCACATGCGGGCGGTCATGCAAAGCAGCGGAGCCACTCACGCAAGTACGGGTACGCAGCAGAGCCGGGAACTGAGCAGCATCCACAAAGGTAACAGACAACAGTATCCCAGCTGGTTAGGGGGAAAGGAGCAAAAGGGTTAATGCAAAAGACATGCAGAGTAATGCTGGAAAACAAAGTACAGAATACCAGCGTTACACTATGAGTGTTAGATGGGAAGCCAAAAAGAAGGATTTTGCAGTAATTTAGCAGAGGGATGATGAGGGCATGCACCAGCATTTTTATTGACTCAAGGATGAGGAAAGAGTGAATATGAGAAATGTTTTTAAGTTAGAGGTGCCAGAAAATTGTAAAAGTTTGGTTGGAAGGTATGATAGTCAAGGAGAAATGAAATGTTCGTCCCTTGTAACAGAATTGCAAGTCAACAGTTACATTAGTGAACATGTGAAGTCATTATTTCATAGTCCAGTTGGGCGAGTGGTTATTGAGATAGGGGAAAAATATGAGTTCAGTTTTCTCCTTGTTAAGTTTTAGTAAGAGACAGAAAACAAAAGAGAATAAAGCTGAAACTATAATTCTGGAATTCTTGACAGCAGAAAGGTAACATTGGCTAAAGAAAATTTTAATGTGTCATCAAGGTAAAATGGGTCCTGAAATTCATAAGATTCTATAAGCATCCCCAGGGCAAAGGTAGAAAGAGAAAAGTAGGGGTTCCTGGTATAGACTTGATTGTCACGAGCAGACAGAGGGCAAGAAAAGTACATGGTACTGAGACACTAAATGCTTGGTGGGTGAGGAATGGCGATATTGAGGAGGGGGCTTCTTTCCTTATGTCATCTTCAATTTTTAGTAAAATGAATTAATGTAAGTAGAGAAAAGCAATTATCCCAGACAAATCCTTAAAATGTACTTTTATTTAAAATGAAAGTAGGAAAAGCAATATTTAAACATTTTAGGAATAAAAAATAGAATTTGATGAAATATGTGCATTTATTTGTCATTTACAATTATTCGATGAGGCAAATGCCTGTTTTTCCATATGATCTACTAATTGACTCAACGTTAGGTAGAGAACCCTAAATCCTACGTGGAACATCGTTTGAAGATTATTAAATAGAGATGGAAAGAATATGCCTTGAAATGACACAGTGCCAGAGCCAACTACTTTCATTTCTCTCAAGTAGATGATGTCTGTTTGATCAATTCACTTTAAATTGTAGAGGTGTCAAAGAGTTTCCTTATGTCTAAACAAGTGTTATTAACTTCAATTATGGCTTCCAGATGGAGAACTGTGAAGGTCTTTTAGTGTGTTTCAAAGTATTTCATTTAGACATTTTTGGAAAAACATACATACCAATTCATAACCTATTTCACTCTTCTAATTTATAAGTCCTGTACAACTGTAAATCATTCAAAAAATATGAAATGTAATTTTATTGCATCAAAATTGTGTGGCAAAGAGCCTAGGTAAAGCATAACATAAATTATATTTTCTACTGGCAATAATAATGGAACTTAACCAGATTGACTCACACTCTCTAGTACAAGTATCAAGGGAAGCTTGTAATGTTCCTGACCAACAATCAGGCCTGTATGGCAGATAAAGTTAAATACAGCAATAAATCTAATTAAATACAATTAGATTTTTAAGAAAGTAGAAAACATGAGTGCAGAGATGAATTATAAACTATATACATTTCATATGGAAAACAAAATTTCAGAAACCAGTTCTATAAAACTCCTTAATATAGAATGTGGAATGGGTGGAGTAACATATGAATTCTGAAATATGCCATGTTTTGGAATTCCCAAGAGTCACCCATTTGTAAGCTAAAACAATGTTTACAATTGCAAAGTCTTGATTTAATATAAACTGGAGATTTCATAGTGGCTCAGTGGTTAGCACTGTTGCTTTGCAGCAATGGGATCCTGGGTTCAAATCTCACCAAAGACAACATCTGCAAGGAGTTAATGTATTTTTCTTGTGTTAGCATGGGTTTTCGGTTTACCTCCCACTCTTTAAAGACATACTAATAAAGAATTTAGATTGTGAGCCCCAATGGGGACAGCGATGATTATGTCTGTAAAGCGCTGCGGAATATGATGGTGCAATATAGTCAAAGCATAATAAATAAAACTAGTAAATAATAGTACGTAACACATGAGAGATTGCCTTGTTGGGTTCTTGTTTACTACAGGAGCGCTATATGTTCCCTTATATTTCTAGCATTCCATTTAGTGTCTCCATCTCATGACTTGTGCTGTAAGGTTTGGTAATTTTTTTGTTCTGTACTCACAGGGCAGGATATGGTCTCATCTTTGGCAATAAGTATATGTTACTAAAGATGGACGAACCTGAACAGTAAAGTTCAGCGTCCGTACTGAACACCTACTGTTTGAGCACAGACAGCTAACACGGACTGTACCAGGAAATCCATGTTACTGTTCGGGTTTGGCCCCTCGAACAACGGGTGTTTGTCGCACTGTCATGTGCATGACAGCGCGGCAAGCACTGCTTCTAATCGGCAGTAAAATCAGACAGCCGCGATTCCCACACTGTCAAATGACAGCGTGAGCCTGCAGCTGTGATCGGAGATAAAAAGTTTACCTCTAGTCACTGGGGTCGGCTGATGGGACCACTGCTCCCATCAGCCTATGCCTGCTGCTGCTAATAGCGTCGGGAGCAGGTGGCGGCTGATGGGAGTATTCATCAACCGGTGCCTGCGCTGTAAATAAATAATTTAAAAAAAAATGGCGTGGGTTCACCCATATTTTTGATAATCAGCCAAGCAAAACTGGCAGCTGGGAACTGTAACCCTTAACTGTCAGCATTAGCAAGGCTAGTTATCAAGAATAGAGGGGTCCAATGCCGTTTTTTTTAATTATTTAAATAAATAATTAAAAAAAAACGGCATGGGGCCCCCCCCATTTTTGACAACCAGCCAAGCTAAACCAGACAGCTGGGTGGTGGTTTTCTCAAGCTGGTAAGGGGCCATGAATATTGGCCCCCCCAGCCTAAAAATAGCAGCCCACAGCTGCCTTGAAAAGGCACATCCACTAGATACACCAATTCTGGTGTTTTGCCTGGCTCTTCCCTCTTGCCCTTTAGCATTGGCTAATGAGGTTCATATTTGTGGGGTTGATGTCACCTTTGTATTGTCAGGTAACATCAAACCAATGGATTAGTATTGGAGAGGTATCTATAAGACACCTCTCCATTACTAATCCTATAGTTGTATGGTAAATAAACATACAGTCAGAATAAAGTCTTTTATTTGAAATAAAGCAAAACACAGTTTTATTTTTTTATTTAAAATTAGCAACACAGTTATACTCACCCAATGACCATTCCATTGAATCCCTCATCTCCTGTAATAAAAAAAAAAAAACAATATCCCTCACCTGTCCATTGTTCTGTCCCACGGTATAATCCATGTTTGGGGATAAACAGTTTTCTTCCTGGACGGTGCCAAGATGCGACAGTGACTAGCGATGACATCATCGAGGTTACTGCTGGTCACTGAGGCTGCGTTCTCAGCTGGGCAAATGAACACTGACCTTTGTGATATTACCGCTAGCACAGTGATAAAGTTTCATGGTATAACACTGACCTCAGAGAGTTCGCTGATTCTCACAATGAACTGCGGGCAAAGAGCCAGAATTGGTACATCTGATAGATGCGCCTTTTCTGGGCGGCTGCAGGCTGCTATTTTTTGGCTGAGGTACCAATATCCATGGACCCTTACCAGCATGAGAATACCAGCCTCCCGCTGTCTGCTTTAGCTTGGCTAGTTGTCAAAAATGAGGGGGACCCACGCCATTTTTTAAATTGTTTTTTTAAATAATTAGACCCCTCTATTCTTGAAAATCAGCCTTGCTGAAGCGCAGGCTGATGAATACTCCCATCAGCCGCCTGCTCTCGCTTTTATTAGCGGCAGAAGTAGTAGGCTGATGGGAGCAGTAGTCCCATCAGCTGATGTCACTGACTGGAGGTAACCTTTTTACCTCCAATCATAGCTGCAGGCTCACACTGTCAAATGAACCATTGCTGTCTGACCGACGGCAATGATTTTACCTCCGATCAGAAGCAGTGTTTGCTGCGCTGTCATGCTCATGACAGCATGGCAAATACTGAATGTTTGGGCCCCTATTCTAGTGAATGGGGTCTGGGTTCGGGTTCTGGTCTGGGTACTGTTTGGCCGAACTCGTCAGGCCCGAACATCCAGGGGTCCACACATCTCTATATGTTACTGCACCGAGCCATATTCTGGCCAAGTATACACAACCAAAGGCTGGGCCTGCACAGCATATTGCCTTATGATAGTAAGGGAGGTGAGAATGATATAGCAACAGTAGTGGAATTCAAAGTGGAATTTGGCTGCAGAAGTAACAGAGTACGGTTACTGACAGGAAGTGGTAGTAGGTGGCAAGGGCAATCCTTTGAAAATCCTTTGAAATCTTGGCAAACAAGAGCCATGCAGTAGTGAGTGGACATCTGCTGTAGGAGGACAATCTATGGAAAGTTACAGATGCTACTCCTCAGGAGGGAGAAGGAATAGTCTGCTGATACAAGTCTCAAGAGTTGAGCCATCTTGTTTAGTTTGAGTATGTGCCCTTCAGCCATTCAGAGGTGGACTTGCTGATGTGTTTTGGATCAATGTACTGCTGCATAACCCAAGTGCACTTCAGTTTGAGGTCAAGAACAGATGGCCGGACATTTTCCTTTAAGATTTTTCGGTAGACAGTAGAATTCATGGTTCCATTTATCAAAGCAAAATTTCCAGATGCTGAAGCAGCAAAACAGCCCCAGACTATCACAATACCACCAGATTATATTGTTCTTATGATGTTCCTTCCATGAAATGCTGTGTTAATTCTATGTCAGATGTAATGGGACATACACCTTCCAAAAAGTTAAACTTTTGTCTCGTCAGTCCACAGAACATTCTCCCAAAAGTCTTGAGGATCATCAAGATGGCAAAACTGAGATGAGCCTTTATGTTCTTATTGCTCAGCAGTGGTTTTCATCTTGGAACTCTGCCATGTAGACAATTTTTGCTCAGTCTCTTTCTTATGGTGAAGTCATAAACACTGACCAAAAAATGAGGCAAGTGATGCCTGAAGTTCTTTGGATCTTGCTTTTGGGGTCTTTTGTGATCTCTTGGATCAATCGTCGCTGCGCCCTTGGGGTAATTTTGATCGGCCAGCCACTGCTGAAAAGGTTCACCACTGTTCCATGTTTTCACCATTTGTGGATCATGGCTCTCACTGCGGTTCACTGGAGTCCCAAAGCTTTAGAAATGTATTTATAACCTTTTCCAGACAATGATATCCCAATTACTTTGTTTCTTATTTGTTCCAGAATTTTTTTGGATTGCGGCATGATGTCTGGCTTTTGAAGATCTTTTGGATTACTTCACTTTGTCAAGCAGGTCCCAATTAAGTGATTTTTTGATTGAGAGCAAGTGGCAGTAATCAGGCTTGGATGTGGCTAGGGAATTTTAACTCAGCTTCCCAAAGATGTGATAAACCACAATTAATTTATGTTTTAAGGGGGCCGATGCTCCCCGGCCCTATTCACCACCGGTATTCTCTGTGGGGGTCATCAGTATCTTAACTGGTGTTACTGAACACAGCCACTTCTGTGCTAAGCCACATGGAAATTTATAGCAGCGGAGTTAAGATGCCGATGACCCGCACAGAGAATACTGGTGGTGAATAGGGCCGGCGAGCATCGGCATGATCATCAGATCCTTTGACTTAATGATCAGCAGATCAATATTGCTATGATTTATACTCTGCAGACTAACTTTACACTGTCTGCTGGTTTAATAGTGGCTGATGCCAATTAATGTACCTATGACTGGAACCTCACTCCATACTGAAGATTCAATATCCAATACACCTATTGGGTGTTTAACAATAATCTTTGTCACCAGTGTTAACCTATACATAGGTCACCTGGTGGTGGTGACTGATACTATCATATTTAGTGGAGGTTACCCCTTTGCCTGTGGGTCGACTAAATATATTGCCCAATATTGCAGAGCTATCTAATACACCACAAAGGTGTTAATTCTAATCCACAGGTACCTCACAGTGAGAATAT
Organism: Oophaga sylvatica; assembly: GCA_033576555.1. Taxonomy (NCBI): domain Eukaryota; kingdom Metazoa; phylum Chordata; class Amphibia; order Anura; family Dendrobatidae; genus Oophaga; species Oophaga sylvatica. The sequence goes on from JARQOD010000001.1 coordinate 30,916,824, forward strand.
TTTGAATTCTATTATACCATTAGTATGTCCTTAAATCATATTATTAACCTCACAGTGAGGATTTATTAATTCTAATACACCACCAGGGTTTTTATTTCACTGTGTACCTCACAAGTGAGGATATATTGTTTAAAACTGCAGTCTTTTCTAATAAACCATAGGGGTATCAACCACAATAAGCCCTATGCTTAAATCGAGAATACATGGGCTATTGATCATATATCTAATTTTTACCAATACAGGGATCCACACATGCACTAGTGTGATAGTTAAATTAATAAATTATAGTGTTAATACCTATTTCCCGTTAATGATCAACAACTGCCCTTAATAATGAGATCGGAATCCAACCTTCAATTTTAGGGACAACAGTTGGGACTTCGTTTCTCTTAATTTAATCTATCTCCGAGTCCGAAACCTAATCGGGACCTAGTGGATCATGGTGGTGCTTATAACATAATAATTCACGCACTATGATCCAATATACATCTTTATGTAGATATATGCTTAAATTTTTTAATACAGGAAAGATGTATATCTTTGTACTGTGTTAGCCAGTAGATAGAAAAATATTTAGACTTGAGAGTCCTCAGTGGTTGATACCTTTTAATGGCTAACTGAAAAGATGGTAACAAATTGCAAGCTTTCGAGACTACTCAGGTCTCTTCATCAGGCTAAACTAATACAAAATCTGAAGAATCACATATTTATACACAACACAGCACAGAAATAATGCAATAGGTAAGACAAGTGACGTGAAGCAGAATAGTCATTATGGCAGAGGGATGAACATAACTGTTCCAATATTTATGTTCATCCCTCTTCCATAATGACTATACTGCTTCACGTCACTTGTCTTACCTATTGCATTATTTCTGTGCTGTGTTGTGTATAATATGTGATTCTTCAGATTTTGTATTAGTCTTTGCCTGATGAAGAGACCTGAGTAGTCTCGAAAGCTTGCAATTTGTTACCATCTTTTCAGTTAGCCATTAATAGGTATCAACCATTGAGGACTCTCAGTTCTAAATTTTTTTTAAATTTTTTAATAAAATTTATTAGAATTATAATTATTAAACAATACTTCTAAAAGTTAAATTTTAAATTCACTGTCCTCCCCTTTTTCCTTACCTTGGGTTATTCACTCCAAGAGCACACTGGGGTCTAAATAAAAAAATAAATCAATATACCGTATTTTTCACTTAATAAGATGCACCTGATTATAAGACGCACCTAGATTTTAGAGTGGAAAATAATAAAAAAATATTTGAGCCAAATAGTGTGCAAAAACCTTTAATAAAATACAAAAATATTATCTGTGGATGACGCTCTGTTATGGGGGATCTGTGAATTACAGTACAGCGCCTGCAGTCCCGAATATTGTGACTACCACCCCCCTTATCCTCAGGAATACACCCACTTACTGTATACATGGATGTATTCTGAAAGATGAGGGAGGTGGTAGTCACATTTGCAATAAACACTTTGGCCACTACATTACAGTGTATATTTACACTAAATATGGCTAGAACCCCCATCATCCTTTAGAATATACCCATTGATACAGTATATTCTGAAGGATGATGGGAGTTGTTTGCTCACCTTTCCTAAAAGGATCTCGGACTTGTGAGTACCGTAGTTGCAACATTAAATAGTGTGCAGGGACAGATATGTGATTGGTGGAGGAAGCTCTGCAACAGTTCCCTCCACCAATCACTATCCATCCCTGCAGATGAGTAGGAGAAGCGCTCTTCTCTCCCTCCTCAGCTTAAAACCTCTTTCACACATCCGTGTCTCTGGTATATGTTGTGACAGTTTTCACTTGTACCGGAGACACTGACACAAGTAGACCCTTTCATAGGTCTGTGCACATGTCAGTGTTTTTCCACGGATCGTGTGTCCGTGTGCCACTCACGTAGACATGTCCGTTTTTTACCATCAGCACGGGCGGCAAAACATCCCTCGCATGTGCACACGGAGAACACACATGGATGTCATCTGTGTGACACACATCAGCGCCGGGGAATAAGCACTACACTAAGCGCTGTTCCCCGGGTGCTGAAGATGGCTCTCATCATTCTCCCCTGCTCTGCTGGTGATCGGCACGAGCAGAGGAGAATGATGAGAGTTTTATTCAAGTCTGAACAATGACAGCAGGTGGGGGGCTTTTTGGACTATTAATCACATCAACCTACACCTGCTGCTGCTAATAACAGTGACAGCAGGAGCGGATGATGGGGGTATTCCTCACCCGCCGCCTGTGATATAGCTAAATAAATTAATGAAAAACCCGGTGTTGGTTCCCCCGTATTTTCTATAAACTCCAGGGGCCAGGCAAAAATTTATCAAAATAGAGGGGTCCCCATGCCTTATTTTTAATTATTTAAATAAATAATTAAAAAAAAATGGCATGGGGTCCCCCCATTCTTGACAACCAGCCTTGCTAAAGCTCACAGCTGGTGGTTGATATTCTCAGGCTGGTAAGGGACCATTGATATAGGTCCCCCCAGCCTAAAAATAGCCCGCAGCTGTGAGCTTTAGCGCATTACCCAAACTCTTCCCACTTGCACTGTAGCGGTGGCAATCCAGACATCGTAATCCATGTCTGGGGGAGAAGCAGTTTTCAACCTTTAGAGTGCCAAGATGCGACCGTCCAGGCTGAGAACCACTGGTGAATGAGCTGCTGTGACATCATCGAGGCCGGCCTGAGAGCTCCATCTGCTCCTGCGCTGCATCCGCGGCCATTTTCCTACAGACATTGCGTGGAAGCAGGCGCAGATGGAGATCTCGGCTTTCCTCCATCTGCGCCTGCACCGAGTGAGAATACTGGACCCCGGAAGAAGAATGGCGGCCGCCGTACCACCACTGCAGGGCCACTGCTCGCCGCCGTACCACCACTGCAGGACCACCACCGCACACTGCAGGACCGTCACACCACCATCGCAATACCCCCAGCTCTGAGCCCGCAGCATTGACCCCTTGGTAAGAACAGTGTTCAGGTTACAAGACGCACCCCATTTTCCCAAAAATTTTGGGGATCATAAAAGTGCATCTTATAATCCGAAAAATACGGTACATATAATATTATTTTTAGGTTATGTAATAAATGTTTTTTATAACTGGCTTTTCAAATCAATTGCTAATTTTAACCTATTTGGACCGAACCACCACCTTTTTTTTTTCATTTCTCTACATTTTTTTAACTGCTCAATTTTTCCGCAGAAAACACAGACGTGTGATTAGCCCATACATAGCCTGTAATGGGTACATGCTCTATCCATGAAAAAACACAAAAAATGTGCGTGAAAAATGACACCTGAATTAGACATAGCATTGAGGACTGCTCCTATTTCCTACCTCTGCACCAGATAAACAGACAAGCAGACAGACAGATATGTAGACTTATCTCATGTGCCCATTGCAGCTGATTTGTCTTCCAACTTTGCAGTTATGCCATTTTTTTTTCATATTTTGCAATATATTTTTCCATCCAGTGGCTAATTTTTTGGACTTGTGTGAATGAGAATGTTGGTGGCACCCACAAGTGTGACTTTAGCATATTTAATTCATCCAGTACATAAATATAGACATTCCACTAATATGTTTTTTAACATCTCCTCATTTTTCTTCTACTTTTCCATCCTTTCATATTTAATTCATTTAAAACAAAATGAGTTGAAATTCATTTTCAGTGACTATTTTTCTTTTTTGTCTGCGGTTATATAATAATAGTTAGCGCGACCTGACTTGCATATGGCAAATGTAATGTGCAATCGGGATAAGAAAAATACAAGGATGGCATGTGGAAAGATTTTGTAAAACCAGAACTAATAAAGGGCCTACATTTGCTATCCAAGCATAATTTTATGCAGATTGTATGTATTGTACTTTTAATATTTGTCTTGCATTCACTGTTGATATATTTAACTCTAAAAATGAAAAAGTTGATGACACTTATTGCTCCGATTCTCTGGAGTTTTGATAGAGACCATCAGATGTTGCCTATTATATTAATAGAAGGTCCACCTTCGAGAATCCCGAGATAACTCCCACTTGACCGCCAATTCTGCGACCTAAGGCGCCTGCTGATGTCACATAACTGGAGATAAACTACATGAGAGGCTGGATTTCTCCATTGTCCATAGTAATGGAAACAGGTAAGTGTGTGAGGTCATCTCTCCATTTAGCTTCCTTCTGTATGTTTGTCACTGGCCATCAAAGCTTGCAGTAAGGGGTTTACGGAACCCATGTTTCCTTTATGGCATGGTGATAATGGAGGAACACTGACCAACCAGACATTTATTACATCTTCTATAGATATGAAGTAAAAGGCTAGAGCGAAAAATATCCAATTAACTACATGACATCAATAATCATGTAAAGTAGATAAACAGACTAAGTCTACAGAGCTTCACAGACATTGACAGTGGGAATTACCACCTAAATTCCCTATTGTGGAGCCAATTTTAACTTTTCTGTTGTCCGCCTCCCACCTTCCCATCAAAAGAAGGAAGGGCACTCCTGATGATTGACACTTTGAACCTACAGCATAGTTGCACTATTGGCCTGAACTGTATGATCTCTTATGCTGCTGCCCGAGCCTGCTTTGCCTCTGCAGCAATGGAGGCGCATATGAGCACTGCAGCTAGCTGGACATAACCAGCTTCAGTGCAGCGCTTACCAGCTCTATAATAACTTTAGAAGTGCTACGCTCATTGCCTCGGAAATGGTAGAAAGGCTTTATAATACAGGAAATGAGCATTATGCTAAAGAATTAAATTTGACTCTTATTTTTAATAAAAGGTAAATTGTTTTCACAAGTGCTTTGCAATTTTGCCAATTTAAGAAGCTGAGACTTGAAAAATACAATATATCCAGAGGAATATGCAAATTCTCTTGAACTCTAGTGTCACCTATTGAAAGTAGCCATCCTAAAAGACAATATTGTCTCTTTAAGAAGCCTTATAATATGACTTAGGAAAAAAACCAAATCATAATCTCAATGTGCAGACACAGTGTTTCGGGGTATTGGCTTTTTAGCAGAGACCTGAAGGTTTAGCTGCAAAATTGACTGATATTTGGAACTGTTCATAATTCCCTCTACATTAACTAAAGCTCCAGTTCCAGATGCCGAAAAACATTCCCAAAGCATATTGCTGCCTCCACCATGCTTCCTTGTGAGTATGGTGATCGTTTGGTGATGAGCAGTGTTGGCTTTGCACCAAACATACCTTTTGAATTTATGGTCAAAAAGTTCAACTTCGGTTTCATCAGACCATGACATTTTTCCCCACATGCTGTTGGCAGACTTAAAGGGAATCTGTCACCCTAAATTGGTGGGATATTTAAATGATGGCAGTCAGGTCAGATGGTCGGTGTTTTGGGTACTTAACATGTTGTTCGCCGCTGTCTCCATTATTTCTGGGAATTGTAGTAGTTGCCCTCCATATAACGCTCCTGCGCATTGCAATCTGCAGGCAAAGCATACTGCGCGTGTGCAATTCAAGATTGCAATGTGCAGGTGCGTTATATGGAGGGCAACGACTACAATTCCCAGAAATAATGGAGACAGCGGCGAACAACTGTTAAGGCAAGTACCCAAAACATCGCCCATCTGACCTGACTGCCATCATTTAAATATCCCGCCAATTTAGGGTGACAGATTCCCTTTAATGTAGTTTTTGGCAAAAAAATAGCCAGGCTTGGATGTTTTTCTTTGTAGGAATAAGATTTTATCTTGCCACCCTATCCCACAAGCCAGAAATATGAAGACTATTGGAGAGTGTTGTCACATGCAGTACACAAAATAGAACTTGCCGGGAATTCCCGCAGCTCCTTTAATGTTGCTATGGGCCTCTTGGCAGCCTCCCGAAACAAATTTTCTTCTTGTCTTTTCATCAATGTTTGAGGGACATCCAGTTCTAGGTAATATCACTATTGCCAAATTTAAGCCACTTCTTGATGACCATTTCCACAGTGTTTTACAGTATATCTAATGTAAATTTTTTTTGTACCGTTCGACTAACTGATAACTTTCAACAATGAGATCCCTTTGCTGTGCTGTAAGCGGTTTACGGACCATGACGTTTAGTTTTGCTGTAAAATGTAGATAAGAAAATGTCATGAAAATCCTTCTAGGGCAGCTAAACTTTATATGGGGCTAATCAGAATCCCTGTAAATGTCTACTAAAGCTATGTACTGACTACTATGTAACATGAGATTAAATGTGATTGGCTAATTCTGACCACAACCACATTGCCAATTATAAGTGGATATGCACCCTCCCCCATCAATATTACAGGCAGTAACCATGATGACATACCTAATCTGCCATCACATGCTCTTAGCCTAGGTTAGCTAATGCTTTTTTTAACATGGCCTAGTAATTGGGCAATGAATGCTCTCATAGGAATGCCATGAGTTCCAGACTATTAAGCCAGAGGCGGGCTTATCATTGGTGCAAGCTAGGCAGCTGCCAGGGGCCCAAGAAGTAAGGGGGCTCCTGTATTGGGCCATCTAAATAGACCAGCACTCATCCAAAGAACAAGCAAAACACTTATTTATCCGGTACAATGATTTTTTAGCCAGCTTAAAAATGATAATTTGTGGCAATACATTTTATTTTTACATACATTATTATTTTATCGGTGAAGAAAATAATTTTTGTGGGTTGAGTTGCCATTTCCCGAGACTGGTCATATTTTCATTTTCCGACCAATAGAGCTGTGTGACAGCTGATTTTCTGAGACAACATTTTTATTAGTGCCCTTTTGGGTTAGATTTGTCTTTTTGATCACTTTATTTATTTATTTACTTTAAAAAAAACTTAATTTTGGCGATCTTGAAATACATTTTTTACCGATCGGGTTAATTGTTTTATATTTTAGTAGATTGGACTTTTCTGAATGCGGTGATACCACATACTGTATGTGCATTTTTTTGTTTTCTTATTATCTTCATTTTCAATAGGGGAAAAATGGAGTAATTTGAAGTTTTATGTTTTTTCATATTTTTTAAAAA